>CM071935.1:32783393-33325942 GCA_016081115.2 Rehmannia glutinosa | reverse complement strand
TTATACTTATAAGATGTCATTCCATTGATGTGATAGCTTGCTGTAGGGTTTTTCTTGTGCTTCGTCTGCATGCCTTTGGGGTTTGAGCTAACTATAGTGCTCATCCCAAAGACTAATGATGCTTAATACTATTGAAACTTACTTTGATTATTATGACAATTTTCTATTAAGTGTACTAAAATCTTGAGATTACGTCGCTTGGATGATCGTCTGACTATTTATCTCCCTACATGATTAGGAGTTTATTAAGGAAAGCGATTCTATTGTATTGCCATTGCATCTGAGAGGATTCAATGTATCTTGCGAGAGTTGCTGAGATGCGATATGATCTTGAAGATTATTATCATAAAAGCATTTGATACATTGAAGTGGGAGTTATTACTACATGTTTTGCGCCATATGGTTTCTCGGGAATTTTGTTCATTGGAGTGGATGTTGTTCTTGATCGTCCAGTTGTGATCTTTGTTAAATAGACATGGTGAACTCTTCCCGCTACATTTCAGTGAACAAAGTGATCCTTTATCCCGTTATTGTTTTTGCATACGTGGAAGAATTCCTTAGTAGGTTTATTGACGATGGCGGTGGTCCCCGAGAATCATTTGTTCCATTACGGCGCCAGGCGTATTATTTGCATACGTCCATCTTATACGCGGATGATATTGGCTATGTGTAGGACTTTAGCCAATATTCTTTCGTGTCACGCCTGGCGGATCCTCACAATTTGTCTACCGGACATCTCGGGCCAAGTGTTCAATCCCCTCGAAAATCTCGAGTTTTACTTTGGCTCTCGGGGTTTCATCGTATGTGCTTGGTGGGAGGGTCTGGCTATCATGAGACCAGCATTTTATTCCCATACATCTAGGTGCCACTGCAAGAATTGCCCCTAAGATTGCGAACCTACTAGTCAATCTTTGATAAGGTAATCCTCAAGTCGGAAAGATGGGAAGGTTTCTCCGCTTTCCCTTGCGTGAGAGTTTATCTTGCCAATTCAGTGATCACTAAGATTCTGTGCACACCATGATGGTGTACAAATGGCGCTAACAGGAAGTGAATTGAAAGGGCAATCGTAATTTCATTTGGACCGGGAATAGCTGAATACTAAAGTGATTGGCGTGGTGGTGGAATAAATCTTGCCTTTCCGAATGAAGAGGTGAGCATGGATTTGATTGTGGCGGCTAACATGGCATTAACGTGAAATTAGGGGCTGGAAGGGTGTACACTGATTGGTAATCTTGACCCACCCTTAGGCGTCGCTGACTAGGGATGGGGCGATTCAAATCTCTTTATTCCTTAACATAAATTTTAAAGATTATGCCAGGCTAAGTGCTTGAGATGACTCTCGTTGGATCCTGAAATTTGAGTAGAGGTATTATTTTAGTTGATATTAGTTGATTATTCTATAGCGGATAAATTGGCACAGAGGACATAATCTGTTATTTATCTTGGCGCATTGAAATATTTTTATGTTGTCCACAGCACTTCATTCTCATTGTAGAGGCTTATTTGGATCTGGTCCGGGCTGTTATCGCATCCTGACTACCGGATTCAAAACCTCTACAGGTTTTGGGTGGTCGAATGATTCGGTTCTCAGAAGGCAACATATGATCATGTCGTCCCCGTTACCAGCTGATCAGTGGGGTTCTTGGATTTAGTGCAACATATCCGGAGCAGGGGATCGGTGTGACGTGGTGGGCTATTCTGGCTCAGTGTTGTCTTGGATTTGTTATGGGCTAGGGAAATTTCTTAGTCCTCGGTTGCATTCTTTATAAAGTGAATGCCCAGAATCGGTTGACGGCTTGTTGTCTCTTTGTGTCTTTCTGGGAGTTTTACGGGGATGGATCTTTGTGCATTCAATGTGCACCCTTTCGAGCTCATAGTTTTAATGAATTTAATTAGATTAATGGACTTCCATTTCGTTGAGCAAATTACGCTACTTTGGCGTGTGGCTATCTGCTCTACATATGGCTCATCGGCATGCTCAGAAATGTTTGGTTTTTCACAACAAGATTTGAGCCGATGGCGACGACAATTTCATATCCAGGGTACTCATTGTAGAAGTCATCATCAACTGGATTGAGCTAGTGACACCAAAATTTGTGATTAATTGTAACCTAAACCTGAAAACCCCTCGGGTTGGATGAAGTAAATACGGATGGCAGTTCGTCCCAGGCGGCGGGCAATCTCTAACATGCAGGGTTTTAGAACTATAGTGAACTTCTTCGAAGGTGTTTTATTAATCCATTGCGGTTAGAACTGCACGTTTGAAGCTAAATTAGTCGCGCTGACAATGTGGGCGATTGGTATGCATTTGCTAAGAGTACGGGCTGTAGAATTGGTTTGGGTCGGATTCGATGTATGTGGTGAACTTCTTGGAGAAAGAGATCAAGGAGGTCTAGTAGGCATCCACCTTAGCTTTTAGCGCCACACTGCTCTTCTCGGCGCATGTAGTTTGTAGTCTCACATATGTTTCGGAAGCGATAGTGTGACATGTTGGCGAAAGGCAGATCGGCACATGCAGAAGCTCGTACATTATCTCGGCAATGACTATGTTGGTCAATCCAACTATAGGTTTACATTGTATCGTCCCTTGAGTTTCTTTTCCCATTTGGACGCATTTTTATTTCGAAATTACTCTTTCCTTCAAGGGTTTTTCCCACAAGGGTGGGTTTTACTGGGAGGTTTCATGAGCCCCAACCATTCAACCATTTGTTTGGTTTGTGACCAAACTTCGTTTTACTACGACATTGTTTCCGGGGCTTATTTTTAGTTACACGATCAACTGTGATCAAGACAACTCTTTTTCATTTTTATATATTACACTGCTCAATTTATTCAAAAAAATGATAGTGGGAGCTATGAGAAAAGGACAACATGAGGAGGGTGGTCCTAGTAGGTCGGAGCGGATAAGACCTCCCAGCGCATCTCCTTTTACGACCTGACCGATTGCCAAAACAAACAAAATGACCACCCATGTATGTAGGAAGCCCACTAGCAAAGATTCTTACTACAGAATAACCCTAGCTACTCAGAGATAAAAGTGTGCCTCTCACGTTAGTCTCGTGGAGATCGAATTTCTCTCGAACACATTTAAAGAAAGATAAAGAAGGGGACTGTTTGAGTGGGGATTCCTGAGTCATTAGGGGAGAACCCAAATCACATCATTTCTGCAACGGTGAACCACCGAGCCTAGCTGGGATGGAGAATCGCTTAACAGCAGAACTGCAATCATTGAAAGAGCCACTCAAGAAATTTAATCGAGACACTTTGGGCATATTTTCTACGGGAAGAGAGTGCGAATCGTGAACCTAGCTAGTCTTTTTATTTGTCTAATCCAAATGGGGCTCGCGACTTTCAAGACAGCGGGGAATCTATCGTGATGGGTCATCCAATAGAGCGCCACAGCCGCCTCTTAGATGGTTTCCCATGTGGTCACGTCAATCCATCCCTAAAGCTCCTTATAAAAGTAGCCAAAGATTCCATCCACTCTAGTCTTCTCACGGATGAGGGTTGGTTTTGACACTCAAACGACCTGCCTACTAAACATCGATGGAAAGGTTAGGGTCTGCCACTCTATCTACCCAACTAGTCCTATTTGATATAAAATAAAGATACCAATTAGTAGTGATTGAATTCCTTCTATGGTTCCACAGGAGAAACCAAGATGATATAACTTACATAGACTTTAGGGAGAAAATAGGGGCCTATGCCCATACATCCTGTGCATCGGGTATTTATCTACAAGAGATTTGGCATTTTTGCAAACAAGTCTTTGAATACCTTTCCCTTCGAAACTCCTAAAATCATAAGGAGTTTGAAAAAGAGTTGTCTCCAAGTGGGCCAGACTCAAGAGTTCCTTAAATCAATAGATCTCGCCTTCAATAGCAGCATAGCTCAATAACTCTCAAATCTTGGCATTCTAGTGTGAAACTTGGCTGATGCAGGGACAAAGGCGTGATAATGTATCTTTTTGTGTTCAGCGTCCGCCCCTTCTTTTGTTTTGGTCTTAGCTTTGTATTTAAAACTTATATGTTACGACATGTGAGAAGAAGCTGTGATGCATTCGCTTTCCATCTTTATCTCTTCGCCATTGCCTGGAGGAAGGAGAAAGAGCACAGCTGGTCCACTACCAAAAACGAAATGGTACTCCGTAACAAGTCATCCATAATAATATCAAATAAATCTTTTTATCTTTGGTAAATTGACGAAGCTAAGCATAGCTGGCTCAACTAATAGAGTGATTTTCCATTCACGGCAAACTTTCACCAAAGTAGATTCCTCATCCTTCTAAAAACAAAACCTATGCTCTTGATGGAAGGGGGCTAGTCACGGGCCCGCTTATTCTTCCTTTTCTTCTCAGAGCATCTTCTTCACACTGACCTTACCTTTAGTCGGGATCTCGCTTGTGCCACCTAAGCGGTAGGTAGGCGTAGTTCCACATACATAAACAGAGTCAATGGTGACTCCGCCGTAGGGAAGATGCCGGCTTCCTTCATGCTTGATGGGGGCTTTATTCACCAACGATACCAGGGACAAGATGCCAAAGGGAAGAACAGGAGGCGGCGGTGTGATAGGGTTTGGAAGGATGAACCACAGATAGCAGCTAATACGGACGCCCCCCGCATTGCTTGGCAATATTGTTAATCAATTCCATAATTAGTACCGCTTACCAACCTAGCTCCCAAATAGTCCATATATTTCCACGGGGTCTCTGCAAGCATGAACTCCACTGTGCTTTCTAGGGCTCTCAATCCCATTTGCTCGAGAAAGAATTCATATAGTTAAAAAGATAAATCCGGACTAATCAATATTTGAGAATCGACCTCCATCCGATCATATTTGAGAATTTGACCTCCATCGATCAAGATAATGAAGACCGCCAATGACCAAGGAATCGGAAAAGGATCAATTGAAACCCTCTCTGGTTTCTCTCGGTAACAAAGCAAAGAGGCAAGCCTTCAGGGGACCATCCATACCTCTAAGCCCTTGAGACTTTTTCCTCCTCGGATCTAGCAACCTTGATCAAATGTGTAGGATAAGGTGGGAGGTGGTGACACACAGACCCACCAATCTCCGAAAGACCACTCTTTCGTCTGGATGCCACCGTTTTTTTTTGAATAAGTCGAGTATATATATATAAATGAAAAAGAGTAATCCTGGATCACAAAGATCGAGGTAACCAAATAAGCCTGGAAATAATGTCAACAACCAAAAACGTGGTCACAAGTCGACCAAATGGGTGAATGGTTGGGGCTCCCGTTAAAACCTTCCAAGGTAAAACCATCGCGGGAAAAACCTGGAAGGAAAAAGAGTACCCAGCAGAAAAAAAAGGCGCCTAAAAGAAACCTAAAGCGGTGGCGCATTAAGCAAACAAACCGTGCCGACCTCGAGCCTTGGGCCGATCGGCCGGGTCTTTCCTTCCTACAAGTAACACATCTACTACAAATGCTAACATCTCGCTTCATGTGGCGATAGAAATGCTCTTGCAAGATCGCAAAGTTTTGGCTACCCTAAAAATGTCCCATAAGACCCCCCATACGATTTTCTCACTAGTAAGTCTCCAAAGAACATTCGTGAATGCACAATTTATCCTCCCGAAATAGAAAACCATCATGCCTATAAAACTTACCCTCGGCTTTTTCGTACATGCAAATAAACGACTCCGAGAAAAATTAAGATCATGCAAGTACAACTCTCTAATATGTTCAAACCCAAGGATTTTAGCATCTAAAGTAGAGATAAGAGTGTACTCAAAGAGATAGTGCGCCCGCTACAATATTAGTCTTACTTGCTTGTCTTTCGATGATTTAGGAAACGTCTCGGTGAATTCGAGCCAACGGGTATGGCGCTTTTCAACTTTTGCTGCCCCTTGAGGTCCTTTAGGGACTCCAAGATCGGGTGGATTATGAACTCTTTCGGCCCAAATAGTGCTGCCATGTTTTCAAGTCCCGACAAAGCATACAACTCCTTGTCACGTCCGATAGTTAAAGCCGCCCGCTCGTTTTTATTTGAAGAACGTGATCGGCACGCCCTTCTTCTTGCATTAATACGGCTCCAATCCCAACCCCGATGTGTCACACTCAATCTCAAAGACCTTGGCAAAATCCGATAATGTTAGCAAAGGTGCATGTGTTAGCTTTTCCTTTAGCAACTCAAATGCTTTGTCTTAGGCCTCTCCTCACTGAAATGCCACTCTCTTTTTAATCGCTTTCCATTCAAAAGTGCTGCAATAGTTTTGAAATCCCGCACAAACCTCCGATAAAAGCTGCAAGGCCATGAAAGCTGGGCTACACTGAACGATGTGCCGATGGTTTAGCGCCGATCTTGATAGCCTTAATCTTCTCTCATCCACCGTGAATTCCCCCTGAGCTCACTACAAACCCCATGAATATCAACTCCTCCGAACAAAATGTGCACTTCTTGACGTTTGCATACAACTTCTCTTTCCTCAATACTTCTAAGACGGCCCTCAAATGATCCAAGTGTTCGTGACAATGATTTACTATAAAGGGAGAATATCATCAAGTAAACCACGACAAACTTACCATAAAAGCCCCCGTAACATGGTTCACCAATCTCATAAATGTGCTAGGTGCAATGGTTAGCCCAAAAGGCATGACTAACCACACATATAAACCATGCTTCATCTTAAAGGCCTTTCCACTCATCCCCTTCTCGCATCCAAATCTGATGGTACCCGCTCCTCAAATCTATCTTGGGAAGATGCTAGTGAACCATGGAGCTCGCCTCTAACATATCATCCAAGCGAGGTATGGGATGCCGGTATTTGATAGTGATATTGTTAATAGCCCGACAATCCACATACATCCTCCAAGACCCATCCTTCTCTTTGGAACAAGTAATACCGAACCAAAGATACGGACTCCATGCTTTCTCGAATGAGTTTTTGCTTAGCAACTCATCAACTCACTTCTGATTCTTTATTTCTCCGGATTACATCAGACGACGGGCGATTAGGTTGGCGGGGATGCTCAAATGAAATCAATCTGATGCTCAATCCTCGAATAGGTGGTAATCCATTCAAGATCTGGCCTGGAACACGTCCTCAAATTCCTGCAACAAAGACAAAATGAACTAGCGAATCGGGTTAAGATCACAAGAGATAAATAAGCACCCTTGTAAACCAAGAGTATCATCGAATAACCACTCGTGGTGGCTTTCCTAAGGTCACTCATTTTTGCCATCAAATTTATTTTTCTCGTTTCTTACCTCATGGTCGTTTCTCCCCCATTTGTTTTTCTACCCTCTCATTATTATTGCGGCTATCTCTCGAGATCTCACTTCTACCCGTAGGGAACTCTCTCACTCTTGTTTTCTCTCAAACTCTCCTTTTTCTCGCTTTATTTTGATTTTTATGTGCACTAGCCGAACTCTCTTTTCTTTTTGCCTCTCCAACTCTCGATTTTACTTGATCCTCATAAATTTCTTTTTGGAGGGAACAAGTACAAACATTTTGGTTATGAAACAAGAGTATATCGTTTGGTATATCCGCTGTTGTACCCTCCTATCAAATCGCCAATGCTACTTACCCAACAGGATGTGCCCACCTGCGTTGGGTACAACATCACACAACACCTCATCCTTATATCCCTATTCAAATGCTACTTTGCCTCGCCACTTATCCGCGTCTCACGCCAAGCCAACCACCCACTTATAAGGTTGGGGGTGTTTTATCGTTTAACCCCAATCCTCCACCATCTTTGCACTATCTACATTGGTGCAAATCGCCACCATCTATGATAACACTACACACTCTTTCATTAATATAAAACACTCATATGAAAGATGTTTTCACTGACTCCCTCAACTCGACTTGGGCCGGATGCTCAGCGCCCTCCGAGATACTAAGGGCAACGCCTCTCCCTTCGCCGCCTCTAACCTCCGGAATATCTTCCAACTGGCATATCACTATAATCTCGCTCTCCCCACACTCCTCCGACTCCATTTTCTCCATTCTCACGCACAACACCAACACCTCTTATTTGGACATTGACTAGCTATATGCCCAAGCCCATGACATTTAAAGCATTTAATATCCCTCGTTCGAGCAAAGAGAGGTTCAATTTACCTGTGGTTTAGACTGGCCACCCTCCCCTTTTGGTCCGCCATCTTTGGGTCGCCTTGCTCCTTTTTGTTGGTGTTTAACTTCCATGATGGAGTTAGAACTCGGTGCTTGTCGGTTGAACCTCCTCTTGAGTCGCTCAACTTTCACCTCCATGTGCACCATCTCTTCGAGATACGACACGATGATGTAGGTCGACTACAATATAAGTATTCAAACCCGCGATGAACCTGGCCATAGTCAACTCAGGGTCCTCATCGATATTTGCCTCGCCTAAGCATCTCCATCTCCTCGTGTAATCCTCCACACTCTTTGACCCGGAGTCACCTTTTGCAACCTCGATAGACGTCCTATAATAGTGAATTGGAAACAAAACGACGCCGCATCAAACTCCTCATCTCTCCCATGTGGAAAACGCCGCCGCTTCTCCTCCTTGAGACCATTAATTGATCCCACCACACACTTTGCGTAATTCGAGAATTCGATTTATGCTAATTTCACCTTTTTCAACTCGAATAGTTTTGGCAATCAAGCACATTCTCGATTTTCCTCTCCCAATCCAAATATACGTTCGGATCACTCTTTTCTCGAACGAGGGGATTTGCATTTTTGATGTTACACAAATTGCGATCCTCACATCATCGATCACCCCTATTTTCGCGCCGACTTACTGGTTGTAATTTTGCTCCCTATCGAATCAAAATCATCAATCTCATCCGCCCCTCCTCTAACTCGAACCTCCTAGGCCTTCGTACCCAAGTAGCAGGCTCCTCGATTCGCGGCGCCTCTCTGGGATCCTCGTATGTCTCCAACATTAATTTCTTTAACATGTTTGCAATCACTCCATATCTAACTTGTTGCCCAAATTTGCTGGTTGTGGTTTTTCTTAATCATGATTATATCGCTCCCTCACGTGTATACGCCGTATCACTCAACTCACAATCTCCAAGTACCAGACTTGTCACGATTATAAACCAATCACAAGAAGTAAGACGCCTTAACACACCAAGAAAATTACCAAGCCAACAACGGATCGTAATAAGATGAAATTGAAGACTAGGTTTATAATTCCGAATTTTCCAGAATTTTCGATTTTTTTGTGTACCCTTTAAGAACTAGGGTTTATGCAAAATCTGGAAAATAACAAGAATTGAAGAACAAGGATAGACTTAACCTTGCTAGATGGCTCTGATTACCAACTGATGTGAACCGCAGCAACAACTGTGCATACGACCCAACAACAATATGTTGTTAACCCAAGATCTTCACTAGTTCGGTTAAATTGGTGGAAATCCTCGACCGAATTTGCTTAGTAAAGCAAGAACCTGGTATGCAAAGACGCCACAAGCAATTATAGATTATTGCTCGATAAGTCGATAATTGCAACAAGAAACATAAATCTTGAAGCACTTGGAGAAACACTCAATTTAGAGAGTAAAAGATTAATTGTATTGATAACTGATTGAAAAAAGCAATAAGTGTTTACCCTTATAAAGGGTCCAAACCCTAACCTACCAAGAAGACAACTTAAAACTGAAAAGGAAACAAAAAGCGAGAAAAAATCAAAATCCAGGGAAAAGCACGTGCCAAAAGAACACGGCAAGGCCGTATTTCGCACGTCACCCGGATTCCAGCCCCACACGCCGTGCGGGAAACGCGGCTAAGCCGTGTTCGTGAAGAATTTTCCGAACACGGCCGTGTTTCACGAATCCTCCGCCACAATTGCCAACACGGCCGTGCTAAGAAGCACGGCCAGGCCATGTTTGCAATGGCGGGTCGGACACGGCCGTGTAATTAAGCACGGCCAGGCCGTGCTTTCACGGCCCGCCCCTTTGACCTCTTAAGCATTTTTATCCCCCGCTCGTCCTAAACTCGAAATAACAACTCAAGACACGGACTTAAAGGTATATTTGGCCTCCAAAACATTAACATGACTCAAAATAAAAATCAAACTACAACTAATCACGATAAACAAATACAACACCATTGAGCACTTGATTACAAGGTCTTCAAGACGCTAAGTGGCTTGTATTCTTGGCATCCTTCGCTTGCTCAGTTTGAGGTGGACTCTGGACCATTGACGACGCTAATCAACTGGACTACCCGATCATCTTCCTCTTTCGGCAATGCACTCTCGGTCTCGTTACGAATAACTTGAATTAGCCCATTGAGCGCATCCTTGAACTTCCTTGCCCGTGCCTCCTCCTTTGGACCAACGGCATTGTTATTGGGTCTTTCGTCCATGGATTCTCATCATTCCTGGAAGACCGAAGAATAACCTCAATCCAATGAACAAAGGTCTCCGAGAAACCAAACTGATTCAAAACGTGTATCAGGAAGCCCCAGTCTAAAGTATCAAAAGCCTTACAGATATCAATTTTCAATATCATATTATCATCAAGCCGACCATGCAGGACATTAAAGCCTTCAGAAACCATAGCATTACAGTCATGAATCTATCTGCCCGGGATAAATCCAAATTTGTTTTGATCAATGAACACACGTAGGATTGTCATCATCGAAGTAGGGAAGTAAGAGGAATCAATATCTTAACAAATGATAACTTCTCAGTGTAATATGGTTTGGTACAAAGGATCTATAATTACTTAATATTCATCAATTCCACGCCTTGCTTACTTGAATTCCATAATCGCTGCACGATCAACGGTGCTTCGACATGCTGACATACAAGCATTAGATCCGGCATGAATCTTTCAATACGCCACGTGCTGGGTCACCAGTTGCTTGTGATTCATCCTGGAACGATCCGTGCTCCATTGACACTGCTGGAACGACAGCCTTACCGTCGTGCGCCTATGTGCTGTGTGTGAGGGAGAGTGAAAGTGAGAAATGAGAATGGAGAACCAAAGCCCTGACAAATGAGACCCATCAACAGAATAATGGGCCTTGGTTCTCAGGATAAATCCAAATTGCGTAGGAGACAAATATGGAGAAATGATCGAGCCCAACCGAGTAGCCAGAATCTTAGTAATAACCTTGAAAAGGAAATTACTCATAACTATTGGACGAAAATTATCAATAGTGTTCACGTCCTTAGTTTTTGGAATGAGAGCCATAAAGCTAGCATTTAACCCCGAAGGTAGGGTCGAGCTAGTAAAGAAGGAGCGGGACTCAAGGCAATAATATCTGCTAAAATGATGTCCCAATAGTGACGATAGAATATCCCATTGAACCCATCCAGGACAAGAAAACTATCTGAACCTAGCTCAAAAACTGCTTCCCGAATATCTGAATCCAAAGGGATAGCCATCAAAATGATATTATGCACTGCCTCCACCATCGGAGAATGACCTGATCCACCATAGAATAGTCCAGATTAGGAATCCCAGCGTCAGAAAAAAGCTCCTTATAGAAGGAAGTAATGTGATTCCCAAGAACGACCGGATCATCCGAGAAGCTGCCATTAATCATCAAACCATGGATCCCCGAACGACCCTCCTAAATCTTACACCGACAATGAAAAAACATTGTATTACAATCCCCATCCTTAAGCCAGGTAAAGCGCGCCTTCTGTTTCATGAATTCAGACTGTAGAAGCAACGTTTTAGATAAAGCACTTTGGGCTTAAAATTCCAATTCCCGACAGCAGCAGAGAAACCCAAAGTCTCAATCTCTGCCTGAATCAGCCGCACTTTATCAATGTGTCTATCTACCTGACAATTGACGTCCCCAAACACTTATTTGTTCCAAACCTTAATAGCCTGACGCAACCGTTTGAGTTTCCACATGATACACAAGAGCGGGCTAGGAAGGGACACGATGATTCAAGAAGAGGCAACCAGTTCCCAAAACGAATCATGATAAATCCACATACATTGAAAGCGAAACGAAACCGGACCCCTTGTGACAGAGGATGAACAACAAACCAAAATAGGATGGTGATCCGAGCCAATACGAGGAAGAACCAAACCTTTAACCGCTTGCCAAAAAGGAGAAAAATCGACCCGTGGCAAGGGCGCGATCCAATTTAGCCTGAAGAAGAGAGTGAGGCGACGGGTAGCACACAGGTAAAAGAATTACCCATAGTAAGCACTCGCAAACAAACCAAAGCATCCCCCAAAAAATCCCTAAAGTCCTTACAAGAAGCCTGGGATAAGTGCCACTACGATCTCTCATGATGACCCAAAAAAAGCATTAAAATCCCCAATAAGCAATAAATCATCAAGACCCAAATTTCTCAAATCCATGAGCGTCACGGCGATCAATATGATTACATAAACTATGAACCAACCCAACATGGAAAACCAGAGAACCCAACTGAACCTCGAAGAACAAGACCTTTGAAAGGAGATCCAAACTGTTGTAAAATAGAAATGGTAGCGATGAAAACCCAAATATCCGGTCGACCATTAGAATGAAAACTCTGAGCCACAAAACTCAAACCCAAACTGTTCTAATAAGAATCTGATATTGAAGTAATGTCCACCTTTTCACAGATAGCCAAAATAGACGGGTTGTGCTTATGACATAGAGCCTTAAGAACATTACGGCGAAGTTCCCAATTCCCGAATATTCGAGAGAAGACGCAATTCATTGAGACGGAGGGGAGGGCAGCCCGTGTTGAGCGCACAGTAGAGGCAGAAGTAGAATGTTTCTCAAAATCGGTCGCTTGAACATTAGAAACCTCATCAGCATAATCCGCCCATCGTTCTGATGCTGCAAAATCTAACTCATTGGGTTCGAAAGATTCAAATAATGGTGAGGTCATGGATAGCCGGAGATGACCCTTGCGCAACATTCTGAAGTATCCTGATTTTGGTCGTATCAAGGGAGTTGTCCCGGAAAGCTCTACTAAGGGTGCAAATTGGCTTTTCTAGAGGGTGTTGTATCGTGAGAGGCAGACTTGTAGAAAAGGAGCCAGTGTGAGAGACTGGGGCCTTGGGAACCGGATTGCGAGTAGGGAAAACCGGAGGGGAATCCAGGGAATGCTGATCGGGTACCTCATCCGAGGCAAGAGCATCAAAAGCATTACCAAGATGGATGTCATTAGGGTAACTCAACGGCCTTGCCCTTGTCCGTATTCTCGCTACACCGGCCGATAAACTTTGCGAACTCCTGCGGAATGACCACGTTGGGCTGATGAATGGCATCCATCAGGAGCCCCGAACATCCCTAAGTAGAAGTAGGGCATCTCCCTAGAGCCAAAATCCCCGTAGAAGTAAGACGGCAGGAAGCAGTCGAGTGTCCCGTAACATTACACTTAGAGCAGAAGTCAGGGAGTTTCTCATAGCTGACCGACACAAATGAACATTGTCCAACCCCTTCCACCATAATATGATCCTCAAACAATTTTGAGAGGTCAATATCAACCAGTACACGAATAAAATGTCCAACGGAACCATCTAATGATCGTTGATCAATTTGAATAGGGTTTTCAATAGCACTGGCGATCCTCAAAATAGTGTTTGGATCCCAGTATTCCAAACTGAGCTAAAAAATACGAACCCATACACGAGCAACAAAGGTGTGAACCTTGTAAGGGTTAAAATCCAAAACACTGAGGAGAAAGCCAAATAGAACCCGGATTGAGCGCCCAATTGATACGTGGACTCGAGCACGAGATCTATCTGTGCATTAAAAAATTTAACACAAAAATAACCCTCATCCAAGGGGATTAGTTTCCAATAATGCCCCATATGTCAGAGAGCCGCTTATGTAAAAGCATAGTAGACCAAGGTTTGTTACCCTTTACCAAAATTACCCGCCCAATCAAAGAATGAGAGAATTCAACAAGACGTTGCTGGTAAACATTTTCATCAATAGTGACAGAATAATATTCTCCCTTCCTAACAGGTTTAGGGATAGAATTAATCTTACCAAAAACTATGTGGGAAAATGAATTAAGATTACCTGGGGCCTGAGGAAAAGCAGAATCCATCGGATTGGGTTACTGAAATGATTTTAGCAAAAAGAGTTGCCCAAATTTGTATGAGCATTAGCGTTATGAGCCTAAAGTCGAGGTTCGAGACATGATCGAAGGTCATGATAAGTAAAATGACTTCGGCAAAGAAGTCGGCGGCAAAGATCTTTGGGGACAACATTTGTGGGGAACATACAAAAACACCTGAGGATGAACTAGCAGCCCAGGGGCCATGACCCCCTTGGGCATGGACGGCAATAGAATGGGACATAATGGCCGGCCCCCTAGAACCCACAAAGTGGGGGCGAACCCCAAGGAGACAAGCATCAAGCGGATGCTCTTGGGGGGGCAAGAGATGGGCAAACCCCATGCATGCTGGCCGCCCCTTGAGATGAAGAGACGTGGGCCTTCCCATCAACCGAAGGGGCTAGATAGGATAAATGTGGGATTAAACCAAGCAATCAGAATTCATGTGGCTCCGGCACTTGTTTGTTGACGTGGGGTATGAAGTTTGCAGGCAAGGGCATATTCGTGAACTTGTGTGAGGGTTCATAAAAAAACCCTAGTACCCATCGTCGTGGTTGAGTCATCAATTTGAGGGGAATTAACCAACGGGCAGTGGGCCATTGAAGACGATGAAGCAGCGTGCTGCGGGATCAAAGGAGAGTCACCATTGTGCTGTGCGATCAAAGGAGAGTGCTACGGGATCAAAGGAGAGTCACCATGGTGTTGTGCGATCGAAGGAAGGTCACCGTAATTCGAAGTGAGGCCAAAAAACAAAGAGGCGACCATGAAGACGCCGGAAAACTGACGAAGATCACGATCTGAAAATTAACGATGGATGCCGGATGTATTAGGGCTAGAGAGAGGAAGGAGCATCGTGTGTTTTCCAATCTCTTTTTATGTCTCTTCAAAAGCCTCTTAGCTAATCTGCAATTATCTTTCAAATTCTTCGATCTTCTTCATGAAGTATGCTCTGTACTTGTCTCTTTGAGGATCCTGTATATCGAACCATGATTGAAGTACTGGTATAATATTATTAGGCACGGTCCCCTCGGTCCATACGACGGTTAAGAATTCCTTGAAGCTTTGAATGGATGATCTTCCTATGAGGTTTTGGAAAGCCATCCCGGCAAGGTGTGCCGCTTATGCTAAGGTGCGGTGTGTAGGTCCCAAGGGTGTGGTGTAAGATTTAGAAAGGGGTTGAATAAACCTTACCAAATTTTTCACTTTTTAGTCCTCTTAAAAATTTTAACGAGTTGACTCAAATCGTTAAGTTCTTGGGGACAGCTAGGTTGGCTTACTTCAACAAAGTTACCCACTCAATAGACTCGTCGGGTGTTGATAGTATAACTTAGCCGCATCGCCTAACACTTAACATTTCGATTGATTTGGTTTTATACGATGGAAGACTTAACAACCTTGTTAAATATTAAGCACGTTTTAACACTTGTTTTTAGCAATTGTTATTATCAGTTGGGTTTGCAATATAGCTTATCGGTAATAATAAAAGTATGCAAGAAAGTAAAGTGCTGAAAGTAAATGACAAACAAATTTTATAGTGGTTCGAGGATGGGGTAATTCCTCTAATCCACTCTTCTCCAACCCCTGGAGGAATCCACTAAGTAACAGATCAAGTTACAAAGTATTTCTCAGTCTAGAGACAGCGTTGATCACACAGATGGCTTCTCTTGTGACTCAGCTTCTTCACAAGACAAATGCCTTGCTACTTCAGCTCCCTTCAAACCCTTGGAATTGATCACACAGCCTTCCAATGAGCTCAAAACTTATGGTTCGATCTTGAACCTTACTACAACTCCTTCAACTTGGAGAGTAGACCCCTTTTTGTTCTTTAAAAACTTTTCCTCTTCAACTGGTTGAAGTATTCTTTCCTTCACAGCGTGTGTTGGATCGAGTTCCTTCGAGTTTTAGGCTTGAGGAATTTCTTGATTAGCTTGAGAGAATATTTGTAGGTTTTTGCTTGCTTGAAAATTGATTGTAAGATCGGTTTGTCTCATAACCTTTTCTCAAATGCTCCTCAGCCTTTTATAGTGCTCATTTGAAAATTCGCCCGTTGAAGAGATAAGCTATTTTCAGATGACACTTTCTTGTTCGTTGGCTTGTCTTTTTTGGCCTCGCAAAGCATTGTTGTGTTGACCCTTCCTCGTATTAAATGGCTCGCATCTTTTGGGCTCGACACAAGTTTCGGTGTGTTTCCATTGGTTTATTCCTTTTGCATATTTATGGGACAAACACTTTAAGACATGGCAGCTTGGACTTATTACTATAACGAGTAATATCCTTGACTTTCTTCCAAGGGATCAATGTCAGTCGACTTGACTTGACTACTGTATATACCCCTTTGACTTGAGTCTGCTTCATCCTTTAAGGAAGACTCAACTGTCAGTCAACTCGTAGACTTGGCTTCTTTATAGATTTGACTGACACTTCCACATCCTTTACTGAGTTGTTCCTCAACTGGATCTCCTTCAGTCGAGTCTGCTGCCTTCCATCTTGACCATACTCAGCTGACACACAGCTGGGTCTTCAGTCTAGTCATCAGTTGACTTCTTGCATTCTTCGACATAGCTGACTTCACTCAGCTCTTGTAGTCCTATCTATTACAAAGTAGGAATACAAGGAAAATGGGGTGCCAACTTGCTATTCTAAGTTTTACATCTTTTTATGGGGGGTACTCTTTTTCCTTCCAAGGGTTTTCCCACAAGGGTGGGTTTTACCTTGGAAGGTTTTAACGAGGCCCCAACCATTCAGCCATCTGGTCGGCTTGTGACCATTTCGTTATCTTTTATGACTTTGTTTCCAGGCTTTCCTTTGGTTACCTGGGATCACCGTGATCGTGACAACTCTTTTTCATTTATATATATATATATTCGCATTTATTCAAAAAAATATAAATTTTACATGGTATCATCAAAATCTTAACAATAAATTTTCTAACACCTCGTGTTATCAGAGCCAAGTCTGTTCTGTCGTGCCCTTGGAGAATTTGTTAAAGAATGGTTAGATCCAGCTAAGATGGTAAGTAGAAGAGGTGTTCCCATTGATATGGAATCTCAATCCTCAAATAGCTCTCTTGATATCCCTTTTAGCCAGATACATAATATATCTTCTTCTCTTTCCCTACCTACATTTTTCTACTAGTCATATCGAAAATACCATAGAATACTCTACTATCCTAAGTAACGATGTTATAGAACAAACTGTTCCCCCATTGTTAGTCCATATAATATATAAAAAAATCACAGATTTTGGCCCAAACACATCAAATCTATGGTCTTAAATAAGAGTACTCGACCAAAGGAGTATATCCAATCATCCAGAATGGATCATTGTGGTCTTCCTTCAACTCAACAAGAGCAAAGTACATCACATTGTCCATTCCACCCGAGTTCATCACATGATGGAGATGGAAGGTTATACTCATCTCCACCTTGGAGCCGCACGACTTGTTCTCACTTACCATGGAAGAAAAGGTCTTCCAAGATTCGTAAGAATTGCTCTTCTAGATACTCGGTTTCTCCAATATGAGCATGCGATTATTGGTACAGCTTATCTCCACACTCAACGTTGGGAGTGTTGTGGTCATTTACTTCCCCAACTTTGCAAAGTATCTTTAAGTGATCCAACCTTGCATCCGCTTCAAGGTGCAAGTTCAACTTTATGGAGCAAATCAGATCTCAAATTCCAACATAGCAACCCCTTCATCACCAAGTTGTATACAGATTGCAAGATCACAACCCATATCCGCAGAATCAAGGTATAAAAGATGTTTTACGTTCCTACAATCGTCCGGATCCCTAGACAAATCAGCAGAGAAAAGACTTGGAGCAATTAGTTCCAAAAGAGTGGATCACCAACTATGAGTTCCTTCCTTCACCTGTGAAATGAAATGGTGCCAGCAACCGACATTAAGTTTCAAAGGTTGAAGGATGGAGGTGTCAAAACAATATACCAAACACCATCAAGCACAAGACCTTCAAATCCTGAATTCCAGCTGATGGTTTATCCAGTTGAGGTCAATGCATCTACGAACGTCCTAATCGCACGTTTTTGCCCAGATGGATCCCATATTTATAGTGACAGAGTTAATGGTCATTTTGTATGGGATGTTGATCCATCCATGTGTGATCTAGAATGTTCTTGTGGAGAAAAATCAGACTCCTATGAAGAAGAGTATATACGGAGAAGAAGTAGAAAGAGGAAAAACACAAGGCGACTGCGTTGCAGGGTAGATGATAAACTTGACCCGCCAGATCCAATTCCACAACCCTTACCATGTTATAGAAAAGGGTTAGTTGTCCTTCAAAAAGAAAAGTACGGGTGTCAGAAAGAAGTTATGACACCTTCTCCTCTAACTCCTCCTGTTGTTCAACCTTGTTTCATGTTCAGATATGAAGCAGAATTTTCACCTCTAGAATGGAAGGTTGACATTCAACAGAGGATTACATCCAAGCATTTTGTGTAAAGCACCAATGTGGAACATAAAATCAATTTGGAGTGGAGTTCATGCAGAAAGAACCTTGTACAGATTAAAGACGGGTGTCCAGGGAGATAATTGAATAGAACCTAGATTGATCTGCCATGAAGAGCGTATAGCCGCCGAGCCCTGTCCTCATCTACCGAATATTTGATACAAAAGTACCCTTTACCCAAAGGAATTAATGTCCAATTATGTAGGGCTTTCCATAATTCTGCTAAACAGGTTCGAAAGGGGATTAAAGGCCAGGGCATCTCCCCTTAACCGAGCAAGATGCGTCCAATCAATGAACACGAAAATTCCCTAACACATTTTTTTGAATGAATTGAAATATATATAAAAAATGAAAAAGATTGTGATCCCGATCATAGGCTGATCGGGTAACCAAATAAAAGCCTGAAAGAATTGCGAAAGTAAATTTAAATGGTCACAAGCCGACCATATGGCTGAATGGTTGGGGCCTCATTAAAACCTCCCAAGGTAAAACCCGGGTGGGGAAAACCCTTGACAGGAAAAAGAGTACCCCCCATGAAAAGGAGGGCGTCCAAAAGTAGGAAAAGAAACCTGAAACCAGGACGCATTAAGTCACAAACCAATAACTAGATTGACCCACGTAATCTTCCGTAATGAGCTGGACGATGTCTGATGGTGGGACGCCCCACCAAGTCCCAGCTTCCCGCTTTTTGCTCAGCATGTCCGCCACTCGATTGCCTTCCCGATAAATATGTGAAACCCCTAGCTCCATATGAGAAAGCAAATTAAGTGTATAGCGCCACTTGCTCAAATGGCGCCAAGGACCTCCATGGATCTATTATTGCTGAGACTCACCACATACATCGAATCCAATTCTAGCCAAAGTTGTGTCCAACCTTTAGCAAATGCATAATGGACGGCCAATATTGCTGCCACTAACTCCGCCTCGAATGCATAACCCGTGCCACAATGCTCTACAAAACAGCCCCCTGAAGAAGCCTCAGTGCACTCAAATACACCTGAAGCTATGAGGCTTCCCGGCGCATCCGAAGCGCTCCCATCCGTATTCGCTTGATCCAGCCCGGGAGGGGTTTATGCCAATTAACTTCCAAAATCTTTGGGGCTGGTCTAGGACAACATGGAACCTTCAGTCTATGGAGAATGAAAAGGTCGTGTTGATCATTATGCATGCAACCCCTATCTAGGGCAGCGGACTAGATGATAAGAATCTGAGATGCATGATAGCCGCGCCCACCGTCCGTCAGCTTATTGTGAAATGTCAACTCATTCGGATATGCCGATGAGCCGGATGCAAGACAAAGCAGCCACTCTCCATAAGAAATGAACTCGCTCCTTTGAAATGAAAATTCATTAAATGCACTTAAATTCATTAAAGCTATAAGCCTCAAACGGGTGGACGTCAAATGAGTGAAAATCAACACCAGAGAGCTCTGCAAAAACACAAGAGACAAACAAATGATCAATTGATTCAGCGGAGGCGCAACAAAAGCACGAGACGGAAGGGCCAATGAAACTCCTTCTAGGGCGTAAAAGGTCCAAGACGGCCAATCGATTGTGAATCACACGCCATGCCACAATCGATCTACCCTCGGAATATAAGATGACCAAATCCACGTGCCCCAATTTACCACCGGGGAATGGGGGCGAATATGAGAATATGCCGCTTTGGATGTCACATTGCCATCATCGGAGTGCTTCCAAACCCGCTTGTCTTGAGATGAAGGAACGATAGGGACCCGAACAATGTCACGAACAAGATCCATGTAAGTCTCCATGAAAGAGAAGGTAAAATGACAAGACTCGTCATAGAAATAATCCGATATGCGCTGCCCAAATAAATATCTATACTCTTGTGGAATATCAATCATGTCTGCAATAGAGTATCCCAACCAGTTGTCAATCCAAAATAATATCTTGAAATTATCCCCAGGGATCCAACGGGAGTCATCCAAGCAGTCCATGATGCAAGGCTTAATCCTTGCCCAAATAGAAGAGGGAATGAAAGAGTTACGGATCACACAATCCGATGTCAAATAACATTTTCTTAGAGTTTTGAAAATCACAGAATTCGAATTAATAACTCTCCAACCCAATTTCATCAGGAATGCAGAATTGGCTGCCATAATGGACCTCACGCCTAAGCCACCTTCGGCCCTGGGCGTGCAGCAATGACTCCAGTTAACCACCACCGAACCTTTAGAGTTGACATCCCCAGTCCAAATGAAGTTACGCATGGCCCTTTCCATTTGCTTGAGCAAGGTGCGGGGCCATTTGTAAACCATCATCGTGTGCATGAACGAACTAGTAATCACCGAATTAACCAGGCAAACTCGACCAGCAAGGGAAAGAGAAGTACCTTTCCATCTTCTGAATTTGAGGATGACCTTATCAAAGACGGGCTGCAGATCCGCAACCTTAGGGGCACCCTTGAAGATCGGTGCGCCTAGATATACGGTGAGAAACGTCCCGGGCTGGATCCCCATGGTAGTTTGCACCCTCCCACGGACATATACTGACACCCGGGATCCAAAGTAAACTTTAGGATTTCCGAGGATTGAACGCTTGGCCCGAAATATCCGCATAAAAGGTGAGAATTTGAAGAAGGACACGGGCGTTGGATGAAGACACCCCACACATAATACAATATCATCCGCATATAAGATGGATGATGGGAAGATAATTGCCTGGGTGCCTTGAACGGATGTACTCGATTCTGATCAACCGTTGTTTCAATAAATTTACTAAGTACCTCCTCCGCGATGCAAAACAGTAATGGGGATAAAGGATCACCCTATCGACCCCTCTAAAAAGGAAAAGTACCCCACCGGCGTCCCTTTAAGAAGCACTAATATTCGGACGATCGAAGAATAACATCCACCGGTGAATAAAAACCTCCGAGAAACCAAAGCGGCGCAAAACGTGTAATAAGAAATCCCACTTCAATGTATCAAACGCCTTGCGGATATCAATCTTCAAGATCATATTTGCATCCGATCGACCATGTAAGACATTGAACCCTTCAGAGACCATGGCAATACAATCGTGAATCTGCCTCCCTGAAATAAACCCGAACTGCGTAGGAGATAAATAGGCAGCAATAATCGCACCCAACCGCGTAGCCAATATCTTAGTAATAATCTTGAATAGAAAATTACTCATAACTATCGGGTGAAAGTTCTCAAGAACATTAGCATCCTTAGTCTTTGGGATGAGCGCCATAAAGCTAGCGTTCAAACCCAAAGGTAGGGATAAATATCCCACTAAAATCATCTGGGCCTGGAGAGTTGTCTGCATCCATATCAAAAACCGCCTCCTTAACCTCTGTATCCGAAGGAATGGCTATCAAGCTAGCATTATCCGACGCCCTGGGAGAAATAACCTGATTGACCATGGTATAATCAGCGACGGTACCCCCAGTATCCACGAAGAGCTCCTTATAAAAAGAAATAATGTGATTCCCAAGAACCGTAGTATCATCAGTGTAAATGTCGTCCACCATAAGTCCCTGAATCCCCGTGCGACCACTGCGAATCTAGCTACGACGATGGAAAAATGCCGTATTACGATCCCCATCCTTAAGCCAGGCAGTGCGAGCCTTTTGCTTATGGAATTCAGATTGCAATAGCAATGTCTGAGAAAGCAGTGTCTGGGCGTCCATCTCCATGTCCCAACGAGCAGTTGTATAGCCCAAATTCTCAATATCTGCCTGAATCTGACGAACTTTTTCCATCTGATACTCCACCCTTTGATTAACGTCCCCAAAAACAACTCTATTCCAGACCTTAACAACCTGCCGCAACCTTTTGAGCTTCCACATGACGCACAACAGAGGGTTGGGCGTGGTGCATGGAGCAGCCCAAGAAATGGTAACCAAATCGCGGAATGTGTTATGATAAACCCACATACGCTAAAAACGAAATGGAACCGGACCCCTGCTGATGGAGGACGAACAAGAGACCAAGATGGGGTGGTGATCGTATCCAATGCGTGGTAGAACTAAGCCCTTGACAACTTGCCAAAAAGAGAAAAATTGACAAGTTGCTAAGGCTCGGTCCAACTTAGCCTGAAGGAGGAATAGAGGCCTTCGGGGGGAGCACCAAGTAAATTAATTCCCCGTAGTCGGCACTGCAAACAAACCAGCATCCTCCAAGTAATCCCTAAAATCCTGGCAAGAGGCTTGGGGTAAAGTACCACTGCCAGAGCGCGCATGATGTCCCAAGACCGCATTAAAATCCCCAATAAGCAACAGATCAGTAAGACCCAAATTCCTCATATCCAACCAAAGCTCACGACGAGCAATATGGTCACACATACCATGAGCAAAACCAACATCAAAAACCATAGAACCAAATTGAACTTGTAAAACAATACATTGTGTAGAAGACCAAACCTGATTGAGGACAACGATACTAGCATCACAGAAGACCCAAATATTAGCACGTCCATTTGCCCAAAAGCTCTGAGCCACGAAGGTCAAACCCAAACTATTCCAATAAGAATCTGAAATCGACGAAATGTCCACCTTAGGTTCACAAATAGCCAAAATAGAAGGCTTATGCTTTTGACATAAAGCCTTAAGAACATTGCAAGATGCAATGTTCCCAATCCCCCGGATGTTCTAGAAGATGCAATTCATTGAGACGGTGGGGGGGTGCCCTTGATGACCTCACGGTGAAAACAGGAGTGGTGTGCTGCAGAATCTGACGATTGCGAATTGGCCACTTCATCTTCATAATCTGCCCATCGCTTTGAAGCTGCAAAATCTAACTCATTCGGCCCTGGGCGATCTGGTTCAATGGTAATGTCATGAATTGCTGGTGATGGACCCTTAGTAACATTCTCGAGTAATTTGGATTTAGCCGAATCTAGGGAGCTATCCCGGAAAGCCCGGTTAAGAGCTTGAATTGGCTTTCCCAATGGATGATGAATCGTAATAGGCAGGATAGTGGAGACGGATCCGGTGTTGGAGGTAGGGGCTCTGGGGACCGGTTCCCTTGTCGGATAATCTAACTGAGAATCTGTAGGTGGTTGATCTGGAGTATCATCGGAACCAAGAGCAGCAAAGGTGTTACCTAAGTGGATATCCGTAGGGCAAGTGACTATTGCACAGGTAGGGGAGCTTGCACGCATAGCCGAACCCATATTTCCCATTGAGTCATCAACGGCTTTGCTCTTGTCTGTGAGCAACAGGATGATAAACTTTCTGAACCCTGGAGCGCCCACATTGAACAGGATGAAGACACTACATTTGCAATACAATATTCGATTGATGACCAAGGACCAGAAGAAGAAGAAGATTCATCCACAGATTTTGTCAGCATTTCTGGGACGTGGTGTCAGATGAGGTGTTGGCGGTTGTCTGTTATTTCTTTGTCACAGCCTCCTTTCCGGCGGGACTGAACGCCAGTTTCATGGCACTCATCCCAAAGACCAAGGAGGCTAATGCGGTGGAGGATTTTTGACCGATCGTCATGAGTAACTTTCTTTTTAAGATTATCACGAAGATTTTGGCTACTCGTTTGGGCTCCATCATTTCTTCTTACTTGTCTCCGACTCAGTTTGGTTTTATTCTGGGCAGGCAAATTCACGACTGCATCGCGTTGGTTTCGGAAGGGTTTAATATTTTGCAGGGGCGGAATGACACCAACATGATCTTAAAAATTGATATCCGCAAGGCTTTTGATATGGTTAATTGGGGATTTTTGATTCACTTGTTGCGTCACTTTGGTTTCTCCAAGTGTTCATTCACCGGATAGAGATTATCCTTGATCTTCGCAATTTCGGTCCTTCTAAATGGGTCGCCTGTGGGATATTTCTCTTGTTTTCGAGGGGTTAGGCAGGGGGATCCATTATCACCCCTGCTCTTTTGCATCGCAGAAGACGTTCTGAGTAGATTAGTGGAGGAGGCGGTGAGGAGGAACCACCTTCAGGCGTTTATGGCGCCTAAGCAAGTAATCTTCCCTTCGTCGATTATGTATGTGGATGATATTGTGATTATGTGTGGGGCCTCCACGAGCAATGCACGTTCCATTATTCAGGTGCTCAATCTGTATGCAGACATTTTGGGGCAGATTTTCAATCCGGATAAATCTAAAGTTTATTTTGGCAGCCAGGTTTCTAATTATGTGTGAGGGCGTATCCAAACGATTACAGGGATGCATATGGGCGCCTTCCCTATGGTCTATCTAGGCGCCCCAATCTTCAAGGGTGCGCCTAAAGTGGCGGATCTTCAACCAGTGTTCGATAAGATTATCTTTAAATTTAGGAGGTGGAAAGGGTCCTCGTTGTCTATTGCTGGTCGCATTTGTTTGGTGAATTCGGTGATTACCAGCTCCTTCGTGCATACCATGATGGTTTATAAGTGGCCTACAACATTGCTTCGGCAAATGGAAAAGGCCATGCGTAATTTCATCTGGACTGGGAATGTGAACTCTAATGGTTCAGTGGTGGTTAACTGGAGTCGCTGTTGTATGCCACGGGCGGAAGGAGGCTTGGGCGTCCGTTCCATCGTTGTTGCCAACAATGCTTTCCTTTTGAAGATCGGTTGGAAGATTATGACTTCAAACTCTTTGGTTTACAGCACCCTCAAAAAGCGCTTTTTCACTTCTGAGGGTTTTCCACGCCGTTCATACATTCCCCCTTCCATATGGAGGGGGGTTCGGCCTGGGATCTCAGGATTCTTGGAGGACTGCCGCTGGATTCCTGGATGCAACTCCGGCATTTTATTATGGCTGGATAATTGGCTGGGCTACACCATTGCAAATAGGATTGGTATCCCGCAGGAGTACATATATTTATTTCGACAGCGCATCTCGGATTATTTTTACGATGGGACTTGGCATTCACACTATCGTTTATAGAGGCATACTTGGATATGGTTCGAGATATTGTTAGAATCCCCATTGCCCCGGATTCGTCGGATGCGCGGGCATGGATACACTCTGATGATGGGACCGTCTTCTCGAAGGCGGCTTACTCATATCTGCGCACTCACTCACCGGTGGTTCAATGGGGTTCCTGGATTTGGTCACCTCACATTCCGGAAAGACGTTCGATTGTGACTTGGCGCGCCATTCACAATCGACTAGCGGTTTTGGATGTTCAGTGACCACAGGGTTCCTTTACGGGCCCCTCGGTTTGTGTTCTTTATTGTGCTAATGCAGAATCTGTTGATCATTTATTTGTCTCATGTGATTTTGCAGGGGCCCTATGGAAGTGGATTTTCGACTCTTTTGATATCCATCACTTTAGGGCTTATAGCTTCAATGAATTCCTATTGCGTTTAATGAGTTTTCATTTCAGTGAGCAGGTTTCTTTTCTTTGGCGGGTTGCGGTGTTATCCTGTATCTGGCAAATCAGAAATGACTTGACCTTCCATGACAAGATCTGGACACTAGAGGCGGCCATCCTACGCCTTCATGTTCTTATTCTTGAGTCATCTTCCTTGGACAGAGGTTGCATGCATAATGACCAAAGGGACCTTCTAATTCTCCGTCGGCTATGGGTCCCTGGGCGCCCAAGATAGGCCCCAAAGATCATTCAGGTTAATTGGCAGAAACCCTTGCCGGGATGGATTAAAGTGAACACCAATGGCAGCGCATCTGGCTCGCCCGGGCGTCTCACTACTTCCGGAGTTTTTCGCAATCGCAGAGGGTTCTTTCATGGATGTTTTGTGGAAAGATGTGGTTCGGGTTTTGCTTTTGGGGCGGAGTTGATGGCAGCAATGCGGGCCATCCATTTCGCTTCTGCAAGGTGCTGGAATCATCTATGGTTGGAGTCGGACTCGGTTTATGTGGTGGAATTGCTGCGGAAGAGATCCACAGAGGTTCCTTGGCGACATTTGAGCATGTGGCGATACACTCTGCACCTCCTTTCTCAGATGAACTTGGTAGTTTCGCACATCTTCAGGGAAGGCAACTGGGCAGCGGATATTCTTAGCAAGACTTCGCACGAGGATATGTGGTGGGGGGCGCCCCCAGCGGCCATAATCTTGTCCCTCACACAGGATTATGTTGGCCAAGCCAATATAGGTTTGTTAGCTAGAGCGATTGGTCTTCTAGTTTTTTCTGTTTTGGACGATTTTTTTCTAATGGGGGGTACTCTTTTTCCTTCCAAGGGTTTTTCCCACAAGGGTGGGTTTTACCTTGGAAGGTTTTAACGAGGCCCCAACCATTCAGCCATCTGGTCGGCTTGTGACCATTTCGTTAGTTTCTTTGACTTTGTTCCCACGCTTTACTTCTTTGGCTACCTGATCAGCCTGTGACCAGGACTACTCTTTTTTATATATATATATATATTTAACAAAAACAAGTTTAGGAATAGAATGAGATTTCCCAAAAACTATATGGGAAAATGGAGCGAAATTACCTGGGGCCTGCGGAGTTGTATCCATAGGGTGGGTAGTACCTGAAATAATTATAGCAAAAGTATGTCCAAAATTGGATTGAGCATTAGTAGTATGAGCCGAATGTTGAGGGTTCGATTCATAAATGGATGTCGTTGGGGGAGAGCTTCCAGCAATCTGAGGAGCATTCTTGGAAACAGCCTCCGGGTGGGGGCCTGTGGGCGGGATCCCATGCAGACGGCAGACGGCAGCCCAGGGGTCATCACCTCCCTGGGGGGGTGGCCTTGGAAGGAGGGACAACAACTGGCCCCCCATAAGGCACCACAAGGGGGTCGGCCCCCCAATGGCATGCGGCAGCCATGGGGGGAAAGGAGGGCGCCCTAGCTGCGTTCCCATGCAAATAAGCAGCAGCAGCAGCGGATTGCGAGGAGTTTGCTGTAGGCTGCGCATAGGGTGGCAACAGCGGAGGGCACTGCAGGTTGCGAGTGGGTGGCGAAGAGGGTGCTGCAGCAGTGGGTTGCGAGGAGGGTTGGAGTAGGTAATGCCCCGGTGGAATCAATCCAGCGGGCACGTGATCGAGGCCTGGGCGCACAGCAGCATTAGGGGGCGATGGTGGGAGAACCATGGGGTTGGTAGACTTCGAAGATGAGGCTTGTGATCGCGTATGAGGGATGAAATTGGACGTTAGTCCATGGAGCCACCGGAAAAAGGACGCAAAAATCGGTGGACGGACGAGAGGACGAAGGAGAGAGAAAAACCCTTGGAATTCATACATGAGGCCTATATGAAGACCTCTTCAGTTGCATGGAAAACTCATGACGAAAATCAGAATAAATCTCCCTTTTACAAAATATGAGTTTCTAAATCTCTTTTATGTCTCTTCAAAAGCCTCTTAGCTAATCTGCAATTATCTTTCAAATTATTCGATCTTCTTCATGAAGTATGCTATGTACTTACCTCTTTAAGGATCCTGTACATTAGAACCATGATTGAAGTACCTGGCATAATGTTATTAGGCACGGTCCCCTCAATCCGTACGGCGGTTAAGAATTCCTTGAAGTTTTGAATGGATGACTTTCCTATGAGGTTCTGCCGGAAAGCCATCCAGGCAAGGTGTGCCGCTTAGGCTAAGGTGCAGGAGACCTCGTGGTGGCGTCATACTCTCTTAACCTCTTGGAGTGGCTAAAACTGCCTAAGTGTATGGGTTTGTGGGGCTCCCGCCACCTCGTGGAAGCCACTTTGGAAGAAATCTCCCCATCGACAGAATACATCCAAATCCGTTTATCCATTGAAGCCGGGGCAATAGGAAATGGACAATGGCCCGGACTAAATCCATATAAGCCTCCACAAACAAAAAAGTTTGATGCCATGAGCCATTGTAACAGTAGTCAGAAATAGGCTGCTTTGAAGAGATATATGTACTCCTGAGGAATACCAACTCTATCTGCAATGAATATCCGAACCTATTATCAATCTAAAATAAAACCTTGAAACTATTCCCAGGGATCCAGCGGGACTCAGCAAAACTTTTCTCAATACGAGGCCTAAGCCCAACCCAAATAGAAGATGGCAAAAAGCACGCCAAATGGAACCATCTCAAAGCAAGTATAATGCAGATCCGGAAAACCTCGAGTCCGATGTCATAACTTTCCAGCCTAGTTTTGTCAAAAAAGCACTATTGGCCACGATGATGGATCGAACGCTAAGGCCTCCTTCTGTCCTTGGCATACAACAACGAGCACAGTTGACCACCACAGAACCTTTGGAGTTAACATCACCAGTCCAAATAAAATTGCACATTGCTTTCTCTAGTTGCTTAAGCATAGATATCGACCACTTGAAAATCATCATAGAATGGACCAAAGAACTAGTAATAACAGAAGAGATCGATGGAGGTCCCTTGGCTCCACCTTAGCAACTGGCGCTACACCTTGCATCTTCTCGCTCATATGGATTTTGTGGTTTCACATATTTTTCGGGAAGGCAATCGGGTGGCAGACATGTTGAGCAAGAAGACGAAGTACGGTACATGGTGGGGGGTCCCACCGAAGGAGCTTGTTCATTACCTCACTGATGACTATGTTGGCCAATCCACCTACAGGTTTGTTAGTTAGTGCGTCCTGCTTCTCCCATTTTGGACGCGGATTCTGGGGGGTACTCTTTTCCCTTCCAAGGGTTTTTCCCACAAGGGTGGGTTTTACCTTAGTAATGATCGACCCCAATCGTGAAGCCAATATCTTAGTAATAAACTTAAAAAGGAAGTTACTCATGACAATCGGCCAAAATTTATCAACTGTGTTCGCATCTTTGCACTTAGGAATAAGAGCCATGAAAATGTCGTTCAAGCCAGGAGGCAAGGTCGAACTCGTGAAGAAATAACAGACAGCCGTGATTACATCAGAAGCAATAATATCCCAATAGTGTTGGTAGAAAGTCCCATTAAAACCATCCGACCCGGAGAACTATCAAAACCTAATTCGAAGACCGCTTCCCGGGTGTCAGAATCTAAGGGGATCGACGTCAAAAAATTATTATCAACCACCACAACCCTCGGACTAATAAATCTGTCTATAATAGAGTAATCTGAAGATGCACTTCCTAAATCCGAGAACAAATCCTTATAAAAGGAAATAATATGCCTACCTAGAACACCCCGATCATCCGAAAAGGTACCATCAATCAGCAAACCATGAGTCCCGGCATGATTATCCTTAATTTGACAACGACGATAAAAGAATGAAGTATTTCGATCACCCTCTTTAAGCCAAGAGGTATGAGCCTTCATCCTAAGAAACTCGGATTGCAACATAAGGGTTTTACAAAGAGAGGTTCGAGCATCGAATTCAAGCTGACGACGATCAGGATTATAACCCAGATTTTCAATATCAGACTGAATTTGATTCACTTTTTCCAACTGAATATCCACCATGCGATTAACATCACCAAAAACATCAACCCTTAAGAGCAACACGCAACATTTTAAGCTTTAACATCATACGCAAAATAGGGTTGTAACTAGGAAAGTCCCCAAATTGATCATGAAATATCCACATACGTTGAAAACGAAATGGAGCCGGACCTCTACTGGAGGTGGAACAAGCAAAAAACCAAGATAGGATGATGATCCGAGTAGATACGAGGTAACACCGAACCTTTAACCATCTTCCAGAGAGAGAAAAATCGAATAGTATCATGGGCCCGATCCAACTTTGCCTGAAGAAGAGAAAGTTGAGACCGAGTGGCGCACCACGTTAAAGAATTACCCATAGTAGGAACCAAAAGCAGTCCATTATCATCCAGAAAACCTAGGAAATCTTGACACAAAGCCTGAGAAAGAACCCCACTGCCAAGCCTTTCATGATTTCCCAAAACCGCATTAAAATCACCAAGGAGCAACAAATCATCTAAACCCAAATTCACCAAATCCAACCAGACCGAGCAACGGGCAATATGATTGCATAAACCATGAACAAATCCAACATGAAAAATCTGAGAAGCCAACTGCACCTAAAGAACAATGCACTGATACGAAATCATAACTTGTTGCGATATAGAAATCCCCTAAGTACAAAATACCCAAATGTCCGCCTGCCCATTAGACCAAAAACTCTGAGTTTTTTTTAAGTAAGATCGAAAATAATATAAAAAAAAAGAAGGATCCTAATCACAAGCCAATCAGGTAGCGCAATATTTGGGGCCTCGTTAAAAACCTACCAAGGTAAAACCCACCCTTGTGGGGAAAACCCTAGTAGGAAAAGAGTACCCCGGCGAGAAAGAAAAGTACCATACAACCATATCAAAAGCACAGAATAAAAACTTTTTGAACAAATCTATATTATTCTCGTCCAACATAGTCATCCGTAAGCAGAGCGATAATATCCGCTGAAAGGGCGTCCAACCAAGTAGACCCTCCCGTAAACTTGGTGAGCTGATCTGCCACACGATTGACCAAGAAGATCCACAACATAGGTTGAGTCTACCCGAGAGAGAAATAACAAAGTTCATCTGGGAAATAAAAAAGAGAGAGTAATGCCATTGACCAAGAAGATGCCATGGAATGGAGCCAACCCGAGATCGAAAAAGATCCACAACAGAGGTTGAGGCCGCTTCTAACCAAAGATTAGTCCAACCCTTTTGAAAAGCATATGTGATCGCACTCATTGCTGCAACTAATTCAGCCTCGAATGCATAGCCCGTTCCACACTGTTCAACAAAATAACCACAAAAAAAGTCTCGATACATACGATAAATAGCTGCGGCCGTAATACGCCCTGGAGCTCTTGTTGCACTACCATCCGTATTGAATTTTATCCAACCCGGAGGTGGTAAGTGCCAAGGAACAAGGATAATGCGCAGAGCCTTAAAGGATGGCCCTGAACCTTTAGCCGATGAATACAAAGTAAATCTTCCTGAGTATTATGCATGCACCCCTTGTCTAGATATGCAGACTCAATAATCATCGCTCTTAACTGGACAAGAGCCGTATCTGCAGTCCATTTCTTGTCATTGAAGATTACGTCATTTTGAATGTGTCATATAAGCCAAATGCAGGATATAACCGCCACCTTCCAGAGAAAACCAATCTGATCCCTAAAATAAAAGTCCATCACATGAACCAGGAATTCATTGAAACTATAGACTTTGCGAAAAGCCACAACAAATGATTCAGCAATCCAACCCCAAATTGCTGCTGCAAAATCACAAGAAATAAAGAGATGATCAATCGAATCCGAGGGGGGGATGACAAACGAGAATTAAAGGGGTAGATTAGCAAGAGTAAAATAGCAAGCAAACGATGAGAGATTCGCTTTTAGATTAAGACAAAGACTTATTCCCATGCTCAGTTACGCATCAAGTGGGTGCTGAACCGCCTTCTCCGACTACCCACGACGCCGACAACCTTTCTTGATCATCTTCTCCGACTGCCTTCATGGCAGACCCGCCATGATATGGCCACACGTCGAACTTTGATCCTCCTCCACAGGTAGTGCACCATCCCCGCCAGAACTCAACACACGCGGAAGATGTAAACGCTGCGCAGCACCTCTCCGGGGACCCTCCGTCGGTGCCTGCATTTTTACATCCATCAACGATGCAACGTGGCTCGAATAATTATCCTCCATCGATAATCTATGAAAATAGGGTTCCTAATATTTTTCTTCGGCCAACGACTCTCCATTTTGCTGCAGCCAGCCGTTTCCCGTCGGCGATGGGGGACGTATTTCTCTCTCCGCTTTTGGCAACCCATCGGACCTCATCCCCTCCACTGCTCCACGAACGTTCTCAGCTCCTCCTCATCACAGTTCAGGCCTTGTTCCGGCGGAGCATTACTTACAGAGCACGCGTCTTCCTCACACGCAGGTAGAACAAGGAAAGAGGGGCCCGGCCCGCGTGAGCATTGTAGCCGCTGCTGCATCTACCTTTACCCCCATGGTCTCCAATGGCCATGGGAGGGCCAGCCCCTCTAAGGGGCTCCATGAGGGTCCGGCGGCTGCCCTCTACTCCAGGGCAGCCATCTCCTAGAGGAGTGATGACCCCTGGGCCCACCACAGACATCCTTAGGGCGTTCAAATTGCGTGTTCGACCTTCAATGTTGCTCCGCCGGCTGGAACCTACGACAACAGGGCCATGCCCCATGCATCGAACCTACGACAATCGGCTCATGAATCCAACACTAATCCGCAATTGGTTCACTCTTATGCGAAAATGGTTTCGGGAAATCCCCATCCTTCTGATACTACTTTCTCACAGGTTACAGGTACACAACACGACATGAATTACACTACACAGGCCCAAGGTAATTTCAAATCATTTTCTCATGTGGTTTCTGGCACAGCCAATTCTATCCCTAAGCCGGTTAGAAAAGGCGACTTATTCTGTCACTATTGATTAACATGTTTATCAATAACGTGTCGCTGAATTCTCTAATTCATTAATTGGAAGGGTGATTTTAGGGAAAGGTAATAAACCATGGGCGACCATGATGTTGCATAAACGCCTATCTGAACTATGGGGAATTAAAACTGACTGGAAACTAATCCCCTTGGGTAAGGGATTTTTTTGTGTTAAGTTCTCTAATGCGCAGGATCGTGCTCGAGTTCATGCTCGTATTAATTGGGCGCTCAATCCGGGTACTATTCGTCTCTCTACATGGGTCCCGGATTTTAATCCCTACAAAGTGCACACGTCGATAGCAAATGTTTGGATTCAAATCTATGAGCTTGGTTTCGAATACTGGGATCCTAATACCATCTTGGGAATATCCAGTGCGATTGGGAACCCGATACAAATAGACCACCGATCGTTGGACGGTTCCCTGGGTCATTTCATTCGGGTCTTGATGGATATTGATCTGTCTAAGCCCTTGGAGTGCTCATTCGTGTCAGTTACGTATGAAAAAATGTGGTATTACAGGACACTCGACAGCATCTTGCCGTTTCATTCCAGCAGAGAAACCTACTATGGAAAGGCGAGTTTCTCCAGATCAAGGACGTGCAGGGACGTCAGCGGGACATCAGAACTCGGCACAGCGGGGACGTTCATGGGTTCGCAAAATTTATCGTCCTGTGCAGCAGGACGAGGGCAAGGCCATTGATGACTCAATGGGAAATACGGCTCGATCATACAAGACCGGATCTCCTCCCCGCGCAATTGTCACTTGCCCTACGGACATCCCCATGGCAACACATTTGAGGCGCTTGGCTCGGGCGATTCCGTGATCCGCATCCCACGATTTCCGGCCCGATTATCCGGCTAGGAGTCTTCTCCCAAGGCCACTACTTCAAACACCCGGCATGGTTTCCACCATTATGCCTATTACGGTTCAAAGATCCTTTGGGAAAGCCAATTTGAGCTCGACGTCGTGCCTTCGGGACAGCTTCTTAGACTCGGCGCAATCTAGAATTCTCCGGAGTGTGGCGTCGGGTCTGTCCCTCGCCGGTCCACGACATAACTATCGAACAGAGCATACAGAGCCACATGAAATGAACATTGCAGCATTCAAGAGATGGGCAGATTATGCAGAAGAAGTTGGTAATTCTCAATTGTCAGACTCCACAACACACCACACGCCTGTTTTCACCATGCGATCGACACGGGCGCCACCTCCACCGCCTTCTCAATGAATTGCATCTTCTGGAATATCCGGGGAATTGGGAACATTGCATCTCGTAATGTTCTTAAGGCTTTATGTAACAAACATAAACCTTCTATTTTAGCCATTTGCGAACCTAAGGTGGACATTTCATCCATTTCGGATTCTTACTGGAGTAGCTTGGGGCTCAGTTTCGCTGCTCAGAGCTTCCAGGCAAACGGTCGCCTAGATATTTGGGTCCTATGCGATGCGAGCATTTCTATCTATAATCAGGTTTGGTCTTCTTCTCAGTGTATTATTTTGCAAATTCAATTTGGTTCTATGGTTTTCCATGTTGGTTTTGCTCATGGTTTGTGTGATCATGTTGCTCGTCGTGCCCTTTGGTTTGGAGCTGAGCAATTTGGGTCTTACTGATCTGCTGCTGATTGGGAATTTCAATGCTGTGTTGGGACATCATGAGCGTTCTCGCACGGGTACTTTATCCCAGGCTTCTTGTAAGGACTTGAGGATTTCTTGGAGGATGCGGTGGTTATTTCTTGCCGACTTCGGGAATTTGTTTACTTGGTGCTCCCCGTAGGCCTCTAGCTTCTTCTTCAGCTAAACCTGGATCGAGCCCCGCAATCGCCAATGTTTCGCTCTTTGGCAAGTTGTTAAGGGTTTAGTCCTTCCGCGCATTGGTTCAGATCACCATCCCATTCTGGTCTCTTGTTCTTCTTCCATTACCAAGGGCCCGTCACCTTTTCGGTTCTAGCGCATGTGGATTCATCATGCTTCATTTCGGGGTATTGTCACTACCTCTTTGGCGCTCCCATGCACGTCGCCTAACCCTTTGCAGCGTGTCATGTGGAAGCTCAAAAGGTTGAGACAGACGATTAAGGTATGGAATAAGGAGGTATTTGGGGATGTTAATCGTCAGGTGGATTATCAATTGGAAAGGGTCCAGCAGATTCAAGCAGATATTGAATCCGAGGGTTTCACGGAGGAACTCAGGGAAAGGGAATTGGAGGCGCAGAGGAAGCTTTCTCGCACGTTGCTCATGCAGTCTAATTTTCTTCAGCAGAAGGCTCGCTCCGCTTGGTTAAAAGATGGGGACCGCAACACGGCATTCTTTCATCATTGCTGCCAGATTAGAAATGGGCGTTCAGGGATTCAGGGACTGATGGTTGATGGTACATACACAGAGGATCCAATGGCCCTTGGAAATCACATTATTTCATTTTATACGGATCTTTTCGCAGATACAGGGCATACCAGCTCGGATTACACTTTGGTTGACCAGTTGATTTCACCTACGATTACCACAATCGATAATGCGCTCTTGATGGCCATTCCTTCGGAGTCCGAGGTTAAAGAGGCAGTGTTTGATATGGGTTTGGATAGTGCTCCGGGGCCGGACGGTTTCAGTGGGAGATTTTATCAGCATTTCTAGGACGTGGTGTCAGATGAGGTGTTGGCGGCCATCCGTTATTTCTTTGTCATGGCCTCCTTTCCGGCGGGACTGAACGCCAGTTTCATGGCACTCATCCCAAAGACCAAGGAGGTTAATGCGGTGGAGGATTTTTGACCGATCGTCATGAGTAACTTTCTTTTTAAGATTATCATGAAGATTTTGGTTGCTCGTTTGGGCTCCATCATTTCTTCTTACTTGTCTCCGACTCAGTTTGGATTTATTCCGGGCAGGCAAATTCACAACTGCATCGCGTTGGTTTCGGAAGGGTTTAATATTTTGCAGGGGCGGAATGACACCAACATGATCTTAAAAATTGATATCCACAAGGCTTTTGATATGGTTAATTGGGGATTTCTGATTCACGTGTTGCGTCGCTTTGGTTTCTCCGAAGTATTCATTCACTGGATAGAGATTATCCTTCATTCTTCCAGAATTTTGGTCCTTCTAAATGGGTCGCCTGTGGGTTATTTCTCTTGTTTTCGAGGGGTTAGGCAGGGGGATCCGTTATCACCCCTTCTCTTTTGCATCGCAGAAGACGTTCTGAGTAGATTAGTGGAGGCGGCGGTGAGGAGGAACCACCTTCAGGCGTTTATGGCGCCTAAGCAGGTGATCTTCCCTTCGTCGATTATGTATGCGGACGATATTGTGATTATGTATGGGGTCTCCACGAGCAATGCACGTTCCATTATTCAGGTGCTCAATCTTTATGCGGACATTTCGGGGTAGATTTTCAGTCCAAATAAATCTAAAGTTTATTTTGGCAGCCGGGATTCTAATTATGTGCGAGGGCGTATCCAGACGATTACAGGGATGCATATGGGCGCCTTCCCTACGGTCTATCTAGGCGCCCCAATCTTCAAGGGTGTGCCTAAAGTGGCGGATCTTCAGCCAGTGTTCGATAAGATTATATTTAAATTCAAGAGGTGGAAAATGTCCTCGTTGTCTATTGATGGTCGCATTTGTTTGGTGAATTCGGTGATTACCAGCTCCTTCGTGCATACCATGATGGTTTACAAGTGGCCTAGAACATTGCTTCGGCAAATGGAAAAGGCCATGCGTAATTTCATCTGGACTGGGAATGTGAACTCTAAGGGTTCAGTGGTGGTTAACTGGAGTCGTTGTTGTATGCCACGGGCGAAAGGAGGCTTGGGCGTCCGTTCCATCGTTGTTGCCAATAATGCCTTCCTAATGAAGATGGGTTGGAAGATTATGACTTCAAACTCTTTGGTTTACAGCACCCTCAGAAAGCGCTTTTTCACTTCTGAGGGTTTTCCACGCCGTTCATACATCCCCTCTTCCATATGGAGGGGGGTTCCGCCTGGGATCTCGGGATTCTTGGAGGACTGCCACTGGATTCCCGGATGCAACTCCGGCATTTTAGCTGGCTCTATAATTGGCTGGGTTACACCATTGCAGATAGGATTGGTATCCCGCAGGAGTACATATATTTATTTCGGCAGCGCATCTTGGATTACTTTTACGATGGGACTTGGCACTTCACTCTATTGTTAATATAGGCACACTTGGATATGGTTCGAGATATTGTTAGAATCCCCATTGCCCTAGATTCGTCGGATGTGCGGGCATGGATACACTCTGATGATGGGACCGTTTCCTCGAAGGCGGCTTACTCATATCTGCGCCCTCACTCCCCGATTGGTCACCTCACATTTCGGAAAGACGTTCGATTGTGACTTGGCGCGCCATTCACAATCGACTGGTGGTTTTGGATATTCTGCGACCACGGGGTTCCTTTACAGGCCCCTCGGTTTGTGTTCTTTGTTGTGCTGATGCGGAATCTGTTGATCATTTATTTGTCTCATGTGCTTTTGCAGGGGCCCTATGGAAGTGGATTTTTGACTCTTTTGATATCCATCACTTTAGGGCTTATAGCTTCAATGAATTTCTGGTGCGTTTAATGAGTTTTCATTTCAGTGAGCAGGTTTCTTTTCTTTGGCGGGTTGTGGTGTTATCCTGTATTTGGCTCATCTGGCAAATCAAAAATGACTTGGCCTTCCATGACAAGATCTGGTCACTAGAGGCGGCCATCCTACGCCTTCGTGTTCTTATTCTTGAGTCATCTTCCTTGGACAGAGGTTGCATGCATAATGACCAAAGGGACCTTCTCATTCTCCGTCGGCTACGGGTCCCTGGGCGCCCAAGACAGGCCCCAAAGATCGTTCAGGTTAATTGGCAGAAACCCTTACCGGGATGGATTAAAGTGAACACTGACGGCAGTTCATCTGGCTCGCCCGAGCGTCTCACTGCTTTTGGAGTTTTTTGCAATTACAGAGGGTTCTTTCGTGGATGTTTTGTGGAAAGATGTGGTTCGGGTTTTGCTTTTGAGGTGGAGTTGATGGCAGCAATGTGGGCCATCCATTACGCTTCTGAGCATGTGGCGATACACTCTGCACCTCCTTTCTCAGATGAACTTGGTGGTTTCACGCATCTTCAGGGAAGGCAACCGGGCAGCGGATATTCTTAGCAAGACTTCGCACGAGGATACGTGGTGGGGGGCGCCCCCAGCGGCCATAATCTCGTTCCTCACACAGGATTATGTTGGCCAATCCAATTATAGGTTTGTTAGCTAGTGCGATTGGTCTTCTAGTTTTCTCTGTTTTGGACGCTTTTTTCTCATGGGGGGTACTCTTTTTCCTTCCAAGGGTTTTTCCCACAAGGGTGGGTTTTACCTTGGAAGGTTTTAACGAGGCCCCAACCATTCAGCCTTCTGGTCGGCTTGTGACCATTTCGTTAGTTTCTTTGACTTCGTTCCCACGCTTTACTTCTTTGGTTACCTGATCAGCCTGTGATCAGGACTACTCTTTTTCATTTTTATATATATATTCGCATTTATTCAAAAAATCGAATCCGAGTGAGAATAACAAAGACCACAAGAAGAAGGCCCAATAAATCCTCGATGGTGAAGGCATCCAAACCTCAAACCCAAACTAGTCCAAAAGGAGTCAGAAATCGAGTTAATGTCCACTTTAGGTTCACAAATAGCCAAAAAAGAAGGCTTATGCCGAAGACAAAGCCTTAAGAACATTAAGAGAGGCAATATTCCCAATCCCCCGGATACTCCAGAAGATGCAATTCATTTGGAAGTATGCGGGGGAGAGATCTGTGTTGGACCCACGCAAGTGTCATAATTAGATTTGGACAACTGCTCATGGGTGACCTGATTCGAATCCTCATCTGCATAGTCCATGCACCGTTTATTTGCTGCAAAATTTAATTCTTTAGGACCATCAGGGTCAACAATAATAGAAAGCTTATGGACCCGCAGGGGTCGACCCTTGTGTGACATTCTAAAGAAGACAATGCCTAGCAGAGTCCAAGGATCTATCCCTAATAGCTTTACTGATAGTGCGAATAGGTTTCTGCAGAGGGTATTAAATCGTATGTGGCAGATGTCGAATATCCGAAAGGTTAGAGATGGAGCCCGCATGTGAAAGTGAAGGCTTAGGAATTGAGTGACATGAGGACATAACAGGAGGTGAATCCAAGGTTTAGTGCGCAAAAGTATCTTCCAACTCGAGACCGCAAAGGAACTACCCAAATGAATGTTTATAGAGCAAGTGACTATGTCACAGGATGGAGAACCAGCACGCATAGTCGAGGCCATTTTATCCATTGAGTTATCAATGGCCTTGCCCTTGTCCTTAGAATGATTGACTGGACAATAGACCTTCCGAACTCTAGAGCGTCCCCATTGGGAAGAGGGACTTCCGATTGGAGCTGAAGTTGTTCCAACAGAGAAAAGACGGCAAGAAGCCATTGAGTGACCCGTAATACAACACACAGAATAGAACTCTGGGAGTTTTTCATAGCTAACCGACACAAAAGAGCACTGACCCACCCGTTCAACCATAATATGATTTTGTAGAGGTTTAGCAAGATCCACATCAATCAACACCCTAATGAAATGACCAAGAGAGCCATCCAAAGATTGCTAATCAATCTGAGTCGGAGTACCAATAGCACTGACAATCCCTATAATGATACTTGGGTCCCAATATTCTAAACTAAGCTCAAATAGTCCTTTCCCAGGGGAATTATTTTGAATCATTTTTAATACCCCATAACTCTGAAAGCTGTTTATGGAGTGGCATTATAGGCCATGGCTTGCTACCCTTACCCAAAATCACACGACCAATTAATGAATAAAAAAATTCAAGAAGACATTGCTGATAAATATTTTCATCAATGATTACAGAATAATAATCACCTTTCTTAACAGGTTGAGGGATAAGGTTAAGCTTTCCAGAAACTATATGAGAAAATGATGTAGGATTACCTGGGGTCTGGGGGGGGAGTTTGCAGAAAATTGATCAATTTAAAGTTCATTTACAAATTAAAATTCTCTCTCTAGGGTTTTTTCTCTCTCCCTCACCCTCACGTCCGTCCGCCGGATTTCGCTTCCCTTCTCCGGTGGCCACTTTTCCATGGACTAACATCCAATTTCGTCCCTCATACGCGATCCAATGTATCATCTTCAAAGCCACCATCGCCCTCCAACACTGCTGCATGCCCAAGCCCCGATCGCGTGCCCGCTGGGCTGATTCCACCAAAGTTTTACCTCAAACCTTCTTCGCAATCCGCCTCTGCACCTCCCGCATTGCCACCCCATCGCACTATGCAGCCCCATCCGATGCGGCAAGCCTCCGCGCAGCCAACAGCTTCCACCTTGCAACAACCCGCTGCTGCTGTTTGTTGCATGTGAACGCTACTAGGGGGCGGCCTCCCCCCAGCACATGCAAAGTGCTACTATTGGGGGGGCGTCCTCCCTTCTCCGCATGGCCGCTGTATACCATGGGGGGGCCGGCCCCCTTGTGGAGCCTTATGGGGGGCCAGTGGCTCTCCCTCCTTCCAAGATCGCCCCCCAGGGGGTCATGACCCCTGGGCCGCTGTCTGCCGTTTACAAGGGATCTCGCTCACAGGCTCTCGCTCGAATGCTGTTTCCAAGGATGCATCTCAGATTGCTGGAAGCTCTTCCCCAATGACATCCAATTATGAATTGAACCCTCGACATTCGACTCATAATACTAATGCTCAATCCAATTTTGGCCATACTTTTGCTAAAATTGTTTCAGGTACTAACCACCCTATGGATTCAACTCTGCAGGCCCCATGTAATTTCACCACATTTTCGCATGTAGTTTCTGGCAAATCCCATTCTATCCCTAAACTTGTTTTTTTTTAAATTCGAGAATATATATAAAAATGAAAAAGAGTCGTCCCGATCACAGGCTGATAAGGTAGCCAAAGAAGAAGCCTGTAAACAACATCAAAGCAGATAACATAATGGTCACAAGCCGACCAGATGGCTGAATGGTTGGGGCCTCGTTAAAACCTTCCAAGGTAAAACCCACCCTTGTGGGAAAAACCCTTGGAAGGAAAAAGAGTACCCCCCATATGAAAGTGCGCCCAAATAATGAAATGCGATGCACTAGCTAGCAAACCTATCAAACCTATAGTTAGATTGGCCAACATAATCCTGAGTGAGGGATGGGATAATAGCCGCTGGGGGCGTCCCCCACCATGTATCCTCGTGCGACGTCTTACTAAGAATATCGGCTACACGGTTGCCTTCCCTAAACATGTGCGAGACCACGAAATTCATCTGAGAAAGAAGGTGAAGGGTGTACCGCCACCTACCCAAATGGCACCAAGGCACTCCCGTCGATCTCTTCCGCAGCAACTCCACTACATAGACCGAGTCCGATTCCAGCCAAAGTTGATGCCACCCCTTCAAAAAAGCGTATTGTATGGCTCGCATAGTCGCCGCTAACTCCGCCTCAAAAGCGAAACCCAATCCACAACGTTCCACAAAGCAACCCCGAAAGAACCCCCTACAGTTTCAAAAAACCCCGGAGGCCGTTAGGCGACCGGGTGCCCCCGTAGCGCTTCCGTCTGTGTTCACTTTAGTCCATCCCAGCAAAGGCTTCTGCCATGTAACCTGCACAATCTTCGGGGTCTATCTAGGTCGCCCAGGAACCCGTAGACGATGGAGAATGAGAAGGTCCCTTTGGTCATTAGGGAGATTATTATTCCGTTACTATTGATGAAAATGTTTATCAACAATGCCTCGCCGAATTTTCTTATTCATTGATTGGAAGGGTGATTTTAGTAAAAGGAAACAAGCCATGGATGACTATGCTCTTGCATAAACGCCTATCAGAATTATGGGGAATTGAAAATGATTGGAAACTCATCCCCTTGGGTAAGGGATTTTTTTGTATCAAGTTTTTTAATGCGCAGGATCGGGCTCGCGCTCAAATAGGTATTAATTGGGCGCTTAATCCGGGAACTATTCGGCTCTCTCCATGGGTCCCGGATTTCAATCCATACAAGGTACACACGTCAGTGGCTAGTGTTTGGGTCCGCATCTTCGAGCCCGTCTAGAGTACTGGGATCCTAACACCATCTTGGGGATTGCCAGTGCAATTGGAAATCCGATACAAATTGATCATCGATCGCTTGATGGTTCTCTGGGGCATTTCATTCGGGTGTTAGTGGATATTGATCTGTCAAAACCATTGGAGGATCATGGTGGAACGAGTTGGCCAGTGTTCCTTTGTGTCAGTGACTTATGAGAAATTACCTGAGTTTTGTTCGAAGCGTAGTGTTAGGGGACATTCGACGGTTTCTTGCCGTATTACTCCCATGGGTAACTCAGCCATGGACAAGCGCGCGTCCCCTGACCATGGACGTTCCAGAAATCCAGTGGCACGTCAGAACTCAGTGCAACGGGGTCGTTCCAAGGTCCGTAAAGTTTATCATCCTGTGCAGCAGGACAAGGGTAAGGTCGTTGATGACTCAATGGGAAATACGGGTTCGGCTATGCGAGTAGGATCCCCTACCTGTGCAATAGTCACTTGCCCTTCTGACATACATGTGAGCAACACTTTTGAGGCCCTTGCTTCAGATGACACCCCTGACCAACCATTGGCAGACTCCTAGTCCGATTATCCAGCGAGGGAACCGGTTCCCAAGGCCTCTACTTCCAACACCGGCCCCGTCCCCATTATTCTGCCTCTTACGATTCAGCATCCGTTGGAGAAGCCTATTTGGACTTTGAGTCGTGCCTTTTGGGACAGCTCCCTGGACTCGGCTAAATCCAGATTAATACAGAGTGTTACTACGGGTCCATCACCAGCAATTCATGACGTTACTATTAAACCAGCTCGCCCAGGGCCAAATGAGTTAGAATTTGCAGCTTCAAAGAGATGGGCAGATTATGCAGATGAAGTGGCCAATTCACAGTCGTCAAATTCAGTAGCACACCACATTCTTGTTTTTACCGTGCAACCATCACGGGCACCACCCCCCACCGTCTCAATGAATTGTGTCTTCTAGAACATCCGGGGGATTGGGAACATTGCCTCTCGTAATGTTCTTAAGGCGTTATGTCAATAACATAAACCTTCCATTTTAGCTATTTGTGAGCCTAAAGTGGATATTTCATCGATTTTGGATTCTTATTGGAATAGTTTGGGTTTGAGGTTTGTGGCTCAGAACTTCAGGGTTAACGGACGTCCGAATATTGGGGTCTTTTGTGATGCTGGTATTTCTGTCCAAAGTCAGTTTTGGTCTTCCTCTCAATGTATTATTCTGCGAGTTCAATTTGGTTTTATGGTTTTTCATATTGGTTTTGTTCGTGGCTTGTGTGATCATATTGCTCGACGTGCACTTTGGTTGGATTTGAGGATTTTGGGTCTTACTGATCTGCTGCTTATTGAGGATTTCAACGATGTACTGGGACATCATGAGCGCTCTGGCAGTGGTATTTTATCCCAAGCCTCTTGTCAGGACTTCAGGGATTTCTTGGAGGATGCTGGTTTAATTGCAGTGCCGACTACAGGGAATTCATTTACTTGGTGCTTCCCCCGAAGGCCTCTATCCCTCCTTCAGGCTAAGTTGGATCGAGCCCTAGCAACTTGTCAATTTTTCTCTTTTGGCAAGTTGTCAAGGGCTTAGTTCTTCCTCGCATTGGATCCGATCACCATCCCATTTTGGTTTCTTGTTCATCTACCATTAATAGGGGTCCGGTTCTGTTTTGTTTTCAGCGCATGTGAATTCATCATGATTATTTCCGGGACATTGTTACTGCCTCTTGGGCGCTCCCGTGCGCGTCGCCCAAACCTTTGCTTCGTGTCATGTGGAAACTCAAGAGGCTACGACAGATTATTAAGGTTTGGAATAAGGACGTCTTTGGGGATGTTAATCGTCAGGTGGAAAATCAGATGGAGAAAGTTCGTCATATTCAGGCTGATATTGAATCTGAGGGTTTCACTGAGATGCGTCGTGACATGGAACTTGATGCTCAAATGGCTCTGTCTCGAACGTTGCTATTACAATCTGAATTCCTACAGCAGAAAGCCCGCTTATCTTGGCTAAAGGATGGGGACCGCAACACGACATTTTTCCATCGCCGTTGTCAGATTCGAAATGGACAATCAGGAATACAGGGTCTGATGGTTGATGGTAGTTACTCAGAGGACCCAGTTGTTCTTGGAAATCATATTATTTCCTTCTATATGGACCTCTTCGCTGACACATGACACACTAGTTCGGAGTACACTTTGGTTGACCAGGTTATTTCTCCTACGGTTAGCACGGTAGATAATGCTCTCTTGACGGCCATTCCTTCAGAGATAGAGATAAAAGAAGTGGCTTTTGCTATGGGTTTATCAACACTTTTAAGACGTTATTTCTGAGGATGTGGTGGCGGCCGTCTATTCTTTTTTCGTTACTGCATTCTTTCTGGTGGGATTGAATGCTAGTTTCATGCGCTCATCCCAAAGACTAAGGAGGCGAACGTGATTGAGGATTTTAGGCTGATTGTGATGAGCAATTTTCTTTTTAAGATCATCACCAAGATTTTGGCAACCAGACTGGGCTCTATCATTTCTTCCTACTTGTCTCCTACACAATTTGGTTTTATCCCGGGCAGGCAGATTCACGACTATATTGCTTTGGTTTCGGAAGGCTTCAATATTTTGCAAGGTCAGCAGGACGCCAATATGATTTTAAAGATTGATATCCGCAAGGTATTTGATTCTGTTAATTGGGGTTTTTTGATACACGTTCTACGTCGTTTTGGTTTCTCAGAAGTGTTCATTCACTGGATTGAAATTATTCTTCAATCTTCCAGAATTTCAGTCCTTCTGAATGTATGCCCCGGGCTGAAGGTGGACTGGGCATCCGGTCTATTGTTGTTGCCAACAATGCATTCCTGATGAAGCTGGGTTGGAAGATTATGATTTCAAACTCTTTGATTTACAATACCCTCAGAAAATGCTTTTTGACCTCGGATGGATCACTACGCCGTTCATTCATCCCCTCTTCCATCTTGAATGGGATTCAGCCTAGAATTACAGGATTCACTTGGAGGACTCTCGTTGGATACCTGGATGTAATTCCGTCGAATTATTTTGGCTTGACAACTGGCTGGGTTACACCATTGCAGACAGGATTGGTATTCCGCAGGAATACAGGCATTTATTTCGGCATCGCATCTCGGATTACTTTTATGGCGGGTCTTGGCATTGACTTTCTCGTTCATCGAGGCTTATTTGGATCTAGTCCGGGATAATGTTAAAGTCCCCATCGCTCCGGCTTCGAAGGATACGCGCGCCTGGTTGCATTCTGAGGATGGTATTATCACTTCGAAATCGGCTTATTCTCACCTATGCCCCCACTCTCCGGTTGTTCAATGGGGTTCCTGGATTTGGTCACCTCACATCCCGGAACAATGTTCGATTGTGGCATACAGAGCAATCCACAATCGATTGGCGGTATTGGATGTACTACGTCCGCAGGCTCCTTCACTGGCCCCTCGGTTTGCGGTCTTTGTTGTGCAGCTGCTGAATCTGTTGATCATTTGTTCGTCTCTTGTGTTTTTGCAGGGGCCCTCTAGTGGTGGATTTTTGAATCTTTTGATATCCGCTATTTTGTGGCTTATAGCTTTAATGAATTCCTGGTGCGTTTAATGAGTTTCCATTTCAGTGAGCATGTGGCTTTCTTATGGCGAGTTGCAGTGTTATCCTGTATTTGGCTCATCTGGCAGATCAGAAATGACTTGACCTTCAATGACAAGAATTGGGCAGTGGAGTCAGCCATCCTCTGCCTTCGTGTACTAATTCTGGAGTCTTCTTCCTTAGACCGGGGTTGTATGCATAATGATCAACACGACCTATTCATTCTCCGTAGACTTCGTGTTCCTAGATGCCCCAGATAGGCCCCGAAGATTGTACAGGTTATTTGGCAAAACCCCTTATCGGGCTGGATCAAAGTCAACACAGACGGCAGTGCTTTGGGGGCACCTGGTCGCCTCACAGCTTCTGGGGTTTTCCAAAACTGCAGAGGCTTCTTTCGCGGCTGCTTTGTGGAACGATGTGGTTAGGGATTTGCTTTTGAGGCAGAATTGATGGCTGCCATGTGGGCAATTCATTATGCTTTTGCAAAGCGATAGACTCAGCTTTGGCTGGAGTCGGATTCGGTTTATGTGGTGGAGTTGCTGAGAATAGAACCGAGTGGGTACCTTGGCGCCATCTTAGCATGTGGCGTTACACTATGCACCTTCTTTCTCAGATGGATTTGGTGGTCTCTCACATTTTTCGGGAAGGCAATCGGGTGGCAGACATACTTAGCAAGACATCGCATGCTGCGACTTGGTGGGGAGCGCCTCCAGCGGATATTGTTTCGTCTCTTACATAGGATTATGTTGGTCAGTCAAACTATAGGTTTGTTAGCTAGTGCGTCCTGGCTTCAGGTTTTCCATTTTGGACGTTTTTTTCTTATGGAGGGTACTCTTTTTCCTTCCAAGGGTTTTCCCCACAAGGGTGGGTTTTACCTTGGGAGGTTTTAATGAGGCCCCAACCATTCAGCCATCTGGTCGGCTTGTGACCATTCCGTTATCATTTCTGACATTGTTTCCAGGCTTGCTTTTGGTTACCTGATCAGCCTGTGATCAGGACAACACTATTTTCATTTTTATATATATTTTCGCATTTATTCAAAAAAAAAAACCTGAGGTCTGAGGAATTGAGGAATCCATAGGGGAGGAATTACCAGAGACAATGTTAGCAAAAGAATTACCCAAGATTGGTTTGCATGTAGAAAAAATATGAGTCAAATGTTGGGGGTTCGCTAGATTAGGGGAGGCCTTTGTGAAATCACTTCGAACAACTTGAATATTCCCATTTACATGCGTATTAAGGCCGTCAGCAAGGGCCATGGCTTGAGGACCTTAGGAGTCGAGGTAGCTGCATGATCGCCATTAGAGGGAGGCGAGGATGAAGCTGTCAAAAAAAAAAATATATATACATTTTCTTTTTTATGGAAGAAATGCGAACATATGAAAAATCCACCAACTGTAAGATTAGTTTTACTTTGATAGCCATTACAAGTTTTTGAAAATACAGCAAGCACTACAGAAGAACGCAAAGCTACAGTTACATAATTAAACTTGAGACACAGAAGCTAGTTAGTGCTTCCTTGAACATAAATGTTTAACCTTTGGCTTTAATTGGATGTTTGAATAAAGAAAATAAAAACATTACCCAACAACTCATCTTCTCTAATAAACTTTGTAAAGTATAAGAAACTTTCTTAATAAACAAATCAGAAAAAATAAATTATACCTTGAACCATATGAAAATTCCATGCCAAATAAAAATGAAGCATGGAGAGAGGAGTTGGGAAATGGTGAGATGGAGATGGAATGGAGAGCATTTTGTGCAATGGTGAGATGGAGATGGAGTGGAGAGGATTTTGTGCAATGGTGAGGATTGTGTTTTGAATTTGTTTGACACGATAAGAGACAAAAGGGCATTTTTGGATTTTGAGAAATATATGAGGATAAACACGGAAAAAATGACTTTTCTCTTTATTTAAAAAATACCAAACCATTTCTTCAGAATCAGAAGCATGTTACCCCCAGCTTGAGTTTTGATTAAATAAAGCAGAAGGAGAAGTAGAAGTTGGTATTTACAAACACCCAAAACTATTTTTTTCAGTCAAAAGCTAAAAAGCACTTTTTTTGGTTATTGCAAACACTCCCTATATACTAACGTGTATATTTAGTAACATATGTATTATATATATGTATATGTTGTCTGGGGTGGGATAATATATATTTATATATGAGTACATGTATATATATATAATACTGTGTAATCCTAGCTATACATATATCTACTTTTTTTGAATGAATTGGAAGATATATAAAAATAAAAAAAGAGAGTCATCCTGATCACAGGCTGATTAGGTAGCCAAAGAAGTAAGCTTGAAAGTAAAAGCAAAACAAAAACGAAATGGTCACAAGCCGACCAAATAGCTGAATGGTTGGGGTCTCGTTAAAACCTCCTAAGGTAAAACTCACCCTTGTGGGGAAAACCCCTGGCAGGAAAAAGAGTACCCCCCATAATAGAAGTAGGCGTCCAAACATACGGAAAAAGAAACCCGGACGCATTAGCTACAAAACCTATAATTGGGCTGGCCAACATAGTCATCTGTGAGAAAAGGCACAAGGTCTTCAGGCGGGACGCCCCACCAAGTCCCATATTTCGTCTTCTTGCTCAGCATGTCTGCAACCCGATTATCTTCCCGAAAAATATGAGAGACCACCAAATCCATCTGTGAAAGCAGATTAAGAGTGTAACGCCACTTGCTAAGGTGACACTATGGAACCTCAACAGATCTCTTATCAAGCAAGTTCACCACATAAATCGAATCCGACTCCAGCCAAAGTTGTGTCCATCCCTTAACGAATGCATAATGGATCGCCCACATCGCTGCCACTAACTCAGCTTCCAAAGCATAACCCGCACCACAACGGTTCACAATACACCCCTGAAAGAACCCTCTGCAATTCCGAAAAACCCCGGAAGCTGTGAGGCTTCCCAGCGCCCCCGAGGCACTGCCGTCCCTATTCACCTTGATCCATCCCGAAAGAGGTTTTTTCCAATTAACTTCCACGATCTTCGGGGCTTGTCTAGCCCGCCCAGGAACACGTAGCCTACGTAGGATGAGAAGGTCTTGTTGATCATTGTGCATGCAACCCCGATCTAACTATACATATATCTAGTTAATATATATATGGGTCTGCACATGTGTTAGTGTATATATAACAAAGTATGGATTATATAGATATAGTCCTATTAACTTATAAATATGTAGTAAAGTGTAATCAATTATTAAAAAAAAGAAAAAACATAGCATGTGTGGTTTTCACGGCAGTGGAAAAGTATCAGCTATATTTTTATATATGTTTGTAACTAATATATAATATACATCACTTAAATATATTACAAAACCACTAAAATAGATATATAAATATGGATAAGCACGTCGACCGTAAAAAGTGGTTTTGTATCAGTTAACTTATAAATATATATGTATGTATACCAATAAGTTTAGTGTACCATATATATATATATATATATACTTTTGGCCGCCTTATGTATAACAGGAATAGCAGGGGCGGACCTACGTGTACTGGAAGGTGGGCTTTGGCACCCCCAATATTTTAAGTTTTATTTTTTTTATATGTATTTTTTGGCAAATGTTTTCTTGTGAATAAAAAATTATGTCAAAATTTTTATTTTTTGAATTTGTGGGCTTATTTATATCCTTACACACTTCAAATTCTCATTTCAATACACTATAATGTGTATACTAACTTGTTTTCCTGATGATTTTCGTGATATGCAAGAGAAACATCCAAATTTTAATATCTTGGAATTGTAATTATGCATTTTGAGATGTTTGATGATATAAATTTTTTTTGAATAAATTGAAAGATATATAAAAATGAAAATAGAGAGTCATTCTGATCACAGGCTGATCAGGTAGCCAAAGAAGTAAGCATGTAAATAAAGTCGAAAACAAAGTGAAATGGTCACAAGCCGACCAAATGGCTGAATGGTTGGAGTCTCGTTAAAACCTCACAATGTAAAACTCACCCTTGTGGGGAAAACCCTTGGAAGGAAAAAGAGTACCCCCCATAATGGAAAAAGTGTCCAAAAATAATAAAAGAATCCAGGACGCGCTAGCTAACAAACCTATAACTGGACTGGCCAACATAGTCATCAGTGAGATAATGTGCGAGCTCCTCAGGCAGGGTGCCCCATCATGTACCATAATCCGTCTTCTTGCTCAGCATGTCTACCACCCGATTGCCTTCCCGAAAAATATGAGAGACCACCAAATCCATCTGTGAGAGAAGATGCAAAGTGTAACGCCATTTGCTAAGGTAACGCCATGGGACTTCAACAGATCTCTTCTCCAGCAAGTTCACCACATACATCGAATCCGACTCCAGCCAAAGTTGTGTCCATCCCTTCACAAACAAAAGCATAGTGAATCGACCGCATTGATGCGACCAATTCAGCTTCAAACGCATAACCCGCACCACAACGATTCACAATACACCCCTAAAAGAAACCTCTACAATTCCGGAAAACCCCGGAAGCTATGAGACTTCCTGGCGCCCCCAAAGAACTGCCGTCCGTATTCACCTTGATCCATCCCGGAAGGGGTTTTTGCCATTTAAGTTCCACGATCTCCGGGGCTTGTCTAGGCTGCCCAGGAACACGCAACCTATGCAGGATTAGAAGGTCTTGTTGGTCATTGTTCATGCAGCCCCGATCTAATGAAGATGATTCAACGATGAGAACCCAAAGATGGAGAATAGTCGCGTCCACCGTCCAGGGTTTGTTGTGAAATACCAACTAATTCCGGATATGCCAAATTAGCCAGATGCAGGACAGAATAGCCACACGCCATAAGAAAGCAACCTGCTCACTAAAATAAAAATTCATTAATCGCACCAGGAATTCATTAAATGAATATATTTGATGAAAAATATATTCTAAATTTTATTACGTGTATTTAGCCAATCAGGTTTTCAAAAGATGAAAAGTAGTCATATTTTTCAAAAAAATACCATTTTGACCCAAAAAAATGAGATTCATACATTCCTTGTATTCTTGGTGAGTTACTTAGCAAATTTGAAAAATCGATGCATTGTATTTCTTGGGATCGAGAAATATTTAATAAAATAGCAGAATGGATAATTAAACTCAAAATGGCTAAACTACAAATATTTTTGTTTATCGACATATGGCCAAAAATCCAACGGACACTGTTGGGCCTCTGACTACTGAATCCTTGTGAGGCCCCGAATATTTCTACCATAGACGACTCGATCACGGATATTTTTTGATACAATATTTCGATATTCTGGTAATTATTCTTATATTCACTATCTATTTTGCATAACATATTATGTTAATGGATTTAACATCTCTTATTTGTTACCTAACGACATGATATTACTATTTGATTTATGTTTATTACTTAATTCTTAAAATTCAATGACTATTATCTATTTTTATCTTAATTTCATATGAAAAGGTATTACTCAGAAAAAAATTCATTCTCTAGAATTTGAAAAATAAAACTCTTTTTTTTAAATCAAAATCGAATAGGCATAATGTCATGGACTGGGGGCGGCGACGGACCCGACGACACTCCGGAGAATTCTAGATTTAGCTGAGTCCAAGGAGCTGTCCCGGAAAGCACGGCTAAGAGCTCGAATAGGCTTTCCCAAAGGATACTGAACCGTAATAGGCATAATGGTGGAGACCGTGCCGGTGTTGGAAGTAGTAGCCTTGGGAGATGACTCCCTAGCTGGATAATCGGCCTAGAAATCTGCGGATTGCTTATACTGGGAGTCGACTGAATCAAGAGCCGCAAAGGTGTTACCAAGGTGGATATCCGTAGAGCAAGTGACTATTGCGCGGGTAGGAGATCCTGCACGCATAGCCGAACCCGTGTTTCCCATTGAGTCATCAACGACCTTGCTCTTGTCCTGTTGTACAGGACGATAAACCTTACGTACCCTGGAGCGACCTCGCTGCACAAATTAGTACGAGAAACTGGGACCTGGGAACGTCCCTGGTCAGGAGAAGGACGCTGTTCCGGAGCCGAATTACTTGCGTTATGAAGACGGAAAGAGGTTGTCGACTGTCCCATAACGCTACACTTTGAACAAAACTCCGGAAGTTTTTCATAAGTGACTGACACAAAGGAGCACTGGCCAATGCGTTCCACCATGATGTGGTCCTCCAACGGTTTTGAGAGATTGATATCCACCAGAACCCGAACGAAATGACTCAGAAAACCATTCAGCGAATGCTGATCAATTTGTAGGGGGTTTCCGAGAGCACTGGCAATCCCCAGGATGGTATTGGGATCCAAGTATTCCAAACTGAGCTCAAAGATACGAACCCAAATGCTGGCCATAGAAGTTTGCACCTTGTAAAGGTTAAAGTCCGGCACCCATGGAGATAGGCGAATAGTCCCCAGGTTAAGCATCCAACTCATTTGTTGCTAAGCACAAGATCGATCCTGCGCATTAAAAAACTTGACACATGGCTTGTTCCCCATAGATCCGATAGGCGTTTATGCGTATTTGCTTCCAATTAAAGAGTAAGAAAATTCCGCGAGGCGTTGTTCGTAAACATTTTCATCAATAGTAACAGAGTAGTAATCTCCCTTTCTGACTGGTTTAGTGATAGAATGAGAATTACAGAAGCCATTTGGGAAAATGTGGTGAAATTACCTAGGCCTTGCGTATTTGAATCCATTTGATGGGTACCTGTAACGATTTTAGCAAAAGTGTTTCCAAAGTTGGATTGAGCATTGGGAATATGAGCCGAATGTCGTAGGTGTGTTTCATAGTTGGATGTTGTAGGCGGAGAGATTCCAACAATCCGTTGCGCGTATGTGGGATCAGGAATAGGATGCGGGCCCGTGGACGAGGTTCCATGCGGACGGTGGACAGCAGCCCAGGGGTCATCACTCCCCTGGGGGGGCGGCCTTGGAGGAGGAGGGTGCCACCGGCCCCCCATAAGACAGTGGAGGGGGGCGGCCCCCTCCATGGCAGGCGGCAGCCATGGGGGGAAGGAGGGCGTCCCCCCAATATGGCCGTTAGACTTGAAGTGGGGGGAGGGTCGCCCCCTGTTCCGCCCTCCCATGCAAGTGAGCAGCAGCAGTCAGCAAAATAGGGGCGTGGAGGTACTGTTCCGGTGGGACAAGTCCAGCGGGGACGTGCTCAGCACCAGGGCGAGCGTGGATGGATGACAACGTAGAAGAAGCAGGCGATGGACCAGAACTTGCTACCGGCGTTGACGACGCGACTGAGGGTTTGTTTGAGGGAATCAAATTCCATGGGATGCCATAACTAGAGAAACGGTCAGAACCCGCTGCCGGTGGGGTAACTAAAGGCACGTCTGTACCAGCAGCGTGGATCGACGCGGTGGAGTGCTGAAGACGATATGCAGGTGACGCCTGCAACTTGTTGACGGTGGGTAGGGCGACGCGAGATGAAGATTCCACAGGTGCAGCGTGTGACTGGGATGAACCAACGGGAAGATAGTTCGAAGTGAGCCCATAAAATGTGTCCGACGACGCCATGGGGGGAGACAGCCGGCAAAAATTACCGACGACTATGAGCGGTACGTGCGTTTGGTAAGGATCTGAATATTGTCTATTACATGATAATGTGAAGAAAATTTTGATTACCACTAAGGTTATTAGAGATATTTTTGTAGAATGATTATTTGAAGTTGACTGATATGAACTCATATCGGAAATGAACGCGTCTAGGCCGCATAAGTTTTGACATTGAGATTATTTCAGAAAAGAATTTGGGGACCAAATTCCTTTGAGGAGGGGAGGATGTGAGGCCCCGGACCATAGACGAATCAATCAAGGATATTGTTTGATACAATATTTCGATATTCCGGTAATTATTCTTATATTCACTATCTATTTTGCATAACATATTATGGTAATGGATTTAACATCGCTTATTTATTACCTAATGACATGATATTACTATTTGATTTATGTTTATTACTTAATTCTTAAAATTTAATGACTATTATCTATTTTCATCTTAATTTCATACGAAAAAGTATTACTAAAAAAAATCCATTCTCTAGAATATGAAAAATAAAACTCTTGTCACCATTTTCTTTTAAAATGATGGCGATACGTTTGTTTAGTCATTTTCATCAAGCTACTATTGCACAATAGATCAAAACAGTTTCTATTTTGATAAACTTAATATTATTGTACAAATCTACTATTTTTTTATTTAAACAAACTACTTCTCAATATTTAGATTTTGAAATAAAAATACAATTTGAAAATATTCTATATGATAAATTCAATATCTTTACTCAAAACCTATTATCTTGGCTTACCAAACTTGTATTATAAAATTTTAAAATTCTTAACATAAAATATAGTAGTGCTTAAAACTATTTCGTAGAAATACGATTTTGTGCTTATGAACAAACTATTTCATTTTTATGATCTTTGAAAATTATCTACTACTAATTTAATATTTTAACAAAGACAATTTGTTTATGTCTTCTAACTTTTAACGCTATATTTTAACAGGTTCAATTTCCTTCTTGAGCGACTAGCTAATAAAATTCTTTTAGCACAATATATTTATTTTTATTTTACAATTTTACAATGTAATATTTATATATATTTAAAATATTTAAATTGCTTGATTGATATTTTTTACTTGTACTATTAATTCCAACTTGAGAGGTCACCCGTCAACACCGTGTGCTACCATATGCCAGGGTTTTCTTCCAATTCGTCCGTCTCCTGTCGTCCATCCGGTGGCTCCATGTCGGAGCCTCTCTTCGCCGGACTAACGTCCAACTTCACACCGCACACACGTCCACCGCCTTCATGTTCCTCGTCTGGAACGTCTAGCATCCATGCATCATCAATCGCGGGTCCCTCCATGACACCTACATAGCCGGCGGTTGGCTTTGCGTTAGTTGGGATTGTTCCATCGGAAACTTACTTGGGGGTCCCACCGTCTGGTCACCACACGCCTACTTCTGCACATGTGGATGACTTGGAGCATAAGGGGGCATCCACCTCCTCCTCTTTGATTGTCGCTGCTGCTTTGAAGTCGTTGGGCCATAGGGGGCGGCCAACTCCACTTCTTCCAATGCTGCCTATTATGGGGGGTTGATCCTCCCTTTCCCCCATGGCTGCCGCATGCTATGGGGGGCTCGACCCCCTTGTGGAGCCTTATGGGGGGCCGGTTGCTATTCCTCCATCCAAGGCCACCCCCCAGGGGGGTGATGACCCCTAGGTCGCTGTCTGCTGTCTGCATGGGATCCCGTCCACAGGCCCCCGCCCGGATGCTGCTTCCAAGGACACACCCCAGATTGCTGGAAACTCTTCCCCAACGACATCAGTTTATGAATCGAACCCTCGACATTCGGCTCATAAAACTAATGCTCAATCCAATTTTGGTAATACTTTTGCGAATATTGTCTCAGGAAATTCCCACCCTATGGATTCTACTCCGCAAGCCCCAGGTAATTTCGCTCCATTTTCCAATATAGTTTCTGGCAAATCCCATTATATCCCTAAACATGTTAGAAAGGGAGATTATTATTCCGTAACTATTGATGAAAATGTTTACCAACAACGCCTCGCCGAATTTTCTTATTCGCTGATTGGAAGGGTGATTTTAGGAAAAGGTAATAAACCATGGGCGACTATGCTTTTGCATAAACACCTATCTAAGATATGTGGGATTAAAAATGATTGGAAACTAATTTCCTTGGGTAAGAGATTTTTTTGTGTCAAGTTTTTTAATGCGCAGGATTGATCTCGTGCTCAGTTACGTTTCAGTTGGGCGCTTAATCCGGGTACTATCCGGCTATCTCCTTGGGTCCCGGATTTCAACCCTTACAAAAATTCAAACATCAGTGGCCAGTGTTTGGGTCCGCATATTTGAGCTCAGTTTGGAATACTGGGATCCCAACACTATTCTGGGGATTGCCAGTGCTATCGGCACTCCGATTCAAATTGATCGACGATTACTTGATGGGTCTCTGGGACATTTTATTCGTGTGCTGGTGGATATCGATCTCTCAAAACCATTGGAGGATCACATTATTGTGGAACGGGTTGGTCAGTGTTTGTTCGTGTCGGTAAGCTATGAGAAACTACCCGAGTTTTGCTCCAAGTGTAATGTTACGGGACATTCGGCTGCTTCTTGGCGCATTACTACTACGGGTAACACAGATACGGCTAGGCGTACCAGTCCCTCTCATGGACGCTCTTAGGGACGCTCCAGGGCACCGGAGGGTCGTCCACAGTCAGTTCAAAGAGGTCGCTCCAGAGTTCGTAAAGTTTATCGTCCTGTGCAGCAGGATAAGGGCAAGGCCGTTGATGACTCAATGGGAAATACGGGTTCGACTATGCGAGCAGGATCCCCTACCTGTGCAATAGTCACTTGCCCATCTGAAATACGAATTGGTAATACTTTTGAGGCTCTTTCTTTAGATGACACCCCCGACCAACCACCTTTCGCGGATTCTCAGACGGAGTTTCCAACTAGGGAGCCGGTCCCCAAGGCTCCCCCTTCTAATGCCAGCTCCTTCTCCATGATTCTGCCTCTTACGGTTCACCATCCGTTGAGAAAGCCTATCCGTACTCTTAACCGTGCTTTCCGGGATAGCTCCCTGGATTCGGCTAAATTCAAACTAATTCAGAGTGTCACTATGGGTCCATCGCCTCCTATTCATGACATTTCTATTGAACCTGATCACCCAGGGCCGAATGAGTTGGACTTTGCAGCTTCAAAGAGATGGGCAGATTATGCAGATGAAGTTGCTAACGCTCAATCGTCGAATACTACAGTGCCCCACACTCCTGTTTTCACCATGCGATCGATACGGGCGACACCACCCCCATCGTCCAATGAATTACATCTTCTGGAATATCCGGTGGATTGGGAACATTGCTTCTCGTAATGTTCTTAAGGCTTTATGTCAGAAACATAAACCTTCTCTGTTAGCTATTTGTGAGCCTAAGGTGGACATTTCATCTATTTTGGATTCTTACTGGAGTAGTTTGGGTTTGAGTTTCGTCACTCAAAGTTTTCGCGCTAATGGTCGGGCTGATATTTGGGTCTTCTGTGATGCTTGTATATCCGTTCTGCAACATGTTTGGTCTTCTTCTAAATGTATTGTTATCCAGGTACAATTGGGGTCTATGGTCTTTCATGTTGGCTTTGTTCATGGCTTGTGTGACCACATTTCTAGGCGTGCACTTTGGCTGGATTTGAGGAATTTGGGTCTTACTGATCTGTTGCTTATTGGGGATTTTAACGCTATTTTGGGACATCATGAGCGCTCTAGCAGTGGTATTTTATCCCAAGCCTCTTGTCAGGATTTCAGGGACTTCTTGGAGGATGCTGGTTTGTTTGCGGTGCAGACTACAGGAATTCGTTTACTTGGTGCTCCTCCCAAATGCCTCTATCTCTCCTTCAGGCTAAGTTGGATCGGGCTCTAGCAGTGTGTCGATTTTTCTCTTTTTGGCAAGTTGTTAGGGCTTGGTTCTTCCTCGCATTGGCTCGGGTCATCACCCCATTTTGGTTTATTGCTCGGCTTCTACTTGCAGGGGTCTGGTTCTATTTTGTTTCCAGCATTTGTGGGTTTGTGATGATTCTTTTTGTGATGTAGTGGAGTCTTCTTGGGTTCCCACATGTGCCGCGCCCAACCCCTTATTGGGCGTCATGTGGAAGATCAAGAGGTTGCGATAGGTTATTAAGATATGGAATAAGGATGTGTTTGGTGATGTTAATCGTCGGGTTGCGAATCAGATGGAGAAGGTTCGGCAGATTCGGGCAGATATAGAGGCATCTGGTTTTACAGCGGCACATCGGGACGCTGAGTTTGATGCCCAGAATGAGTTGTCTCACACACTTTTTTTACAATCTGAATTCCTTAAGCAGAAGGCCCGCTCGGCATGGCATAAGGATGGTGATCATAATATAACATTTTTTCATCGGCGCTGTCAGATCCGTAGTGGACGCTCGGAGATCCCGGGACTGATGATCGATGGTAATTACTCAGATGATATTGCGGTTCTTGGGAATCACATTGTATCCTTCTATAAGGAGCTTTTTGCGGATTAAGGGGGTAGCACTTTGGACTATTGATCAGGTTATTTCTCCTATTGTGAGAGCTTCGGATAACGCCGGTTTGACGGTTATTCCTTCTAACTCAGAGATTAAAGAAGTAGTTTTTGATATGGGTTCGGACAGTTCTCCTGGCCCGGACGGCTTTAATGGGGTGTTTTATCGTCATTTCTGGGATGTTATTTCGGCAAATGTGTCCGATGCTGTCCGTTTTTTCTTTACCAGCTCTTCCTTACCTACGAGATTGAATGATAGTTTTATGGCACTTATTCTGAAGACTAAGGATGCGAATTCTATTGAGAACTTTCGGCCAATCGTCATGAGTAATTTTCTTTTTAAGATCATCTCCAAGATTTTGGCTACTCGTTCGGGAAAGTTCATTTATGCTTATTTGTCTCCTACTCAGTTTGGATTTATTCTGGGGAGGCAGATTCACGATTGTATAGCCATGGTTTTTGAAGGATTCAATGTCTTGCATGGTCGAACGGATACAAATATGATCTTGAAGATTGATATCCGTAAGGCGTTTGACACATTGAAGTGGGGTTTCTTACTTCACGTTTTGCGCCATTTTGGTTTCTCAGAGATTTTTATTCACTGGGTGGATGTTATTCTTCGGTCGTCCAGAATATCAGTGCTACTTAATGGGACACCGGTGGGGTACTTCTCCTGTTTTAGAGGGGTCAGACAGGGTGATCCTCTATCCCCGTTACCTTTTTGCATCGCGGTGGAGGTTCTTAGCAAATTTATTGAGGCCGCAGTTGCTCAGAATCAGTTAGGCCCGTTCGTTGCGCCTAGACAGATCATTTTCCCATCGTCCATCTTATATGCGGATGATATTGTTATTATGTGTGGGGCTTCTTCAGTTAACGCTCGCATCCTGCTTCAAATCCTCACTCTATATGCTAATATCTCGGGCCAAGCTTTCAACCCTTGGAAATCTAAAGTTTACTTTGGTTCCCGGAGCGTTCCCTACGGAATATTTAGGCGCCCCAATCTTCAAGGGTGCCCCTAAGGTTGCTGATTTACAGCCTGTCTTTGATAAGGTGATCCTTAAATTCAGAAGATGGAAAGGTTCTTCGCTTTCTCTTGCTGGTCGAGTTTGTCTTGTTAATTCGGTGATTACTAGTTCTTTTGTGCACACCATGATGGTTTACAAGTGGCCTCGATCCTTGCTCAAGCACATGGAAAGGGCCATGCGTAACTTTATTTGGACTGGGGATGTTAATACCAAGGGGTCGGTGGTGGTTAATTGGAATCGGTGTTGCACGCCTAGGGCTGAAGGAGGGTTGGGCGTTCGATCGATTGTGGTGGCTAATACTTCTTTTTTAATGAAATTGGGATAGAAGGTTATGAACTCTGACTCGGTGATCTTCAACACACTTAGGCAGCGTTACTTAATGGCTGATGGGGCGATCCGGTGGTCATTTATCCCTTCTTCTAACTGGACTGGGATTAAACCTTGCATTTGAGATTGTTTGAATGATTCTCGTTGGATCCCAGGGGCTACATCCGAGGTATTATTTTGGATTGACAATTGGTGGGTTACTCTATAGCAGACAGAATTGGCATTCCATAGGAATATAGACACTTATTTCATCATCGCATTTTGGACTACTTCTATGACGAGTCCTGGCATTTCACCTTCTCATTTGTGGAGGCTTATCTGGATCTGGTCCGGGATATTGTGCGAGTCCCCATTGCCCCTTCTTCGAGGGACTCGCGGATATGGCTAAATTTGGAGGATGGAAGGGTTACTTCGAAATCAGCATACTCTCATATACGTCCACATTTTCCAGCAGTCAAATGTGGTTCTTGGATCTGGGCGCAACACATTTGGGAATGGCGATCGGTGATGGCGTGGCGGGCTATCCATAATCGATTGGCTATCTTAGACTTATTGAGGGCCAGGCAAAGTTTCACTGGCCCCTCGATTTGTGCTCTCTGTCATGCTGCTGCGGAATCGGTTGATGACTTATTTGTCTCTTGTGTCATTGCAGGGGCTCTCTGGCATTGGATTTTTGACTCATTTAACATTCACCCTTTTGTGGCTTATTGTTTTAATGAATTCCTGGTGCGGCTTATGAATTTTCATTTTAGTGAGCAGGTGGCTTTCTTATGGCGTGTGGCTATTCTGTCTTGCATCTGGCTCATTTGGCATATCCGGAATGAGTTGGTATTTCACGACAAGCCCTGGACAGTGGACGTTGCTACTCTTCATCTTTGGGTCCTCATCGTTGAATCATCTTCATTAGATCGGGGATGCATGAGCAATGACCAATAAGACCTTCTCATCCTGCATAGGATGTGTATCCCTGGGCGGGCTAGACAAGCACCAAAGATCGTGGAAGTTAATTGGCAAAAACCCTTTCCGGGGTGGATCAAGGTGAATACGGACGGCAGTTCTATGGGGGCGCCTGGCAGTCTCACAACTTCCGGGGTTTTCTGGAATTGTAGGTTTCTTTCGGGGGTGTTTTGTGCATCGTTGTGGATCGGGTTATGCGTTTGAAGCTGAATTGGTCGCATCAATGTGGGCGATCTACTATGCTTTTGACAAGGGTTGGACACAACTTTGGCTGGAGTCGGATTCGATGTATGTGGTGAACTTGATGGAGAAGAGATCTACTGAAGTCCCATGGCGCCACCTCAGCAAATGGCGTTACACTTTGCATCTTATCTCACAGATGGATTTAGTGGTCTTGCATCTTTTTAGGAAGGCAATCGGGCGGATGACATGTTGAGCAAGAGGACGGTCTATGGCACATGGTGGGGCGTCCCGCCTGAGGAGCTCGTACATTATCTCACTGATGACTATGTTGGTCAGTTCAACTATAGGTTTGTTAGCTAGTGCGTCCTGGCTTCTGGTTTTTTTCCATTTTGGATGCTTTTTCTTTCATGGGGGGTACTCTTTTTCCTTCCAAGGGTTTTCCCCACAAGGGTGGGTTTTACCTTGGGAGGTTTTAACGAGGCCCCAACCATTCAGCCATTTGGTCGGCTTGTTACCATTACATTATCATTTCTGATAATGTTTTCAGGCTTACTTTTGGTTACCTGATTCTGTGATCAGGACAACTCTTTTTCCTTTTTATATATATATTCAAATTTATTCAAAAAAAGCTAGTGCGTCCTACTTCTGGTTTATTTTCCCATTTTTGGACGCTCCTTCTTTCATGGGGGGTACTTATTTTCCTGTCAAGGGTTTTTCCCACAAGAGTGGGTTTTACCTTGGGAGGTTTTAACGAGGCCCCAACCATTCAGCCATTTGTTCGGCTTGTGACCATTTCGTTTTCTTTTATGACATTGTTTTCAGGCTTACTTTTGGTTACCTAATCAGCCTGTGATCAGGAATACACTCTTTTCATTTTTTATATATATTTTCGAATTTATTCAAAATAAACTATTAATTCCAACTTTATTTAGTATCTTAGAATTTAGAAGACTTATTTCACTAAGTGATATATATTCTATAGAAATAAGAGTTTGATTTAGAATAAGTGATTATGAGACTCATAAGTGAGATTTAATATTATTTTTGGGATTTGGTATTTTACACCAATTATCATCAATTTCTGGACAAAAAAATATAAATACCACATACAAGCCTTGTAGTGCACGCATATGGGTATATTTTGGTGTAGAAATACCTATCAATTCTTATACACGTACTCTACATTATACTATACATATACCAAGTATTATACTATGTATTCTACATATTATAATACCTCATCTTCCATTTCCCCACATTCTCCCACTACACAAATATTCCCTCAAATTTCCCAATACCCCACTCTCCAATCTTACCCATACCTTGATCAAGCCCCTTGTCCCCTATGCAAATGACATTTTGCAAGACACACAAAAAGAAATCCTTTTTCTTCACTTGTGAGGGGGGAATCATTTTCATTTTTCATCCAATAATCTACACTTTACTCTTCCAACTCTCTCTCATATCTAACACTTAGACAAATCTCAAGATCTTCTTCTTGTCCTCTTGAAACTTCAAGCCTAATAATACCTCTTTTCTTTCATCCTTTGATATCCAAATCTTAACACCAAAAATATGGTTTTGGTGTTGCATAGGGGCCGACTTTGGAGGTTTAGAACCAAGAACTTGAAGGTTCAAAAGAGAAGACCCATTCTAGGTTCTACTTGAAGCACTATACAAGGTAAGTGTAGATTTCTTGACATTTGTTCTAATTCCTCCCTTCTTACCTCAAAACATCCAAATCTTAACTTAGAATTCTTGAAAATTTGACACTTAGGGGCTGCCTTGAGGTGTTATGGTTGAATTTCAAGGAGGTAGAAAGAAAGTGCCATTTCTAGACTCACCAACAAGACTACCAAAGGAGCTCCCTTTCAAAACAATGAAGATGTGAATGCTACCAAAGCCACTCATCCTAGAATGACTTCTTCCCTCTCTCCTCATTGCTGTGTTTTGCTATTTTCCAGTCTATTTCCCGTTGACTCCATGGCAGAGTCACCCTTTTATGGTTTAACATCGAATTTTGCACCTTCAAGCCATAATCGTACGCAACGTCCTACATCTATAGTTTTATGTGCTTCGACTACTAGGGTTCATGATGAAACCCTACAACGATTCCTGTTGCAAAAAGTGCGTCCGGCTTATGAGCTTCATTCGAATTTTATCCTTACTCTGATGAAGAAAACTAGAAATCCGTCTATGTTGTTAGGACTTATCCTTGAATCTAATTATCTACATGGGCATCATTCAACGATCTCCGTCCCTAACAATATGCAGCAACACGTCGATCATAGGGGGGCCTCTACCTCCAACGCCCTTTGTGGTGCTTTCAATACACAAGGGGGACGTTCCCCTATTGCCCCCCAAGCGCCTCCTAATGCTTGCCATCTTAGGGGGTGCGGCCCCCTCCTAGATCATGGGGGGCTGCCCATGAGGCAGCATGCAGCCTCTTCCTAGGGGGATGATGGCTCCTGGGCCACCAACAAAGGCCAATCTTCTCCAAGTTATGTTCTACATGCGGTCCAAAATACTATAGTCAACAACCCAACAGAGACCAATAATGTGGTGCCACTTCCTCTATCGCGCGGTTATCCATATGTTTCCCCATTGCTGAATCATGTTCATACAAGTACCTCTATCCTTTGCAAGTCCATTCGTAGCAATGTTATTCTAAGTACGCCTAATTCAGGTAAAAATACATCCTATGCTAATGTGGTTAATGGATTCATTAATTCTATCCCAGAACCGGTGAGAAAGGGTGAGTACTTTTCTGTGACTATTGACGAAAATTGATATAAACAATGTATTATAGAATTTATGCATGCTTTAATTGGTCGGGTGCTTTTGGGAAAATGAAGTAAACCATGAGCTTTGATCCCCATCCAAAATCATCTTTCGAAATTATGGAAAATACAAGGGGATTGGAAGTTAATTCCATTAGAAAAGGGTTATATTTCTGCATTTTTTTTAATAAATGCGAATATTTATATAAAAATTGAAAATAGAGTATTCCTGATCACAGGCTGATCAGGTAACCAATAGAAAGCCTGAAAACAATGTCAAAAAGAAAGCGAAATGGTCACAAGCCGACCAAATGGCTGAATGGTTGGGGCCTCATTAAAACCTTTCAGGGTGAAACCCACCCTTGTGGGAAAAACCCGTGAAAGGAAAAAGAGTACCCCCAGGCGTCCAGAAATGAAGAAGCAACACGTGCTAACTGACAAACCTATAGGTGGATTGGCCAACATAGTCATCAGTAATATAATCAATAATGTCCTGTGGTGGGACGCCCCACCATGTGCCATACTCCGTCTTCTTGCTCAGTATATCTGCCACACGATTGCCTTCCCGAAATATATGTGAGACTACAAAATCCGTATGGGCGAGCAGATGTAAAGTGTAATGCCAATTACTGAGGTGGCGCTACGGGACCTCCGTGGATCTCGTCTCTAGCAAGTTCACCACATACATAGAATCCGACTCCAGCCAAAGTTGCGTCCAACCTTTTCTAGAAGCATACTGGATTGCCCACATTGCAGCCATCAATTCAGCCACAAATGCGTATCCCGAACCACAATGATGTACAAAACATCCTCGAAAGAAACCTCTACAATTTCGGAAAACCCCTGAAGCATTAAGTCTCCCCGGCACTCCAGAGGAACTTCCGTCCGTGTTGACCTTGATCCAGACCGGGAGGGGTTTTTGCCAGTTAACCTCCACAATCTTCGGGGCCTGTCTTGGGCGTCCTAGAACTTTCAGCCTATGCAGGATAAGGAAGTCCTGTTGATTGTTATGCATACAACCCCAATCCAATGATGATGATTCTACAATGAGTACTTTCAGATGGATTGTCGCAGCGTCGATTGTCCAGATTTTGCTATGAAATACTATCTCATTCCGGATATGCCAAATGAGCCATATACATGAAAGGATAGCCACCCGCCAGAGGAAGGAAACCTGCTCACTAAATTGAAAATTCATTAGCCGTACTAAGAATTCATTAAAGCTGTTGGCCTGAAATTGGTGAATGTTAAATGAGATAAAGATCCATCGCCAGAGAGCCCCTGCGAAGACACATGAGACAAATAAATGATCAATCGATTCTGCAAATTCACAACAAAGAACGCAAACCGAAGGGCCAGTAAAACTCCCCTTGGCTCGTAATAAATCTAAGACAGCCAATCGATTGTGGATAGCCCTCCACGTCAGCACCGATCGTCGTTCTGGGATGTGCCGCGACCAGATCCAAGAACCCCAGTTGACCGCTGGATATTTAGGATGCACGTGATCATATGCGGCCTTAGAAGTAATCAAACCATCCTCTGAATTCAACCAAACACAAGTATCCCTAGAGTTAGGGGTGATGGGAACTTGTACTATCGCCCGAACCAGATCCAAATAAGTCTCCACAAATGAGAATGTGAAATGCCATTTCCCGTCATAAAAGTAGTCTGAAATGCGATGTCGGAATAGGTATCTATATTCTTCTGGAATACCAATACGGTCAGCAATAGAATAACTCAGCCAGTTATCAATCCAAAATAATACCTCGGAATTAGCTCCCGGGATCCAACACGAATCCTCCAAGCAAGATGAAATAAAAAGGTTTAATCCCAGTCCAGATAGAAGAAGGAATAAAAGACCTCCGGGCCGTCCCATCTGCAGCCAGAAATCGACGCCTAAGTGTGATGAAAGTCACCGACTCCGAGTTCATGACCTTCCAGCCCATTTTCATCAAGCAAGATGTATTAGCCGCAACGATCGATCTAACGCCCAACCCCCCTTCAGCCCGAGGCGTACAACACCGGTTCTAGTTAACCGTCACCGAACCCTTAGAATTCACATTCCCAGTCCAAATGAAGTTACACATTGCCCTTTCCATTTCCTTGAGCAACGTGCAGGGCCATTTATAAATCATCATGGTATGGACAAACGAGCTAGTAATCACCGAATTAACCAAGCAAACACGACCAGCAAGGGAAAGAGACGAACCTTTCCATCGTCTGAATTTAAGGATGATCTTATCAAAAACGGGCTGAAGATCTGCAACCTTAGGGGCCCCTTTGAAGATTGGGGGGCCTAAATAAACTATAGGGAACGTCCCGGGCTGAATCCCCATGATTGTTTGCACTCTTCCACGAATATGAGATGAAACCCGGGTGCCAAAATAAACTTTGGATTTATGAGGATTGAAAGCCTGGCCCGAAATATTTGCATAAAGGTTGAGAATCTGGAGAAGAATACGGGCGTTTGCTGAAGAAGCTCCACACATAATAACAATATCGTCGGCGTATAGGATAGATGATGGAAAGATTATGCGTCTGGGCACGACAAACGGAGCAAGCCTATTATGCTTAACCGCAACATCGATAAATTTACTAAGAACCTCCTCTGCGATGCAAAACAACAACGGGGATAAAGGATCACCTTGTCGAACTCCTCTAAAACAAGGAAAGTGTCCCACCGGCGTCCCATTCAGAAGAACTGAAATTCTGGACGACCGAAGAATAACATCCACCTAGTGGATGAATATTTCAGAGAAACCAAAACGGCGCAAAACGTGAAGTAAGAAGCCCCATTTCAAGGTATCAAATGCCTTACGGATGTCAATCTTCAAGATCATATTCATATCCAATCTACCGTGCAAGACATTGAATCATTCAGATACCAGTGCAATACAGTCATGAATCTGTCTTCCAGGGACAAATCCGAACTGAGTAGGTGATAAATATGTAGTGATAATCGAACCCAAACGCGTAGCCAAAATTTTAGTAATAATCTTGAAAAGAAAATTACTCATGACAATTGGGCGAAAGTTCTCAATAACATTAGCGTCCTTGGTCCTTGGGATTAGCGCCAATAAACTAGCGTTCAATCCCAGAGGTAGTGATGAACTAATGAAGAAAAATCTGATCGCGGCGATCACCTCGACTGATATAACATCCCAGAAGTGGCAATAGAATATCCCACTGAAACCGTCCGGCCCTGGCGAGCTATCGAATCCATATCAAATACCACTTCCTCAATCTCTGTATCCGATGGAATGACAGACAGGCTAGAATATCGGCCGCCCCCACCCTGGGAGAAATCACCTGATCAATAGTGGAGTAATCCGGAGTGATGCTCTCATTATCCGCAAAGAGCTCCTTGTAGAATGAAATAATATGATTCCCAAGCACCGTTTTATCATCCGTGTAAACATTGTCCACCATAAGACCCTGAATCCCCAATCGCCCACTGCGAATCTGGCTCTCACGATGAAAAATGCCGTGTTACGATCCCCATCCTTAAGACATGTCGAGCGAGACCTTTGCTTAAGGAATTCAGATTGTAGTAGCAAAGTATGAGAGAGAAGCTTCTGGGCGTCCAGCTCCTGATCCCGACGGGCAGCTGTATAACCCAAGCTCTCAATATCTGCCTGAATCTGACGAACCTGCTCCATCTGATATTCTACCTTGCGATTCACATCTCCAAAAACCTCCCTGTTCCAAACCTTAATTTCCTGCCTCAACCTCTTTAGCTTCCACATAACGCCCAAAAGAGGGTTGGGCGCCAATGAAGGTGCAGACCAAGAGGTAGTAACCAAATCCCGAAACGTGTCATGATGTACCCACATATGCTGAAACCGAAATGGCACCGGCCCCCTGCTAATGGAAGTAGAGCAAGAAACCAAAATTGGGTGGTGATCAGACTCAATGCGAGGAAGCACTAAGCCCTTAACAACCTGCCAAAAAGAGAAAAATTGACAAGTAGCTGGAGCCCGATCCAACTTAGCCTGGAGAAGAGAAAGAGGCCTTCGGGGGGAGCACCAAGTAAATGATTTCCCCGTGGTCGGGACTGCAAACAAACCAGCATCCTCCATGAAATCCCTGAAATCTTGACATGCGGTATTGGGACATCATGAGCGCTCTCGAAGTGGAGGCCCTGGGTATTGAATCCCTTGCTGGATAATCGAATTGAGAATCTGATGAATGTTGATCGGGGATGTCATCTGAAGCGAGAGCCGCAAAACTATTACTGGTGTGTGTATCAGAAGGGCAAGTGACTATTGCACCAGCGAGGGAACCTGTGTGCATAGCCGAACCTGTATTTCCCATTGAGTCATCAATGGCCTTGACCTTGTCCGGCTGCACAGGACGATAAACTTTACGAACCCTGGAACGTCCTCATTGCACTAAGTTAGGGCGAGCAGCTGGAGCACGTGAACGTCCCTGGGAAGGTGAATTACGCCTTTTCGTACCCGGATTGCCCGCTTTAGAAAGGCGGCAAGAGGCTGTCGAATGTCCCGTAATGCCACACGTAGAACAAAATAAGTGACTGACACAAATGAACACTGGCCCGTACATTCCACCATAATGTGATCCTCCAATGGTTTGGAAAGATCAATGTCCACCAGTACCCGAACAAAGTAACCCAAAGAACCATCAAGTGAACGTTGATCAATTTGTAGGGGGTTTCCAATAGAGCTGGCAATCCTCAGGATCGTATTGGGGTCCCAATACTCCAAACTGAGCTCAAAGATTCGTACCCCAACGCTGGCCATGGAGGATTGTACCTTGTAAGGGTTAAAATCCAGCACCCATGGAGATAGATGGATAGTACCAGAGTTAAGCGTCAAATTAGTGCGTTGTTGAGCCCGTGATCGATCCTGCGCATTAAAAAATTTGACACAAAAAAATCCCTTACCCAAGGGAATTAATTTCCAGTCATTCTTAATACCCATAATTCTGATAGGCGTTTATGCAAAAGCATTGTTGCCCATGGCTTGTTCCTTTTCCCAAAATAACCCTTCCAATCAAAGAATAGGAAAATTCTACGAGTCATTGTTGGTAAACATTGTCATCAATCGTAACGGAATAGTAATAATCTTTTCTTACCAGTTTAGGGATAGATTGAATTTTACCAGAAACCGCTGTGGAAAACAAATTAGCATTACCTGGGGCCTGAGAAGTAGAATCCAGATGATTAGTACCTGCAACTATTTTAGCAAAAGAATATCCAAATTTGGGGTTAGCATTTGGAATATGAGCCGAATGTCGCAGGTTCGTTTCATAATTGGATGACGGTGGAGCAGGATTTCCAGCAGTCTATGGCGCATTCTTGGAATCTGAAATGGGATGTGGGCCCGTGTGAGGGAGACCATGCGGATGGTGGACAGTGGCCCAGAGGTCATCACTCCCCTGGGGGGGGGGACGGCCTGGAATGATGGAGTGGTTGTCGCCGGCTCCCCATAGGTAGATGGGAGGGGGCGGTCCCCCCATGGCTGGCAGCTGCCATGGGGGTAAGGAATGGCGCCCCCCTTATATGAGCGCCATGCAAAGGGTGGGGGGAGGGAGCCCCCTGCGGAGGCCTGCCATGATCAATGACAACAGCAGCAATGGGGATCTCCGCCGAAGGTGCATGATTGGACGACGAGCCACCTATGTGTAGTTGCTGCGTGGACGGAGGAGCAGCAGGGGTATATGATGAAGATGCAGGCATCGAAGACAGGTAATCTTCCGGCGGTACTAACCCTAGGAGCGTAAGGACTTGGGCTAGGAGCAAAGATCGTGTTGGAACGAAAGAAGGTGGGATTCCGAAGGACGAGTACCAAGAAAGCATCATTGGGGGAGCTCTCATCGCCGTAACAGCAGCCATGATCGGACTGTCTACAGCGGGTTTGTGGTTTAGGACGTTAACGTGTTTTGCTTGAGACGTAGTTGGATGTGTAATCGTGCCAGGGTTATATTTCTGCATTAAATTCTCTTCGGATATAGATTTTACCCAGGCGGCTTCACGTTCTTCATGGCAACTTAATCCTGGGTCTATTCATTTGTCCCCCTAGGTACTTGCTTTTAACCTATATAAGGTTAATACGTCGATTGCTAGTGTCTGGGTGAGGATATTTGAGTTATAAGGTTTTGAGTATTGGGATCCAAAGATTATTATAAGCATAGCCAAGACAGTGGGAAATCCTGTTCAAGTATATTCTAAGTCTCTTAACAGTTCATTAGGACATTTTTCGTGTTCTTATGGAAGTTGATCTGGGTAAGCCTTTACAAGATTATGTTATGATTGAACGAGTGGGACACTGCTCATTTGTTTCATGAAGTTATGAAAAGCTTCTGGATTTCTATTCTCGGTTTAATATCATAGGCCACTCTAGGGCCTCTTGTCATCGCAATTTACATTCAACCCCAGCTCTAGCCCAGCCTGATCATAAACGCGCATCTTCTGTTCCTAGGGGTTGTTCTCGTGTTCGCAAAGAATATAGTCCGGTTAATCATTCTAATGATAAAGGCAAGGCTGCTATAAACTCAATGGATAATGTGGTTGTTTCTGGAGAGGGGGATGTTTCTCTTTCCCTTGGGATTATACCCCATAACCCTGTCACTATGTCCAAAGGAGTCACTTTGGGTAACACTTTCCCTGCTCTGGCAGACGATGAAGGTATATCATAACATTCTAAGGAAAATGGCAAGACTGTTGCTCAATGGATAAAATGGCTTTTGAGTCGGAAGAGGATTCTGCGAATTAATTTTCTAACTCGTATCCTGTTATGGCTTCACACAATTCGGTCTCTAAGCCTCCGATTTTTCATGCGGGTTCCACCCCTAACATATCTGATAGTCATCATTTGCTATAGACAATTCAATATCCTCTGGAGAGACCTATTTAAACAATCAGTAAAGCTATCAGGGATAGATCTTTAAATTCATCAAAGCAACGTTTACTTTAGAATATCACCCAGGGGTCGTCCCCTACAATTCATGATCTTTCTATCATTGTTGATTCTAATGGTCCCAGGGAATTGAATTTTGCAGCACATAAAAGGTGGGCGGACTATGCAAATTTTTTGAATAAATTCGAAATAATATATAAAAAATGAATAAGAGAGTATTCCTGATCACAGGCTGATCAGGTAACTGAAAATAAGTCTGGAAACAATGTCATAAAAGAAAACGAAATGGTCACAAGTCGACCAAATGGCTGAATGGTTGGGGCCTTGTTAAAACTTCCTAAGGTAAAATCCACCCTTATAGGGAAAACCCTTGGTAGGAAAAAGAGTACCCCCCATGAATGAAAATATCGTCCAAAAATTGGAAAAGAAGCCTGAGCGAGGACGCACTAAGTAACAAACCTATAGTTGGATTGGCCAACATAGTCATCAGTGAGATAATGTACGAGCTCCGTAGGCGGGACGCCCCACCATGTACCGTACTCCGTCTTCTTGCTCAACATGTCTGTCACCCTATTGCCTTCCCGAAAAATATGTGAGACCATAAAATCCATATGAGCGAGAAGATGCAAGGTGTATCGCCAAGTACTAAGGTGGCGCCACGGGACCTCCGCCGATCTCTTCTCCAGCAAGTTCACCACATACATCGAATCTGACTCCAGCCAAAGTTGTGTCCAACCTTTGACAAAAGCATACTGAATAGCCCACATTGATGTGACCAATTCGGCTTCAAACGCATAGCCTGAACCACAATGATTCACGAAACACCCCCGAAAGAAACCTCTATAATTTTGGAAAACCCTGGAAGCAGTAGATTGCCGGGTTCCCCCAAAGAACTGTCGTCCGTATTAACCTTGATCCAACCCGGGAGGGGTTTTTGCCAGTTAACTTCCACGATCTTCGGTGCTTGTCTAGCCCGCCCAGGAACTCGCAGCCTACGCAAGATGAGAAGGTCCTGTTGGTCGTTGTGCATGCATCCCCGATCCAATGATGATGATTCAATAATGAGAACCCAAAGATGGAGAGTCGCCGCATCCACCATCCAGATTTTGTTGTGAAAAACCAACTCATTCCGGATATGCCAAATGAGCCAGATGCAGGAAAGGATAGCCACGTGCCAGAGGAAAGTAACCTGCTCACTGAAATTAAAGTTCATTAGCCGCACCAGGAATTCATTAAAGCTATTAGCCTCAAATGGGTGAACGTTGAACAAATCAAAAATCCATCGCCAGAGAGCCCCTGCAAAGACACAAGATACAAATAAATGGTCAACCGATTCTGCAAAGTCACTACAAAAAGTGCAAACCGAGGGGCCAGTAAAACTCCCCCTGGCTCATAATAAATCCAAGACAACCAATCGATTGTGGATAGCAGCGGACTATGCAGATGAGGATTCAAATAATATTGATCATGAGAAGGTGGGTAACTCTAATTCTGACACTTTCGTGCGTTCCACACGGATTTCTCCCCCAGATATGTCCAAATGAATTGCATCTTCTGGAATATCTGGGGATCGGGAACATTGCCTCTCGCAATGTTCTTAAGGCTTTATGTCATCGGCATAAGCCTTCTTTATTGGCTATTTGTGAACCAAAGGTGGACATTCATTCGATTTTTGACTCCTTTTGGACTAGTTTGGGGTTAAGGTTTGTTACTCAGAATTTTCGCTCTAATGGGCACGTGGATATTTGGGTGTTTTGTAGTCCAGGGATTTGTATTTTGCAACATATTTTGGTTTCTTCGCAGTGCATTGTTCTTCAGGTACAATGGGCTTTTCAGGTTTTCCATGTTGAGTTTGTTCATGGTTTATGCAATCGTATTGCCCGTCGCACTCTCTGGCTTGATTTGGTTAACTTGGGTTTGGATGATCTGTTGCTTCTCGGTGATTTTAATGTAGTTTTAGGTACTAATGAACGACTTGGTAGTGGTGTTCTTTCCCAGGTTTCTTGTCATGACTTCCGAGGTTTCCTGGATGATACTTGCTTGTTTTTTTATCCTACTAGGGGTAATTCTTTTACGTGGTGTGCTACCCAATCTCAACTTTCTCTTCTTTAGGCAAAGATGGATCGGGCACTTGCTATGACCCATTTTTTCACTCATTAGACGGTTAAAGGTCTGGTGATGTCGCGTATCTGCTCGGATCATCATCTTATCTTGGTTTCTTGTTCTTCCATGTTGAATAGAGGTCCTATTTTGTTTTCAGCGCATGTTTATTTCTCACGACCAATTTCGGGATTTTGTTATTATTTCCTGGGTCCAGTCGTGCCTTGTTTTGAATAAAGGCAAAAATAATATAGAAGAAAAGAAAAAATCCTGATCACAAGCCGATCAAGTAACGTAATGTTTGGGGCCTCATTAAAAACCTACCGGAGTAAAACCCACCCTTGTGGGAAAAACCCCCAGTAGGAAAAGAGTACCCCTGCCAGAAGAATCCAAAAGAACCATAAAAACATAGAAACACAAACTATCTAACAGATTTATACTGACTACGACTAACATAATCATCATTAAGTAAAGAAACAATATCCACAGGAGGCGCATCCCACCACTTGGATTCCGAGGAATTACTAAGACGATCAGCCACACGGTTTCCCTCCCGAAATGTGAGGAATAACAAAGTTCATTTGTTTTTTTGATAGAATGGTAAACTATATAAAAAAATGAAAAGATGATGCTGCTTACAAGCCAAGCAGCTAGCCTAATCCAATGAAGAAGTGCAACACCTCAAGGTCCGAAAAACATAAACTAAACAAATAGAATCCCATAGGAACTGCTTACAAGCCAAGCAGATAGCCAAAAGTGGGGCCTCGTTAAAACCTATCAAAGTAAAACCCAGAGGGAAAAACCTTTGATAGGAAAAAGAGTACCCCATAAAACTATGCATAACGATAGGAAATCTGGCCTCTGATATCTTCATGCAACTCTGCGGAAACCAACTCAGGAATTGTATGGGACCATTCTAAATGAACGTCCATCTTGGAGAGTTTATCCGCTACTTTGTTGCCCTCTCTGTAAATATGTGAAACCCTGAACTCCATGTGAGAAATATAGTGAAGCGTCATCCGCCATCTGGCTAAGAACTTCCATGGCACACCAAGAGATCGTACTTCCAGCAACCCACATACGTAAGCGGAATCCGATTCTAACCACAGCTTGTACCATCCTCTCTAATAAGCCCGCTCGATTGCCGTCATCGCTGCAACTAATTCTGACTCGAAAGAAAAACCTCTACCAACATTGTGACTAAAGCATCCAGTGAAAAAGCCCCTGCAATTTCGAAATACTCCCGCTGCCATACATCTACCCGGTGCTCCCCGCACACACCCGTCAGTATTAACCTTCATCCAACCTGGTAATGGAGGATACCATCTAACGTGCTTAATCACAGGCGGTGGTTTGGGCTTTCCCTGCACAGAGAGTCGTCTTAAACATAAAAGATCATATATCGAGTTGGACATATAAGTGTGATCTTTGGTTGATGATTCAATAATGAGCGCCTTAACCAAACTAATAGCAGCCGTATGAAGGGGTTTAACGTCTCTGAAAATCCACTCGTTACGAGCATGCCAAATAACCCATATAGTCGATATAATAGCCGCTTTCCAAAATGAAGCAACCTGCGGGCTGAATCTCTGATGAATAGCCCATATATAAAGATGATTCACACCTCCATTAAGAGGAATACTAACCTCGAATGTGTCTTGAATCCAACTCCAAATCGCCATAGCAAATCTGCACCGTGTGAATATGTGATCGACTGACTCCGAGTCTTCGTATCATAATGAACATGTTGAAGGTCCCCAAGATCCTCGAATGTTGTCAAGAACAGGTAGGCGATTATGTATAGAACGCCAGACAGTAATTGATCTTCTCGCCGGGATATGAGAAGACCAAATCCACTTACCCCATTGAACCTCCGGAAATTGATTTTTAACTAAAGTGTAAGCCTCTTTAGAAGATACATCCCCGTCATTATAATTAATCCACACGCGTCTATCCGTCGATTGTGGGGCGATCGGAAATTGAAGAATATCAATGACAATTCCCGTATATTCCACCATGAAATCCTCCGTAAAATGCCAAACCCCATTATAGAAATAATCCGAAATTGGATATTCGAAATACTGAAGCATATGATTAGAAATACCAATGGGATCCGCAATTGAATAGCCTAACCAGTTATCCAGCCAGAAACGGACACAAGATCGCTCCCCCAGAATCCAACGGGATTGGGAGATCAATTCCAAAACAATAGGGCGAAGACCAGGCCAAATGGACGATCCAATATATGCCATTCTGGGCGCACCATTGAAGTATCTTTGTCGCAAAATCTCAAAGACCATAGATCTCGATTGAAGCAACTTCCATGCAACCTTCATAAGGAAAGCCTTGTTTGCCGCAATAAGTGATCTAACTCCCAAATCCCCTTCCTCCTTAGGTGCGCAACATCTAGCCCAATTAATCGTCACCGCACCTTTCTTAGTAATATCTCCAGACCAAATAAAATGTTTCATAGCCTTTTCCATGGATTTGGGCAACGTCATCGGCCAACGATAGACAAGCATCGAATGGACAAACGAGCTAGAAATCACAGAGTTGACAAGAGTAATACGGCCAGCCATCCATAAGGACGTACCTTCCCACCTTTTAAATTTTGACAGAATTTTATCGTGCGTAGGTTGAAAATATCTTATTTTGGGGGCCCCTTTGAACAACGGGACGCCTAAATAAGTAATAGGGAAGGCGCCACGAGAAATCTGTAAATGTGTCTGAACTCTTCTCATAATCCGAGTAGGCGTATTATCTCGAAAATAGACCTTAGTCTTATCTGGGTTGAAATTCTGGCCAGAGATGCATCCATATCCCATCAAAATACTCTTTATATATTGACAATTCTCCCAAGAAGTTGCCGTCATGATAAGAATATCATCTGCATATAATAAACATGGAGGAAAACTGAAGTTACGGGTAGTTTTGAATGGAGAGATATGGCCCTGTTGGATAGCAATATCCAATGCCCGAGCTAAAACATCTTCGGCTGCACAGAATAAAAGGGGAGATAGAGGATCTCCCTGACGAACTCCGCGAGTGCATCTAAAATATCCCTTCGGACCTCCATTTAAAAGAATCGAGATCCTGATGAATTAAAGATCGACTGCACCCAATGCAAAAAACCCTTATCAAAACCCATACGCCGTAGCACGTGAAAAATGAAATCCCATTTCAATTTATCGAAAGCTTTTCTAATGTCCGCTTTAAGAATCATATTTGGCGTGGTAGAACGATTAAGAAGACAATTTACCCCTTCCGATGCCAAAGCAATGCAGTCATGAATTGGTTTCCCCGGGATGAAGACAAATTGCATTCCATAAACATGATCTTTTAGAATATCGCCAAACCTAACGGCTAAGATCTTAGTAACTATCTTGAACAGAAAGTTACTTTAGATTATAGGTCTGTACTCCTCCACACGATCAGCGTTGTTGTTCTTCGGGATCAGGACCATATAGCTCGAATTACATTCTTTAGGCAGGCGGCTGCTAACAAAAAAGGATCGAACAACCGGCAAAATATCCGATGCGATGATATCCCAACAACTATGAAAAAATGACCCCCAAAACCATCTGGCCCCGGAGCACTATCTGGACTCAAATAAAAAATGGCCCCTTTAATCTCCTCGTCTGTGGGAACCGAGCACAACCTTGAATTTTCCACATGAGTAACTGTTGGCTGAATTGGATTATCTACCATGGAGTAATCGTTATTACCGTTCGCCGGTTCCGCGAAAAGTTGCACATAATATTGAATAACATGGCTTTTAATGCTCTGCTGATCATCCGTCAATTGGCCGTTTACCATCATATGAGTGATATAACTTCGAGACCTCTTCGCGCGTAGCTTTCAATGAAAGAACTCAGTGTTGCGATCCCCATCCTGCAACCATTGTGTGCGGCTTTTCTGTCTCAACAACTCATATTGTCTGTTTAGCAGCTTATTTAATTCCGTATGTAACTGTAACTCCTGCTGAATAATGCTGTCAGAGTACCCAAATGTGGAGATGTGAGATTGAATATCCGTAAGCTTGTGTTGAACTTCATCAACCTATCGATGAATGTCTCCAAATACCGAGTGATTCCAATGCCGAAGAATAGGCCGTAATCTTTTAAGTTTTCGCATAACACGGGCCATAGGATCAGTGTTTGTGCACTCCATCCCCCATGAATCAGCTACCACTTTTTTAAAACCTTCATGCTGGAGCCACATCGTTTGAAAGCGAAACGGAACAGCCGAGGGAGGTGTAGAAAAATTGCATCTCAAAATAATAGGGTTATGATTAGAGGAGTGTCTGAGACCCACCAAACCACCAATAGTATGCCACAAATTCATGAACTGATTTGTAGCCAAAATCCTATCCAACTTCACCTAAATTAGTCCCCTTGCAGGCCGGAAAATTCCCCAGGTGTAGTCGTTGCCAACCATTGGTACCTATGTGAAATTATTGTCATCAATAAACCTTTTGAACTCCCAGCACGAAGTGTCATGAACTCGAGCTCCACCCTGTCTTTCATGTGCTCCAAGTATGGCGGTAAAGTCCCCCACAATAACCATGTTATCTGCCCCCAAAGCACGCACATCCAGCCATAGCTGCCGTCTAGCAATCAACGAGCACTGAGCGTGAACAAAGCCCATGTAAAATTGGAAATTCTGAACCCCCACTTTGCAAACCACAATTTGATCAGAGGCCCAATGAAATTGCACCTGCATATTATTAGTACGAACAAAAACCCAAATATCTGGAATTCCATTTGCACGGAAATTTTCTGCAACCAAAGTGAGATTAATAGCATTCCAATATGAAGCACTAATAGTAGAAAATTGAACTTTCGGCTCCGCAATCGCAACAACATCAGGTTTATGTACGCAACATAAATCCTTGAGCATGGACCTAGAGGCCTCGTTGCCAAGTCCTCTAGCATTCCAAAACAGGCAATTCATGATAAATTAGGGGAAGGGGGACGCACCATGTGCGTATCAGAATCAATACTCTCAAGGAACACATTACCTAGTTGTTCTTCTTCCTCTAAATCCGCCCATCTCTTTTTTGCCAACGCCGCCATTCCTTAAAGCTTTCCTTATAGCTTGTGGAAGTGATCTCGTAGTTGTTAATGGGTTTACTGCTAGCCACCTCTTCGATTGCTTTTTGCACTTTATCCGGTCCCTTATCACGTAAAATCCCATTGTCAGTATTTGTGTTCGTCTGACTTGGACCTGCCAAAATAATCTGTCTATCCTGATTCTGAGCCTGCGCAACAGCCAACCTAACCGTCTGAGCCTGAATCCCCCCGTTATCCTTGATGTTTCCATCACCTTCGAATTATCCAATAGCACAACCTGTTCAGCATCATCATTATCCTGTAGCAAAGTTCATCTGTGAGATCAAGTACATCGAGTAGTTCCAGTGCCCAAGAAGACGCCATGGGACGGAGCCATCGCGATTGCGAAATAAGTCAACAACAAAAGATGAATCAGATTCCACCCAAAGGTGCGTCTAGCCCTTATGATGCGCCAAGGAGATCACCTTGATAACAACAATAAGCTCAGCCTCAAAAGCAAACCCAAATCCGCACTGCTCAGCAAAATAGCCTCTGAAGAAACCCCTAGATGTACGATAAACCCCGGCTGCTACAAGGCGGTCTGGAGAGCCAGATGCACTGCCATCAGTGTTAACCTTAATCCACCATGGGAGAGGAATGTGCCAATTAATCGGAATGATACAGGGGGCTCTAGGTGCACGGGCCTGGTCCTTGAGACGATGTAGACCTAGGAGATCCTGAGTGTTATTCATGCAACCCATATCTAGAACAGCAGATTCCATAATCATTGCCCGGAGTTGAACTAATGCAACATCCGGAGACCATGTATTATTATTAAAAATAATGTCATTCCGAATATGCCAAAGGAGCCATATGTCGGATATAAAAGCCACCTTCTAAAGAAAGGACACCTGATCACTGAACTAAAAGCCCATGACATGAACTAGAAATTCATTAAAGCTATGCGCTGGATGAATAATGACAGTAAAAGCCTCAACCATCCATCCCCAAAGATGACCTGCAAAAGCACAAGAAACGAAAATATGATCAATCGATTCTGCCTGGGATGAACAAAGACTATAAACATTTGGCCCAATGAAGCCCTGATGACGCATAACGTCTAGAACCGCCAAACGTCCAAAAATTGCTCTCCAAACAGTCACGGATCTCCATTCCAGAATGTGCGAAGACCAAATCCAAGAACCCTATCTAACAACCGAAAGAGCAGGCCGCAAAAATGAATAGGCCTCTTTAGAAGATACCACGCCATCCATAGAATGCATCCAAACTCTTTTATCCTCTGAATGTGGGGGAAGCGGACAACGGACAATGTCCCGAACTATATCCATGTAAGCCTCCACAAAAGAGATGGTGAAATGCCAAGTGCCATCGTAATATAAGTCCGAGATCATTTCCTGGAAATGAACCCGATATTCATTGGGAATGCCAATCCGATCCACAATGACATATCCGAGCCAATTATCATTCCAAAATCCAACAAAAGACTATGCCCCCAGGATCCACCTCGACTCCGTCAAGCAATTCTGAATAGGAGGACGAAGACCAGCCCAGATCGAAGAAGGCAAAAAGGAATTACGGATTGCCCCATTCGCTAGAAGGTATCAACTTCGAAGAGTGGCGAGAACAATAGAATTAGAATTGATGATCTTCCAGACTAATTTCATGAGATAAGCCTGATTATCCGTGATGATTGAGTGAACCCCAAGGCCCTCTTCTTTCATGGGAGTGCAGCATCGAGCCCAATTAACCACATGATTCCCTTTCTGGGATATGTCACCAGCCCAGATAAAATTACGCATGGCCTTCTCAAGCTGCTTAAGCAAAGCAGTCGGCTATTTGTAGACAAACATAGAGTGCACCAAAGAGCTCGTGATCATAGAGTTAACCAAACAAACCCTGTCAACAGCGAAAGAGAAGATCTTTTCCATCGTTTGAACTTAAGAAGCACTTTGTCAAAGGTAGCTTGAAGAACCCTCTGCTTAGGTGCCCCTTTGAAAATCGGAATGCCAAGCTAGGTTGCACCAAAGAGCTCGTGATCATAGAGTTAACCAAAATAGAAGTATAAGATCGAAGAACCTGGCGAACATGACGGGAATTACCAGTTGTAGCCTCACAAAGAATGACGATGTCATCAGCATATAGCATCCTAGAGGGGAAATGGATGTTCCGAGGAGCAACAAAAGGCCGAAGACTATTAGAAACCACCAAGTCAGCGAAAATTCTGCCCAAAACTTCCTCAGCAACACAGAAAAGAAGGGAGATAAAGGATCCCCTTGACGCACACCTCGGGAACAAGAGAAGTAACCCACATGCGATCCGTTCAGCAACACTGAAATACGAGCATAATTAAGAATCATCGAGATCCAGCCAATGAACTTTGCAGAAAACCCAAATCTATGCAAAACATAAAGCAAGAAGTCCTAGATCAAAGTATCGAATGCCTTACGAATGTCAATCTTTAATATCATGTTCTTGTCAGTTCGATTCTGCAAAATATTATAGCCTTCCGAGACCAAGGCGATGCATTCATGAATATGACGGCCCAAGATAAAACCAAACTGAGTGGGAGAAAGAATCTTGCTGACAATTTTCCCAAACCGAGTAGCCAATATTTTTGTATAGTCTTGAAGATGAAATTGCTCATAATTTTTTTTCAATAAATTCGAGAATATATATAAAAATGAAAAAGAGTAGTCCCGATCACAGGCTGATCAGGTAGCCAAAGAAGAAGCCTGTAAACAACATCAAAGCAGAAAACAGAATGGTCACAAGCCGACCAGATGGCTGAATGGTTGGGGCCTCGTTAAAACCTTCCAAGGTAAAACCTACCCTTGTGGGAAAAACCCTTGGAAGGAAAAAGAGTACCCCCCATATGAAAGTGCGCCCAAATGGCAGAAAGCAGACGCACTAGCTAGCAAACCTATCAAACCTATGAAAGTCCCCCACCATGTATCCTCGTGCGACGTCTTGCTAAGAATATCGGCTACCCGGTTGCCTTCCCTAAAGATGTGTGAGACCACGAAATTCATCTGAGAAAGAAGGTGAAGGGTGTACCGCCACCTACCCAAATGGCGCCAAGGCACTCCCGTCGATCTCTTCCGCAGCAACTCCACTACATAGACCGAGTCCGATTCCAGCCATAGTTGATGCCACCCCTTCGAAAAAGCGTATTGTATGGCTCGCATAGCCGCTGCTAACTCCGCCTCAAAAGCGAAACCCAATCCACAACGTTCCACAAAGCAACCCCGAAAGAACCCCCTACAGTTACGAAAAACCCCGGAGGCCGTTAGGCGACTGGGCGCCCCCGTAGCGCTTCCGTCTGTGTTCACTTTAATCCATCCCGGCAAAAGCTTCTGCCATGTAACCTGCACAATCTTCGGGGCCTGTCTAGGTCGCCCAGGAACCCGTAGACGGCGGAGAATGAGAAGGTCCCTTTGGTCATTATGCATGCAACCTCTGTCCAAAGAAGAAGACTCAAGAATAAGAACACGGAGGCGTAGGATGGCCGCTCTAGTGTCCGGATCTTGTCGTGAAAGGTCAAGTCATTTCGATCCGCGGATGAGCCAAATGCGGGATAACGGCTACCCGCCAAAGAAAAGAAACCTGCTCACTGAAATGAAAACCCATTAAACGCACCAGAAATTCATTAAAACTATAAGCCCAAAAGTAGTGAATATCAAATGAATGGAAAATCCACTTCCATAGGGCTCCTGCAAAAGCACATGAAACAAATAAATGATCAATAGATTCCGCATCAGCACAACAAAGAACACAAACCGAGGGGCCTGTGAAGGAACCCCGAGGACGCAAGACGCCCAAAAGCGCGATCGATTATGAATGGCACGCCAAGTCACAATCGATCGTCTTTCCGGAATATTAGGTGACCAAATCCAGGAACCCCATTGCACCACAGGGGAATGGGGGCGCAGATAAAAGTAAGCCGCCTTCGAAAAACAATCCCATCATCGGAGTGAATCCATGCTCGCGCGTCTGACGAGTCCGGGGCGATCGAAATTCTAACAATATCTGGAACCATATCCAAATAAGCCTCTATAAATGATAGGGTGAAATGCCAAGTCCCATCGTAAAAGTAATCCGAGATGCGCTGCCGAAATAAATATATGTACTCCTGCGGGATACAAATCCTATCTGCAATGGTGTAGCCCAACCAATTATCCAGCCAGAATGAAATGTTGGAGTTGCATCCGGGAATCCAACGACAGTCCTCCAACAACCCGTCGAGCCCAGGCCTAATCCCTCTCCAGATGGAAGATGGGATATACGAACTACAAGGAGAACCCTCCGAGGTGGAGAATCGTTTTCTGAGGATGCTGTAGACCAAAGAGTTTGAAGTCATAATCTTCCAACCCATCTTCATAAGGAAGGCATTGTTGGCAACCAAGATGGAACGGACGCCCAAGCCTCCTTCCGCCCGAGGCATACAACAATGACTCCAGTTAACCACCACTGAACCTTTAGAGTTCACATTCCCAGTCCAGATGAAATTACGCATGGCCGTTTCCATTTGCCGAAGCAAAGTTCTAGGCCACTTGTATACCATCATAGTATGCACAAAGGAGCTGGTAATCACTGAATTCACCAAACAAATGCGACCAGCAATAGATAGAGAAGACCCTTTCCACCTCTTGAACTTAAATATAATTTTGTCGAACACGGGCTGGAGATCCGCCACCTTTGGCGCCCCTTTGAAGATAGGGGCGCCTAGATAGGTCGTAGGGAAGGCACCCAGATGCATCCCTGTAATCATCTGAATACGACCTCGCACATAAGTAGAAACCCGGCTACCAACATAAACCTTAGATTTATTTGGATTGAAAATCTGCCCCGAAATGTCCGCATAAAGATTGAGCACCTGAATAATAGAACGTGCATTGCTCGTGGATGCCCCACACATAATCACAATATCATCCGCATACATCATCGATGGAGGTAAAACAATCTGCTTAGGCGCCATGAAGGCCTGAAGGTGGTTGCTCCTCACCGCTTCCTCCAATAACCTGCTCAGAACATCCTGTGCAATACAAAAGAGAAGGGGTGATAAGGGATCCCCCTGTCTGACCCCATGAAAGCAAGAGAAATAACCCACCGATGACCCATTCAGAAGGACCGAAATTCTGGATGATCGCAGGATAATCTCAATCCAGTGAATGAACACCTCGGAGAAACCAAAGCGACGCAAAACATGTATTAGAAAACCCCAATGAATCGTATCAAAAGCTTTTCGGATGTCAATCTTGAGAATCATGTTGGTATCACTCTGCCCCTGCAATATGTTAAATCCCTCCGAAACCAGCGCAATACAGTCATGAATCTGCCTGCCTGGGATAAATCCAAACTGAGTTGGAGACAAGTACAAAGAGATGATGGCGCCCAGACGAGTTGCCAGAATCTTCGTGATAATTTTAAAGAGAAAATTACTCATTACATCGGCCTAAAGTCCTCCACCGCATTAGCCTCCTTTGTTTTTGGGATGAGTGCCATGAAACTGGCATTCAACCCTGTCGGAAAGGAGGCCGTAACAAAGAAATAACGGACCACCGCCAACACCTCATCTGACACAATGTCCCAGAAATGCTGATAGAATCTCCCACTGAAACCGTCCGGCCCCGGTGCACTATCCAAACCCATATCAAAAACTGCCTCTTTAACCTCGGACGCCGAAGAAATGGCAGTCAAGAGCGCATTATCAATTGTAGTAACGGTAGGTGAAATCAACTGGTCAACCAAAGTATAATCCGAGCTGGTCTGCCATGTATCTGCAAACAGAGTTGTGTAAAATGAGACAATATGATTAGCGAGGGTCCCCGGATCCTCCGTGAAAGTATCGTCGACCATCAAACCGTGAATCCCTGCACGTCCGCTTTTAATCTGACAGTGATGATAAAAGAATGCGGTGTTCCGATCACCATCTTTTAACCATGCGGAACGGGCTTTCTGCTGAAGAAAATCCGACTACATGAGCAATGTACGAGAGACCTCAATCTGCGCCTCCAATTCCCTGTCCCTCAGCTCCTCCGTGAAACCCTCGGACTGAATATCAGCTTGAATCTGCTGGACCTTTTCCATCTGATAATCCACCTGACGATTAACATCCCCAAAAACCTCTTTGTTCCATACCTTAATCGTCTGTCTCAACCTCTTGAGTTTCCACATGACGCGCTGCAGAGGGTCGGGCGACGCGCAAGGGAGAGCCCAAGAGGCAGTAACAATACCCCTGAAAGAATCATGATGAATCCACATACGCTGGAACCGAAATGGAGAAGGTCCTTGGTGATGGAGGACGAACAGGGAGACCAAGTATGGGATGGTGATCTGAGCCAATGCGCGGAAGGACTAAGCCCTTAACAACTTGCCAAAGATTGAAAAATAGGCCAGTTGCCAGGGCTCGATCCAGTTTAGCCTGAAGAAGAGCTAGAGGCCTTTGGGGGGAGCACCAAGTAAACAAATTTCCCGAAGTCGGCACAGCAAATAGCCTTGCATCCTCCAAGAAATCCCTAAAGTCTTTGCAAGAAGCCTGGGATAAAGTAGCCGTGCCAGAGCACTCATGATGACCCAACACAGCATTGAAATCCCCAATAAGAAGCAAATCAGTAAGACCCAAATTCCTCAGCTCCAACCAAAGTGCACGCCGAGCAACATGATCACACAAACCATGAGCAAAACCAACATGGAAACCCAAAGAGCCAAATTGAATTTGCAAAATAATACATTGAGAAGAGGACCAAACCTGATTAAGAACCGAGACGTTGGCATCACATAGGACCCAGATATCTGGGCGTCCATTCGCACGGAAGATCTGAGCAGCGAAACTGAGTCCCAAGCTAGTCCAGTAAGAATCCGAAATGGATGAAATGGCCATCTTAGGTTCACAAATGGCTAAAATAGAAGGTTTATGTTTGTGACATAAAGCCTTAAGAACATTGCGAGAAGCAATGTTCCCAATCCCCCGGATATTCCAGAAGATGCAATTCATTGAGACGGCGGGGGGGTACCCGTGTCGTGCGCGCACGGTGAATACAGCGTATGGTGTGTTGTGGAATGGTCGTTGAGAATTACCAACCTCATCAGCATAGTCTGCCCATCTCTTAGAAGCCGCAAAATTCATTTCACGTGGTTCTGTATGCTCCTGTTCTACAGTAATGTCATGGACCGGTGGCGATGGGCCGGACGCAACGCTTTTGAGAATTCTCGATTTAGCTGAGTCCAAGGAGCTCCCAGGAAAGCGCGCGATCGAGAGAGCTCGTATTGGCTTACCCAAAGGATACTATACTGTGATAGGCATAATGGTGGAAACCGGGTCGGTGGTGGAGGAAGTGGCCGTGGGAGACGCCCCCCTAGTTGGGTAATCAGTCTGAAAATCAGTAGCATGTGGATCCTGAGAGTCGACTGAGCCAAGCACTTCAAATGTGTTGTCAAGATGGAAGTCCGTGGGGCGAGTGACAATGGCACGTGGAGGGGATCCGACGCGCGTCGTAGAGGTCGTATTTCCCATTGAGTCGTCAACGGCCTTCCCCTTGTCCTGCTGCATAGGACGATAAATTTTTCGAACACGTGAACGTCCCCGTTGTACTGAGTTCTGACGAGTACCCGGTGCCCGCGAACATCCTTGGGCCGGTGAAGCTCGCCCTTCCGCCACTTTATTGCCCGTATTGTTAAAGCGACATGAAGATGTTGAATGTCCCGTAACGCTACACTTCGAACAAAACTCGGGGAGTTTTTCATAACCAACGGAAACGAAAGAGCACTTGCCAGTGCGTTCAACCATAATATGTTCCTCCAATGGCTTGGAGAGATCAATATCCACCAGAACTCGGACAAAATGACCCAGAGAACCATCCAGAGAACGCTGATCAATCTGCAAAGGATTCCCAAGAGCACTAGCGATCCCCATAATGTTATTCGGGTCCCAGTATTCCAGACTGAGTTCAAAAATGCGCACCCAAACGCTGGCCACTGATGTTTGCACCTTATAAGGGTTGAAGTCAGGCACCCATGGGGATAGGCGGATAGTCCCAAGATTAAGCGTCCAGTTAATGCATTGCTGAGCCCGAGAACGATCCTGCGGACTAAACAATTTGACATAAAAAAATCCCTTGCCCAAGGGAATTAGTTTCCAGTCATTCTTAATACCCCATAATTCAGATAGGCGTTTATGCAAAAGCATAGTCGCCCATGGTTTGTTACCTTTTCCTAAAATAACTCTCCCAATCAACGAGTAGGAAAATTCAGCGAGACGTTGTTGGTAAACATTGTCATCAATGGTAACAGAGTAATAATCACCTTCGCGAACCGATTTGGGGATAGAATGATTTTGACCAGAAACCATAGTGGAAAACAAAATAGGATTACCTGTGGCCTGGGGCGTGGAATCCAGATTATTGGTACCTGCAACTATTTTAGCAAAAGAATATTCAAAGTTGGGATTAGCATTAGGTTTATGAGCCGAATGTTGCAGGTTCGGTTTATGATCGGATGACGTTGAAGCAGGATTTCCAGCATGCTGTTGCGCGTTCTTGGATTCTGAAATAGGATGTGGGCCCATGGGCAGAGGAACATGCGGAGGGTGGACAGTGGCCCAGGGGTCATCACTCCCCTAGGGAGGGGCGGCCAGGGGTGGGAGGTGAGTAGTTGTCGGCCCCCCATAGGCAGATGGGAGGGGGCCGACCCCCCATGGCTGGCAGCGGCCATGGGGGTAAAGGGTGCAAAGGATGCAGGCGCATCCACCTTTTCCCCAACCACCTGGAGCTGCGTGGAGTCCTGCATCGTGGGGACCGCTGGAGGCTGCTGCAAGGAAGGATGGACGAGGCAGTGCGACGAGGATTGCATGGTGAAGCTGGTGCCGTGCTCGCTGCTCGCGTGCGCGGAGCCGCGAGACCGGGTGCGTTGTGTACATGCATGGATGTTGCAAAGATGCAGGGGTGCGCTGCAAGTTGAGGTCCGGTGGGACGACGCCTGAGGTGTGATGGAGAGATGCGGAGGACGTTCATGGAGCATGGGTTGGGATGAATTCCGATGGCATCCCATAAGCGGCGAAGGATACACGACCTCGAAAACCATCGCCGGCGGGAACAGCTCTGCGCGCACGGCGGAGGTAGCCATTGCCTGAGGAGCCCTAGTTTCAGTGATCGACTCCGTTTGTGTTAACTCATGTCGAGAAGGGTGCGTTATCTGTGGCGGGTGGTCAAAATTTGCTGTGTGGCCAAACCATGGCGGGTCAGCCATGAGGACGGCCGGAGAAAAGGAGCCGTGACGGTCGGAGAAGACGAAGTAAAGAAATTGCACACACTGAAGGTGTGATCGCACACACAAGACCTATCTTTTGGCCGACTAAGTCTAGCTTATTATGAAATTGCTCATAATAATTGGCCTGAAGTTTTCAATAAGAATGGCATCTTTGCATTAAGGAATGAGCACCATAAAGCTGGAATTAAGCCTAGCTGGTAAAGCCCCATACACAAAGAAGTGTCGAACCGCATCAATAACATCCATAGCAATAATATCCCAACACTGATGATAGAAAACCCCATTGAAACCATCCGGACCAGGAGAACTGTCGACGCCAAGATCCAAAACTGCCTCCCGAATCTCAGTATCAGAAGGCAAGGAATGCAGAACTGCGTTTTCAGCATCTGAACAGGCCGGAGAAACAATTCGATCAATAGAAGAATAGTCCACCGGAGAGCCAACTGGAGCCGCGAACAACTCCTCAAAAAACTGAATAACATGATTACGAATGGCTGCAGCGTTAGTAGTAAACTGGCCGTCAATCATCAAACCGTGAATACCAGCCCGAGAGGCTTTGGTTTGACAACGACGGTGGAAAAAAGATGTATTACGATCGCCATCAATAAGCCAGGCCGCCCTTGATTTTTGACGAAGAAAATCAGATTGCATCGAAAAGGTCTGATTAAGAGAACTTTGAGCAATAAATTCCTTATCCTGAGATAATCCGAGTACCCAATAGTCTCAATATCCGTTTGAATCTGCTCCACTCTCTCCAATTTATCATCCATAGCCCAATTAACATCACCAACACCTCCCTATTCCAAGTACGAAGCACTGAACGCAACCGTTTGTATACATCAGTTTAATTAAAAGATTAGATCCCCAAATTGGAATATTCCAACATGAAGCCACCGTCTGCTGAAAACCCGTATGTTTAAACCCACATATGCTGAAAACGGAACGGACCCAGACCCCTCGTAGTTTGCATCGAACATGAGAGCAAAAGAGGGTGGTGATCGGAACAAATACGAGGGAGGACAAAGTTATCCACCTTTTGCCAAAGGGAAAGAAAATCATCTATAGCCATGGAGCGATCCAACCTGGCCTGAACGAGATTATGCGGACCCCTCGAAGCACACCACGTGAAGAAGTAACCCATGGTCGGAATGGACGCCAACCTCGAATTATCCATGAAATTGCGAAAGTCCTGGCAGGAAGCAAGAGAAGCAATCCCACGACCATTTTTCTCATGATTACCAAGGATAGCATTGAAATCCCCCATTAAAACCAAGTCATCAATACCCAAACCAGTAATATTATTATCCCAGAGATACCGACGATCCACATGATTACAATGAGCATGCACAAACACCATATGAAAAGTGATACAAGCATACTAAGCCTTAATAATAATACACTGATCCGAAATGAGAACATGCTGAAGAATCGTGACATCCGAGCGGCGATAAATCCAAATATTAGATTTCCCATTAGACCGGAAGTTCTGCACCACAAACTGAAGCCCCATACTACCCCCAAAAGACTCATGAACAGCATCTAATTCCACCTGGGGTTCCACGATGGCAAGGATGGGTGGTGACGTTGATAGAGGACTTTGAGAATGTTGCAAGAAACAGCATTCCCTATCCCTCAGATATTCCAGAATAGGCAATTCATGAGATAATATTGGAGGTGGAGGACCGTGTTGAAGACACGGGAACAGCACATCAGAGGGCTGTGAAATCATAGGTCCCGTGTCCCCAGTGGATGGACGAGGCTCTGAAACGTGTATAGACCCCTCTTCATCATAACCCATCTTTTAGTAGCCGCAATGTTAAGATTCTTAGCTTTGTCATCCTCCGGGGTGATAGCAACTTGATGAATAGGAGGTGTTGAACCATACTTGATGTCCTTGTTCAATCGTTGCCTACTATATCCAATGATCAATCCCGGATGGCTCTACTCAAAAGTTTGACAGGTTTCTCCAAAGGATATTGGACCACATTGGATGGCTCTTTAGGGTTGGAACCAAGATATTTTTGGGGCTGTTAATCGCATGGTGGATATCCAGATGGAAAAAAGTGCGACAAATTTAGTCGGATATTGAAACCCTGGGTTATAATGCTAATCGTTGCCATCTTCAATTTTATTCTCAAAACTCTCTTCTAAGACTCTTTTGGTGCATTCTGAGTTTCTTAGACAGAAGGCTCGCATATCTTGGCTTAAAGATCGTGACTGTAATACCACATTTTTTCATCGTTGTCAAATTAAGGAAGACCGTTATGAGATTCATGATTTGACGATCGATGGTAATTTTTCGGACGATCGGGGGTGCTTGGAAGTTATATTACTTCCTTTTATAAGGAGCTATTTTTGGATTCAGGGGGTGCGCCTCTGGATTACTCCATTATTGACAGCGTTATTTCTCCGAGGGTGGTGGCAGCTAATAATATTATTTTAACGACGATTCCCTCAGATTCTGACATTCGGGAGGCAGTTTTTGACCTGGGATCGGATAGTTCTCGGGGACCGGATGGTTTCACTGGGATTTTCTATCAGCACTATTGAGTGCTATTGCTTCTGACGTGTGCACGGCCATTCGATATTTCTTCACTAGCTCGTCCTTGCCTTCTGGCTTGAATGCCAGTTTTATGATGCTTATTCTGAAGTGCAAAGATGCGAACACTGTTGATAATTTTTGGCCAATTGTTATGAGTAACTTCCTTTTCAAGGTTATTACTAAGAACTTAGCTACGTGGTTGGGGTCGATCATTACACCCTATTTGTCTCCTATGCAATTTGGTTTTATCTCGGGCCGACAGATTCATGATTGTATTGCTTTGGTTTCGAAGGGCTTTAATATTCTTCAAAACCATCATGATAATAAGATGATTATGAAAATTGATATCCGTAATGCTTTTGATACGTTGAGATGGCGTTTCTTGCTTCACGTTTTTTATCGGTTTAGTTTTTCTGATACTTTCATTCATTGGATAGAGGTTATTCTGCAGTCTGTAGGGATTTTGATCTTATTAAATGGTTCGCCGGTGGGTTACTTTCCTTGCTCTAGGAGTGTAAGACAGGGTGATCCGTTATCCCCTTTGCTTTTTTGCATTGCGGAAGAAGTTCTCAATAAGTTTCTTGAGGCAGCGCTGTCCAATAATCAGTTCACGCCATTTATGGCTCCGTGGCATATAATTTTCCCTTTTTTGGTCCTTTATGCGGATGACATTTTTATTATGTGCGAGGCACATCTTCTAATGCATGTAAGATTTTTCAGAATCTCACAACATATGCGAGTATTTCGGGTCAGGTCTTCAATCCTTTGAAATCGAAGGTCTACTTCGACAATTGTGTATCTAATTATGTTCGAAGTCGCATTCAAAATATTATGGATATTCAACAAGGGGCCTTTCCTATAGTCTATCTAGGCACCCCATTCTTTACAGGGGCGCCCAAGCCTGTCGTTTTGCATCATATATTCGACAAAATTATTCTTAAGTTTCATAAATGGAAGGGGACGTCCCTTTCCATTGGTGGGAGAGTTTATTTGGTTAATTCTGTCATTTCTAGCTCTTTTGTTCATATTATGATGATTTACAAGCTGCCGAAATGGAGAAGACCATGCGTAATTTTGTTTGGACTGGTGATGTTAACTTTAAAGGTTCTATGGTGGTCAACTGGGCTCGTTGTTGTACGCCTAGGGCAGAAGGCAGCATGGATGTTCGATCTATCATCATTTCCAATAGTGCTTTTTTGACAAAACTGGGATGGAAAGTTATGACATCGGACTCTACGGTCTATCAGATTCTTCGCAAATGTTATCTGCTCTTTGATGGCTCCATACGTCGCACATTTTTATCATCTTCTATTGGGGCTGGGATTAGGCCTCGCATTGAGGACAGTTTGGCTGAGTCCCATTGGATACCTGGGATTAAGAGTATAGAGGTCTCTTCAGGCAATGTATTTTTGATTACTTCTACGATGACTCCTGGAATTTCACATTTTGGTTTGTTGAGGCTTACTTGGATTTAGTCGGGGACATTGTCCATTTCCATATTGCTCCATCCTCTATGGATAAATAGATTTGAATTCATTCTACCGATGGGGAGATTACTTCGAAAATTGCTTACTCTCATCTTCATCCATCTTCTTCTATGGTCAAATGGGGTTCATAGATTTGGTCCCCTTACATCCCAGAAAGGCGTTCTATTGTGGTTTGGCGTGTCATACACAATCGCCTTGCAGTCCTGCATTTGCTGCGGAACTGGGGTTTCATGGGCCCTTCTATATATGGCCTTTGTTATGCTCATGCTGAATCTACTGATCATTTATTTGTCTCTTGTGTCTTTGCAGAGGCTCTTTGGCGATGGATTTTGAGTACTTTTGATGTGCATTCTCAGCATGCTCACAGTTTTAATGAACTTTTGGTGCACTTGATGTCCTTTTGCTTCAGTGCGCAGATCTCTTTTTAATGGCGAGCAGTAGGGATTTCTTGCATTTGGCTTATTTGGCATATCCGAAATGATTTGACTTTCAACGATAAGACCTGGACGGTGGACGCCACTATCGTCCAGCTTCAGGCACTTATTGTTGAATCTCCATCTTTAGATCAGAGTTGCATGGATAATGATCAACTTGATCTTTTCACACTTTAGAGACTTCACGTTCCTGGATGGCCAAGGAAGGCTCCGAACATTGTGCAGGTTGATTGGAAAAAACCCTTCCCAGTTGGATCAAGGTGAATACGGACGGTCGTGCTTTAGGAGCACTGGGACATCTTTCTACATCTGGGGTTTTCCAGAATTGCAGAGGTTTCTTTCGAGGTTGTTTTGTGGATGGTTGCGGTAAGGGTTATGCGTTTGAGGCAAAATTGATGGCAACGATGTTGGCTATTCAACTTGTGTTTACTAGGGATTGGAGGCAACTTTGGCTTGAGTCGGATTCTGCTTATGTGGTGGAACTTCTTCATAAATGATCTTATTTGGTTCCTTGGCGGTACTTGAGTAAATAGCAGTACACTCTTCATTTGACCTCTCAGATGGAGTTGGTGGTTCATTATATTTACTGAGAAGGCACTTACTAAGAAGTCGGTGACTAGGACTTGGTGGGGCGTCCCTCCAACGGATATGGTGCCTCTTCTCACGGAGGATTATGTTAGGCAGTCGACCTATGGATTTGTTAGATAATACATCCATGTGTTTTCTTGTTTTATCCTCCTGGATGTTTATTTATGTTCTTCGGGGTACTATTTTTCTTGCCAAGGGTTTTTCTCCCAAAGGTGGGTTTTACTTTGGGAGGTTTTAACGAGGCCCCAAATTTTTATGCTACCTGGTCGGCTTGTGATCAGTACGCTTTTCTTTTCAGGTTTCATTTTTGACTTTTTTCCCTACACTACTTGATCGGCTTGTGATCAGGATTACTTTTTCATTTTTTTATATATTTTCGATTTATTCAAAAAAAGGACTACCAAAGGTGGGTGGAAATCTTTTATAAAAACTCAAGTATTTTGTAAAAATTGGCATGTAGTAGTTTAAAACTTGCATGATCTTAAATGAATATGTATCGCATGTGAAATTTAAGTATCTATGTCCAACATTTTCATCAAAGTATGCTTGTTGTTCAAATTTTGCAAAAATATGTGCATGCATGTACAAGTTTATGAATTTCTTGATGATTCCTTGAATGATATGTTAATGCATGTTTATCTGCTTGGAATTTCATTTTATATTTGCTTTATATTCTGGAAAACTTGAATATATGTTAAAAATTGAGCTATTGGACCTTGTATGTAAATTTTGCAAAGTCGGAGGACTAAATTGAAATTTTAAAAACTGTAAAAAGGGACCTCTGAAAAATTCGAAAATAGAGATTGTACCAAAGTAAAAATATTATCTTTTAAGATAAGAACAAAAGTTTTTAAGTTAAGAAACCCAACCCTTGAAAGTCTAAGGACTCAAATGATGAATTTTAGAAGTTTAAGGACCAAAAATTAGATTTTCAAAACTGTTCAGGGTCTTTTCTGTAAAATTCGAAAATTTTAACTTATTTTAACTAAAAAACTTATATGTTGAGTAAATTCCAAAAGACAAAGTATTTTGAGTAAAGAATTTTTTTGAAACTTTGAGGACTAAAGTGTAAAATTCCAACACTCAAGGACTAAAATAAAATTTAAAGAAATAGTACAGCTCATGTACCTGGATAACTGAAATCAAATAAAAAATATCATCCAAATACGAAATCGAGCTTCACTACCATAACAACAATAATTTGTTGAATCCAAACAACAAAAATCCTTAGTTTCGTACAAATATCCCTTAACAAGACCGCCGGCGGCTACTCTTAGAAATCTCCGATCATCTTCTCCGTTGCTCCCATGGCGGAGCCTCCGTGGTATGGGCTTACTTCCAACTTTGTGCCACCCTATCATCCCCGACAGCGAGAAATACCACCTTCATCAAACGCGTCGCACCACCAAACCCTAAACAACACACCAAACCCTAGACAGCATGCCGCATCCCCAACGTACGTTGATCACATGCAATTTTCTGCTCCTTCCGGCGAGAACTCAACGACAGCAGACGGTCTCTTATTCCCAGAAATTAATGACTTCGTTCGCGACCCAGGGCTGGTTCCTCACCATGTGGCTAAAGAAAGGGGGGAGGCGCCCCTACATCACCGCCCAGCGCTTCTTGCGCCCTTTACCCACATGGCTGCCAATGGCCATGGGGGGGCCGGCCCCTCCCATGCTTCCTTGGGGCCGGCTGCCACTCTGCCCACCAGAGTGGTCCCCTCCCAGGGGAGTGATGACCCCTGGGCTATAGTCTCCCATCCTCAGAGCACTCCTCCTGCATGTCCACCAATGAATGCTTCTCACCTTGCTGGATGCTCTGCCACCATGGGCCATCCCAACTCGTCAACCCAACAACCTCCGGCTAGTAACATGGGTCATCAAGTTTATTCTTTTGCGCAGGTGGTTTCAGGAAACCCCCATCCGACAGACTCAACTTTCACACAGGCTTCAGGTATCAAACAAATGGATTCCACGACTCAGGCCCCAGGTAATTCTAATTTGTTTTCTACAGTGGTCTCTGGTAAAAATCCGATCCCCAAACCAGTTCGCAAAGGTGATTACTATTCCGTAACTATTGATGATAACATTTACCAAAGAACGCGTCTCGCTGAATTTTCCTACTCATTAATTGGACGGGTTATTTTAGGAAATGGACCAAGCCATGGGCTACCATGCTTTTACAAAAACGCTTATCTGAATTATGGGGCATCAAGAATGAATGGAAACTAATTCCCCTGGGCAAGGGATTCTTTTGTGTCAAATTGTTTAATGCGCAGGATCGTTCTCGGGCCCAGCAACGCACCAATTGGAAGCTTAACCCTGGTATTATCCGTCTATCTCCGTGGGTGCCTGACTTCAACCCTTACAAGGCTCGTCTTGATGAGCAGTGTTTGGGTGCGGATTTTTGAACTCACTGGAATATCGGGACCCCAATACTATCATGGGGATTGCTAGTGCTCTTGGGAACCCATTGCGATTGATCGGCGTTCTTTGGATGGTTCCTTGGGCCATTTTGTTCGGGTTCTGGTGGATGTTGACCTCTCCAAACCTTTGGAGGAACATATTATGATTGAACGCACCGGCAAATGCTCTTTTGTTTATGTCACTTATGAAAAACTACCGGCATTTTGCTCGACGTGCAGTGTTACGGGGCACTCTACTTCTGACTTCTTGTCGTTTTAACACAATGGGTAATACGAATAAGGATGGGCGTACATCACGGCCCGGGGACGGCGGGGAGCGACAACCGCAACACTACATCCCGGCCGAGGGCGTTCGGGGTTCGTAGAGTTTATCGTCTGTTCAGCAGACAAGGGCAAGGCCGTTGATGACTCAATGGGAAATACGGGTTCGACTCACGCGCGCGGAGATCTTCCCCTCGCGCCATAGTCGCTGCCCTCCCGGAAATCCATCTTGGTAACACCTTCGAGGCGCTTGGTTGATTGAATCCCAGGATCAAGCAACAACCGAGATGACTACACCGAGTATCCAAATCGGGGGTCATCGCCCAAGGTCGATGATTCCGATACGACAACCGTTTCAGCCTCCGCAATTATGCCTATCACAGTACAGTATCCTTTGGGGAAGCCTATTTGTGCTCTGAGTCGTGCCTTCCGGGACAGCTCTTTGGATTCAGCCAAAGATTGAATTCTCCAGAAAATTACATCGGGACCGACACCCCCCGCTCATGACATTACTATTGAAATGGAAAGCTCAGAACCACACGAGATGAACTTCGCAGCATCCAAAAAATGGGCCGATTATGCAGATGACGTGGATCCTCCACAATCATCAGACTCTGTTATGTGCCACACGCCTGTTTTCACCGTGCGATCGTCATGGGCGACTCCCCCTCAACCGTCTCAATGAATTGCATCTTCTGGAACATCCGGGGGATCGGGAATGTTGCATCTCGCAATGTTCTTAAGGCTTTATGTCACAAGCATAAACCTTCCATTATGGCTATTTGTGAACCTAAGGTGGACTTTTCGAATATTTCCGACTCTTACTGGCAGAGCATGGGTTTGACACTTGCGGGACAAAATTTTTGAGTTAATGGGCGGCCAGACATTTGGGTTCTTCACGACTCCACTATCACAATTCTTAATCAAGTCTGGTCTTCTACCCAGTGTATTGTTTTCCATGTTCAATTTGGTTCTTTGATTTTTCATGTTGGATTTACTCATGGTTTGTGTGATTACATTGCACGCCGTGAGCTGTGGTTGGATTTGCGGAATTTGGGTCTGGCTGATCTATTGCTTGTTGGGGATTTCAATGCGGTTTTGGGGCACCATGAACGCTCGCGCAATGACACTCTTTCCCAAGCCTCGTGCCAGGACTTCAGGGATTTCATAGAGGACGCCAATTTGTTTGCGGTTCCGACGACGGGAAATTCATTTACTTGGTGCTCTCCACGGAGACCTCTATCTTTACTTCAGGCTAAGTTGGACAGAGCCCTGGCTACTTGCCCTTTTTTCGCTCTTTGGAAGGAGGTCAAGGGCTTAGTTCTTCCTCGCATTGGTTCCGATCATCACCCCATTTTGGTTACTTGCTCCTCGACCACTATTAGGAGTCCGGTCCCATTTCATTTTCAGTGTATGTGGATTCACCATGATTCATTCCGAGATTTGGTTACAACTTCTTGGGGCTCTCCATGTGACATGCACAACCCTTTACTGCGAGTCATGTGGAAGCTCAAGCGGTTGCGATATGCTATTAAAGATTGGAACAGGGATGTGTTTGGGGATGTTAACAGCAGTGTGGACAGCCAGATGGAGCTCCTTCGTCAGATTCAGGCAGATATCGAGGCTGTGGGCTATACCTCCTCTCTCCGGGATAGAGAGCTGAACGTCCAGTTGAAGCTTTCGCAGATGTTGCAGTCACAGGCTGAATTCCTTAAGCAAAAGGCCCGAACTGCCTGGCTTAAGGATGGCGACCGAAACACAACATTTTTTCATCGGCGTAGTCAGATTCATACTGGATGCACGGGGATTCAGGGACTTATGGTGGCAGGAAACTTCACTGATGATGCCACGGTCCTTGGGAATCATATTATTTCATTTTACGAGGAGCTCTTTGCGGAAAATGGGAGCTCCACCACGAATTTCTCATTTGGTCGACCAGGTACTCACTCCAATGGTTGGGGCGCGGGACAATGCTTCCTAATGATCATTCCCTCTAATTCGAAGTGCGCAGACAGCGGTGTTTGATATGGATCCGAGATAGCTCCCAGGGGCCGATGGGTTCAATGGGCTTTTTACCGCCATTTCGGGAAGTCATATCTGCCGAGGTAGAGGCGTTGTTCGCTATTTCTTTAACAATTCGTCTCTACCTCACGGGATTGAATGCCGACTTCATGGCGCTCATTCCTAAGACTAAGGATGCCAATGTCATTGAAAACTTCCGCCCTATCGTCATGAGCAACTTCCTTTTCAAGATTATCACGAAAATATTGGCTACGCGCTTGGGTTCTATTATTGCTAACTATTTATCCCCGACTCAGTTTGGTTTTATCCCGGGTAGACAAATTCATGAGTGTATTGCCATGGTATCTGAAGGGTTTAATGTCTTACAGGGACGCACGGATTCGAATATGATCCTGAAAATAGATATTCGTAAGGCATTCGACACATTGAGATGGGATTTTTTACTTTATGTCTTGCGATGTTTCGGATTCTCAGACGTTCGTGTGTTGGGTGGAGGTGGTTCTTGATGCGTCCCGAATATCGTCTTTGTTGAATGGGACGCCTGTTGGTTTGCCTGTTCCAGAGGGGTCAGACAAGGGGATCCTTTATCACCCCTTTTGTTTTGTATTGCGGAAGAGGTCCTAGGTCGGTTTATCACATCAGCGATGGATCAGTCCAGGTTATCTGCCTTCACGGTGCCAAGGAGTATCATCTTCCCAGCATCCATTCTTTATGCAGATGATATCGTCATCATGTGCGGTGCATCTTCTTCCAACGCCCGTGCCTTGCTTCAGATTCTTACTCACTATGCTGATATCTCGGGTCAAGTGTTCATTCCTCAGAAATCCAAGGCTTATTTTGGGGCGCAGGTTTCGCATTATGTACGTGGGAGGGTGAAACATATTTTGGGGCATCCAGGGGCGTTCCCCACCATCTACTTGGGCGCTCCAATTTTCAAGGGAGCCCCAAAGGTCGTGGATTTACAGCCCATTTTTGACAAGATAATCCTTAAGTTCCGACGATGGAAAGGCTCGTCCCTTTCCCTCGCTGGTAGGGTTTGCCTTGTTAACTCGGTGATAACCAGTTCTTTCGTGCACTCCATGATGATTTATAAATGCCCTGCCACGCTGCTAAAACAAATGGAAAAAGCCATGCGTAATTTCATATGGACGGGAGATGTGAATTCTAAAGGAAAGGTAGTGGTCAACTGGGATACATGCTGCACGCCCAGGGCGGAGGGAGGATTGGGCGTGCGATCGCTCAAGGTGCTAACAAGGCTTTCTTAATGAAATTGGGTGGAAGGTTCGAACTCGGACTCGTTGGTTTTCAAGACCCTCGGACAATGGTACTTTACTAGAAATGGGGACATCAGGAGGTCCTTCCTTCCTTCTTCTATATGGCCGGGATTAAACCCTGTATTTACATTGCGTGGATGATTCTCGTTGGATACCGGCGCCAATTCCGAGGTATTATTTTGGATTGATAATTGGTTGGGATATTCCATTGCTGACAGAATTGGCATCCCAAAGGATTATAGGTATTTATTCCAGCAGCGTATCTCTGATTACTTTTATGATGGATCCTGGCATTTCACCCTCCCCTTTGTGGAGGCTTATTTGGAGCTGGTTCGAGCTATTTTGCGTGTCCCAATTGCGCCTACATCTCGGGATACTCGTGTTTGGATGAACTCTGAGGATGGTTCAGTTACCTCGAAGACGGCTTATAAATTTTTACGCCCTCAGTGCCCGACAGTTTGATGGGGTTCTTGGATTTGGTCCCAGCATATCCCGGAACGGCGATCAGTGGTGGCATGGAGAGCTATACACAACCGATTGGCAGTCCAGGATTCTTTACAAGCTAGGGAAAGTTTTACTGGCCCTTCGGTTTGTGTTCTTTGCAGGGTATCGGGGGAATCGGTCGATCACTTATTTGTTTCTTGTGCTTTTGCAGGGCATCTTTGGCGTTGAATCTTTCAAGCTTTTCACGTACACCCCTTCCAGGCTTACAGTTTCAACGAACTGCTGGTACGCCTCATGGCATTCCACTTTAGCGACCAGGTCGCTTTCCTTTGGCGTGTGGCAATATTATCCTGCATCTGGCTTCTTTGGCACATCCGTAATGAGCTGATTTTTCACAACAAAATCAGGACTCCGGAGGCGGCTCTCATTCGCCTACAGGTTCTCATTGTTGAATCAGCATCTTTGGACCGGGGATGCATGAATAATGATCAACAAGACCTCTTCATCCTGCGTGGTTTAAGAGTCCCCGGACGAGTTAGACATGCTCCGAGGATTGTGGAAGTCCAATGGCAAAAACCCCTCCCAGGTTGGATCAATGTTAACACGGATGGCAGCGCTTTAGGGGCGCCGGGCAATCTTACAGCATCCGATGTCTTTCGAAATTGTAGAGGATTCTTTCGCGGATGCTTTGTCCATCGATGTGGTTCAGGGTACGCATTTGAAGCGGAATTGGTTGCGGCAATGTGGGCGATTCATTACGCATTTGTAAAAGGATGGACGAAACTTTGGCTGGAATCGGATTCGAAGTATGTGGTGAACCTACTGGAGAAGAGAACGATGGAGGTCCCATGGCGCCACCTCGGATATTGGCGCCAAACCTTGCATTTACTCAGTGGCATTGATCTTGTAGTCTCTCATATCTTTCGCGAAGGCAATCGGGTGGCAGACATGCTGAGCAAGAAGACGGAGAATGGCGTACGGTGGGCGTCCCCGCCCACGACGGACTGCTTCAATACATCACGGATGATTATGTTGGCCAATCCACTTATAGGTTTGTTAATTAATGCGCCACTGCTTCAGGTTTCTTTTTAGGCGCCTTATGTTTCCTGGGGGGTACTCTTTTTCCTTCCAAGGGTTTTTCCCACAAGGGTGGGTTTTACCTTGGAAGGTTTTAACGAGGCCCCAACCATTCAGCCATTTGGTCGGCTTGTGACCACTGCGTACTTTGATTGTTGTCTTTATTTTCAGGCTTTCATTTGGTTACCTGATCTGCCTGTGATCAGGATTACTCTTTTTTCATTTTTATATATATTCGTAATTATTCAAAAAAAGTTTCGTACAAATATCCCAGAGCAAAAACAACTTTTTTTTAATAAGCTGGGAGTATTGGTTGGAGAATTTCAAATAAACTGAAAGATACAGGGTTCGAACCCTCCTTATAAAGGGTTACTGATACCACTTGAGCTACAAGCTAGTGGTACCAGAGCAAAAACAACTTTCATCTCTCTAAGATTTAGTTTAGTTAAAATATTGATCAAAGAAACAAGCGCAAAAATATAAGATCGCAAACTTCTATCTCTAGACGATGGCATTGGCAGCACTGGCAATCCTAGGCCATAGATCAGCACACTCGTTTGCAATGGGGCCAGTGATGACAGAACCTTTCATTTCACCCTTAGGATTCACAATGACCCCAGCATTATCTTCGAAGTACATGTAGACTCCATCCTTTCGGCGCCATGGCTTGCGCTTGCGCTGGCGATGACGATGACGGCGGGCATGGCCTTCTTACAGAGATCAGGCTTACCCTTCTTCACGGTTGTCATAACCATATCACCGACGCAAGCGGAAGAAAGCCTATTGAGGCGACCCTTGATCCCCTTCACCGATATGATGTAGAGGTTCTTCACACCAGTATTGTCGGCGCAATTCACCATCGCCGCCATCGGCAGACCTAGCGACATCCTGAACTTGTTCCCCGTGGATCCTCCGCGTCCTCGTTTCGACATTCTTGCTGCCTTGCTGGATTTTCTCCCTCTCTCTACTCTTCTCCCACCTACATCCCATGTACCTGGGAAATCACTTAATCTTATTTTTATAATATTTTGAACCCATGGTTTAAGTTTCATAACAAATGGACCCCAAATAAGCCCTTAATGACAAAATCGAAAATTGGACTAGAAATATAATTTTCAAAAGTTAAGGGACTTTTTTTAATAAGTTGGGAGTACTGGTTGTAGGGGAGGAGATAAATCTCAAATAAACTGAAAGATACAGGGTTCGAACCCTGGTTAATATTCTTATAAAGGGTGAGTGGTACCACTTGAGCTACAAGCTAGTGGTACAAAAGTTAAGGGACTTAAATGGAGACTTTTTTAAAACTTTTTTTGCCTCAATATTCCCCTGTCCTAAGTGCTATTTAAAGTTGTAATCACGTCAAAAGTCCTTCCGGTTTGTGAGATCCAAATATTTTAAGTTCGGGGCCAAAATAACAATTTTAACAAAGAGGGGACCAAACTGAAATTACCTAAAAACTCGACCCAAACTCTTTGAAAAACTGATTCTTTGGACTTTGGACAATTTAGAAACTGACCTTACATTTTTCCGCGGTCGAGACCAAAATTTATTCGATTTCAAACCTGATAAATACTAGTTTTCCAAAACGGGGCTACTTATGAAAATTTCCTTTTATCAAGGACCCCAAGTAAATTATTTTCCATGTTGTAGCCCTAAAATTGACTTAATTATATTTTAATTATAATTTATTAGTACAAAACCCTAATATGCTCTCTTCTCTCTCCTCTTTTGTCACCATCGACTGTTTCTCCCTTTGATCGCTCCGATCACCTTCTCCGGCGGGATCATGTCGGAATCCCTTCATGGACTCATGTCCAATTTCGTTCCCTTCTCATCCCATTCGTCATCACATACCTCAGGCTTGAATTCATCAAGCACAATTAGCCCTAGTTCGCCATCAAACTTTTCTCTTCAGCGTACGTCGGAAATGGCTGCTCGTCATGGTCATCATTCTTCCCCAACAACCTACGTCAGCCATGGAGTTTGTCTCCCTCCGAATTTCACCCCTTACGCGCAACAACCCAAAGTTGCTCCAAGTTATCCTAGCTTGGGGTTAATTTCTTCATAATTTTACCTTCCATCGTCTTCAAGAGATATCCATGAAGGCGTTGATTCTTTGCACATGGACAAACTACAGCCTGCTCATGGGGGTCCTAGCACCCCAGCAACTGGAGATTCATCTTCTATTTCCATAGCTGCGAACCATGGGGGTGCCACCCGACCCCAAATGTTCCTCTGTTGGGGTCGATATGGGGGCAGCGGTCCTTAGCTGCTCCCTCCCAGGGGGTGGTGGCCCCTGGGAAATCCATCCAGTTGTTGTTCCTCCAATGGTACCCTCTTTGGAAGCTCAAGAAGTTGGACGTGGTATGCTCCAAAAGGCTAATGGCAACCCTCAGCAATCTGCGAATCCCCAACATTTGGCTCATAATTGGTCAAATATCAATCCTCAGTTGGGTACGCCATTTAGAAATATGGTTTTTTTTTGTAATTATTATGATATTGGTTCTTTCCCAATGATTCTAGGTAACCCTGCATCCTTTTCTAAAATTGTTTCTGGTCCATCCAACCCTATTCCCAAGCCTATTAAAAACGTGAATATTACTATGTGGTTATGGATGAAAAATGTTTACCAACAACGTCTTGCGGAATTTAATTATGCATTGATTGGTCGGGTGATTCTTGGAAAAGGCAATAAGCATTGGCCTATAGTAAATTTGATCCTGAACACCTTATCTCAGCAGCAAAGTTGTTGAGTTCTTACCATCTCATCGTTTCCCTTCGGAAAATATGGTTTTGATAAGGAATCGACGTCATCTCCAAAATTAGTGGCAGAATAATTCAATTTCAAAGACATACGTACATCACGACGCCTCCACGTACCTTTGCAATGGAGGTGGAGTTTCATCATTTGGTGGCCATGGAATTGTCTTCCTTGGATATTCCTACACAGCTTCCTCTTCCCCAAAAGCCATGTTTGCACGGTTCTTCCCCAGAAGCCAAGTTTGGGGCTGATTCCCACTGACTGGTACCTGCTTCCTCCGACGTCTGATGGGGTTTAAGGGGGCGTTGATGTTCAACCATTGTCAGCACATGGGGGTGTTCACCCCCCAAGACCTTGCGTCCCTAGTTCCATTACCCCCCTGCCATGTGATCAGGGGGTCGGCCCCAAGAAATCATCTGTTGAGGGGCCGACATAGAGAGAACATTCTTTGGTTGTCTCCTCCTAGGGGGGTGATGGCCCCTGGGATATCAACAACTACACAGGCCATTCTCATGGTATGGGTCTCAATGACGGCCTCAATATTCACGCTTCGCTGAATCCTTCTCATGGAATCAACTTCACGGAGGCCAATTCTTCGCGTTCTGTTCAAGAAATTTCCACACTTCCTTCACAGCGCGATTCTACTTTTGCCAAGGTGGTTTCTGGTAATTCCCCTATTATGCATTCGTCTTTTCAGCAGACCACATGTAACCCTACTACTTTTTCTAAAATTGTTTCTGGTAAAAATTGCCCAATTCCTGAACCAATAAAAAAAGGGGATTATTACTCTGTTATTATGGATGAAAATGTTTACCAACAACGTCTTACATAGGCGACTTTTACCAGAAACAGAGTAATAATCCCCTTAAAATTGTCCAATTTCTGGGAATTTGATCACGCTTTAATTGGTCGTATTATGATTTGAAAATGCAGTGAATTGTGGTCTATTATGTCTTTACATAGGAGACTCTCACAATTATGGGGTATTAAAAGTGATTGGCACTTAATTCTTTTGGGAAAAGGCTATTTTTGTATAAAGTTTAATAATGCTACTGATCGAATTCATGCTCAAACTCATGTTTCTTGGTCTATAAACCCAGGTTCCATTCTCTTATCTCCTTGGGTGCCGGACTTCAACCTTTACAAGGTTAATTCATCTATAGCCAGCGTTTTGGTTAGACTTTTTGAATTAAGTCTTGAATACTGGGAACCGAACTTTATTATGGGAATCGCTAGGGTCCAAATTCACGAATGGTCTCTAAAGGGATCACTTGGACATTTTTTTCGGGTTTTGGTTAATGTGGACCTTGCAAAGTCACTTCAAGAAAATATTATGGTGGAACGTATGGGTCACTGCTCATTTATTTTTTTTTTTGAATAAATTCAAATAGATATATAAAAATAAAAAAGAGAGTTGTCCTGATCACAGGCTGATCAGGTAGCCAAACAATTAAGCCTGAAAATAAGTTAGAAAGAAAAACGAAATGGTCACAAGCCGACCAGATGGCTGAATGATTGGGGCCTCGTTAAAACCTCCCAAGGTAAAACCCACCCTTGTGGGAAAAACCCTTGGCAGGAAAAAGAGTATCCCCCCATGAAGAAAAAGCATCCAAAATGATACAACAAGGAAATCCCAGACGCATTAACTAACAAACCTATAATTGGACTGGCCAACATAGCCTTCAGTGAGAAAAGGCACGATATCCGCAGGCGGGACTCCCCACCAAGTCCCAGGGTGCGTTCTCTTGCTTAGTAGGTCTGCCACACGATTGCCTTCACGAAAAATGTGCGAGACCACCAAATCCATCTGTGAAAGAAGGTGCATAGTGTAACGCCACTTGCTAAGGTGATGCCAGGGAACCACTTCGGACCTCTTTTGGAGCAAGTCCACCACATAAGCAGAGTCGGACTCAAACCAAAGTTGGGTCCAGCCCTTCGAGAATTCTTAATGAACGGCCCACATAGCCGCCACCAATTCCACCTCAAAAGCAAAGCCCGAACCACAACATTCCACAAAGCAACCCCGAAAGAAGACTCTGTAGTTCCGGAAGACCCCAGAAGCTGTAAGGCATCCCGGTGCCCCCGAAGCACTGCCGTCTGTATTCACCTTGATCTAGCCTGGGAGGGGTTTTTGCCAACTAACTTGCACAATCTTTGGGGCCTGTCTAGGACACCAGGTACACGAAGTGTTCGAGGAATGAAAAGCTCGTGTTGATCATTATGCATGAAACCCCGATCTAATGAAGCTGATTCCATGATAAGAACACGAAGGTGGAGGATGGTTGCGTCCACCGTCCTTAGCTTGGCATTAAAAGCCAAGTCATTCTAGATATGCCAGATGCAAGATAAAACTGCCACACGCCATAAGAAAGCAACCTGCTCACTGAAATGAAAATTAATTATACGCACCAGGAATTCATTAAAGCTATGAGCCATAAAAAGGTGAACATCAAATGAGTCAAAGATCCACCGCCAAAGGGCCCCTGCAAATACACAAGAGACAAACAAATGATCAACACATTCAGCAGCAGCACAACAAAGACCGAGATCGAGGGGCCAACGAAGCTCCCCCTAGGATGCAGTAAATCCAATACCGCCAGTCGATTGTGGATAGCTCTTCATGCCACAATCGAACGTCGTTCCAGGATATGAGGTGACCAAATCTAGGAACCCCATTGCACCACCGGAGAATGGGGGCGCAAATGAGAGTATGCCATTTTCGAAGTAATAATCCCATCATCAGAGTGCATCCAGACACGCGTATCCTTCGAGGTCGGAGTGATGGGGACGCGGACAATATCCCGGACCAGATCCAAGTAAACCTCAACAAACGAGAAGGTGAAATGTCAGGATTCGTCATAGAAGTAAACCGAGATACGATGCCGAAATAAATATCTGTATTCCTGCGGGAAACCAATTCTATCTGCAATGGCGTAACACAACAAGTTGTCAAGCCAAAATAAGACTTCGGAATTACACCCCAGGATCCAACGAGAGTCATCCAAGAAACCCGTGATACAAGGCCTAATCCTAGTCCAGATGGAAAAAGGGATGAATGAGCGTTGGGGAGAATTATCCGAAGTCAAATAATATTTTCTGAGAGTTTTGTAAATCACAGAGTCCGAATTCATAACCTTCCAGGCCAGCTTCATCAGAAACGCATAATTAGCTACCGAAATAAAGCGGACGCCCAGTCCCCCTTCGGCCCAAGGCATACAACATTGACTCCAATTAACCACCACTGAACCTTTAGAGTTAACATCACCAGTCCAGATAAAGTTACGCATGACCTTTTCCATTTGCTTAAGCAATCTTCTAGGACACATGTAAACCATCATCGTGTGCACAAAGGAACTGGTGATCACCAAATTCACTAGGCAGACACAACCAGCAATGGATAAAGATGTCCCTTTCCACCTTCTAAACTTGAGAAACACCTTATCAAAAATGGGTTGTAAAGCTGTAACCTTGGGAGCACCTTTAAAAATAGGGGCGCCCAGATAAACCGTAGGGAAGACCCCTATATGAATTCCCATAATCGTCTAAATGCAGCCACGCACATAACTAGAGACCCGGTTGCCTAAGTAAACTTTAGATTTGCGAGGATTGAAGGCCTGACCCAAGATATCCACATATAACGTGAGGATCTGAAGAAGAGTTCGTGCATTCGCTGAAGAGGCCCCACACATAATCAAAATGTCATCCATGTACATGATGGAAGTAGGGAAAATGATTTGTTTAGGCGCCATGAACGGCCCAAGCTGATTCCGAGTAACCGCCACTTCGATAAGTTTGCTGAGTACTTCCTCCACAATACAAAAGAGTAAAGGAGATAAAGGATCACCCTGTCGAACCCCTCGAAAACAAGAGAAAAAGCCCACTGGCGACCCATTCAATAAAATCAAAATTCTAGAAGATTGAAGAATAACCTCAATCCAATGAACGAAAACCTCTGAAAAGCCAAACCGACACAAGACGTGAATAAAAACCCCAATTAACAGTATCTTTTTTTTAATATGTTGGGACTACTGGTTGCAGGGGATGTGATAAATTTCAAAGAAACCGAGAGATACATGGTTCGAACCCTGGTTAATACCCTTACATAGGGTGATTGATACCACTTGAGCTACAAGCTAGTGGTTACCCCAATTAACAGTATCGAATGCCTTGCGAATATCTATTTTCAAAATCATATTGGCATCATTCTTACCATGTTTTTTTAATAAGTTGGGAGTGCTGGTTACAGGGGATGAGATAAATTTCCAAGAAACTGAAAGATACATAGTTCAAACCAGGTCAATACCCTTATAAAGGGTGAGTGATACCACTTGAGCTACAAGCTAGTGGTATAAAGATTTTGCATCACATTCTGACCATGTAAAACATTGAAGTCTTCTAAAACCAGGGCTATATAATTGTGAATCTGCCTGCCCGGAATAAACCCAAATTGCGTAGGAGACAAATAAGCAGAAATGATAGAGCCCAGCCGACTAGCCAAAATCTTGGTAATAATCTTGAAAAGAAAGTTACTCATAATAATCGGCCTAAGGTTCTCAATAGTATTAGCATCCTTAGTTTTCGGAATAAGCGCCATAAAACTAGCATTCAACCCGCAGGAATGGACGAGCTAATGAAGAAAAAACGGACCACGGCGGCCACATCTGCTAAAATAACATCCCAAAAATGACGATAAAACATCCCATTGAAACCATCCGGACCCGGAGAACTATCCGAACCCATATCAAAAGTCGTGTCTCTGATTTCCAACTCCGAAGGGATAGCCATTAAAAGAGCATTATCCACCGTACCCACCATGGGATAAATCACCTAATCAACCAAAGTATAGTCTGAAGTGGTATTCCCTGTGTCCGTGAAGAGCTCTTTATAGAAGGATATAATATGAATCCCAAGAACAACTGGATCATCTGAGTAGTTGCCATCGATCATAAGACCCTGGATCCCCGAGCACTACGAATCTGACAACGACAATGGAAGAACGATGTATTACGATCCCCATCCTTAAGCCATGCCGAGCGAGCCTTCTGCTTTAAGAATTCAGATTGTAATAACGTGTGGATAGGGCGTTTTGTGCATCAAGTTCCAAGTCACGACGTGTAGCAGTAAAGCCCTCGGTCTCAATCTCTGCCTGAATTTGCCGAACTTTCTCCAACTGACTCTCCACCTTATGATTCACATCACCAAAGACTTATTTATTCCATATTTTAACCGTCTGGCGCAACCTTTTGAGCTTGCACATGACGCACAACAGAGGATTGGGCGAGGCGCACGGCAGGGCCCATGAAGAAACTACATCCCGGAAAGAATCATGGTAAACCCACATATCGCTGGAAACAAAATGGAACCGAACCCCTGATGACAGAAGAAGAACAAGAAACCAAAATAGGCTGGTGATCTGAGCCAATACGAGGAAGAACCAAACCCTTAACAACTTGCCAAAGAGAGAAAAATCGACACATTGCTAGGGCTCGATTCAATTTCGCCTGGAGAAGGGATAGGCGCATATGGGGAGAGCACCAAGTGAACGATTTCCCCGTAGTCTGCACCGAAAACAAACCAGCATCCTCCGAAAAGTCCCTGAAATCCTAACAAGAGGCCTAAGATAAAATACCACTGCCCGAATGCTCATGATGACCCAAAACAGCGTTAAAATCCCCAATAAGCAATAAATCATCAAGACCCAAATTTCTCAAATCCAACCAAAGCATGCGCCAAGCAATATGATCACATAAACCATGGGCAAAACCAATATGAAAAATCATAGAACACCATTGAACCTGCAGAACAATACACTGAGAAGAAGACCAAACCTGTTGTGAAATGGAGATGCCAGAATCACAAAAAACCCAAATATCAGCCCGACCGTTAGCACGAAAATTTTGAGTCACGAAACTCAAACCCAGAATACTCCAATAGGAAGCCGAGATTGAAGAAATGTCCACCTTAGGCTCACAAATAGCCAAAATAGAAGGTTTATGCTTCTGACATAAAGCATTAAGAACATTATTTTTTTGAATAATTACGAATATATATAAAAATGAAAAAAGAGTAATCATGATCACAGGCAGATCAGGTAACCAAATGAAAGCCTGGAAATAAAGTCAACAACCAAAGTACGCAGTGATCATAAGCCGACCAAATGGCTGAATGATTGGGGCCTCGTTAAAACCTTCCAAGGTAAAACCCACCCTTGTGGGAAAAACCCTTGGAAGGAAGAAGAGTACCCCCCAGGAAACATAAGGCGCCTAAAAAGAAACCTGAAGTAGTGGCGCATTAATTTACAAACCTATAAGTGGATTGGCCAACATAATCATCCGTGATGTATTGAAGCAGGTCTGTGGGCGGGACGCCCCACCAGACGCCACTCTCCGTCTTCTTGCTCAGCATGTCTGCCACCCGATTGCCTTCGCGAAAGATATGAGAGACTACAAGATCAATGCCACTGAGTAAAGGTAAGGTTTGGCGCCAATATCCGAGGTGGCGCCATGGGACCTCCATCGTTCTCTTCTCTAGTAGGTTCACCACATACTTCGAATCCGATTCCAACCAAAGTTTCGTCCATCCTTTTACAAATGCATAATGAATCGCCCACATTGCCGCAACCAATTCCGCTTCGAATGCGTACCCTGAACCACAGCGATGGACAAAGCATCCGCGAAAGAATCCTCTACAATTTCGAAAGACACCGGATGCTGTAAGATTGCCCGGCGCCCCTAAAGCGCGCATGCCATCCGTGTTAACCTTGATCCAACACGGGGAGGGGTTTTGCCATTGGACCTCCACAATCCTCGGAGCACGTCTAACTCGTCCGGGGACTCTTAAACCACGCAGGATGAAGAGGTCCTGTTGATCGTTATTCATGCATCCCCGGTCAAAAGATGCTGATTCAACAATGAGTACCTGTAGGCGAATGAGAGCCGCCTCCGGAGTCCAGATTTTGTTGTGAAAAATCAGCTCATTACGGATGTACCAAAGAAGCCAGATGCAGGATAATATTGCCACACGCCAAAGGAAAGTGACCTGGTCACTAAAGTGGAATGCCATGAGTCGTACCAGCAGTTCGTTGAAACTGTAAGCCTGGAGGGGGTGCACGTGAAAGGCTTGGAAGATCCAACGCCAAAGATGCCCTGCAAAAGCACAAGAAACAAATAAGTGATCGACCGATTCCCCCGATTCCCTGCAAAGAACACAAACCGAAGGGCCAGTAAAACTTCCCCTAGCTCGTAAAGAATCCTGGACTGCCAATCGGTTGTGTATAGCTCTCCATGCCACCATCGATCGCTGTTCAGGGATATCTTTGGGACCAAATCCAAGAACCCCATATAACTGTCGGGCGCTGAGGGCGTAAGAATTTATAAGCCGTCTTCGAGGTTACTGAACCATCCTCAGAGTTCATCCAAACATGAGTATCCCGAGATGTAGGCGCAATTGGGACACACACAATAGCTCGAACCAGCTCCAAATAAGCCTCCACAAAGGGGAGGGTGAAGTGCCAGGATCCATCATAAAAGTAGTCGAGATACGCTGCTTTGGAATAAATACCTATAATCCTCTGCGGAATGCCAATTCACAAGAATGGAATATCCCAACCAATTATCAATCCAAAATAATACCTCGGAATTGGCGCCTGGTATCCAACGAGAATCATCCACGCAGTCAGAAATACAGGGTTTAATCCCAGGCCAAATAGAAGAAGGAAGGAAAGACCTCCAGATGTCCCCATTTCTAGTAAAGTACCGTTGTCTGAGGGTCTTGAAAACCAACGAGTCCGAGTTCAGAACCTTCCAGCCCAATTTCATTAAGAAAGCCTTGTTAGCAGCCTTGAGCGATCACACGCCCAATCCTCCCTCCGCCCTGGGCGTGCAGCATGTATCCCAGTTGACCACTACCTTTCCTTTAGAATTCACATCTCCCGTCCAGATGAAATTACGCATGGCGTTAGATCCCAATAAATCATTAAGAACATTATGAGAAGCAATGTTCCCAATCCCCCGGATATTTTAGAAGATGCATTTCATTGAGACGGAGGGGGAAGAGCCGCCCGTGTCGATCGCACAATAAAAACAAGATTGTGGTGTGTTGCAGGGTCTGTCGATTGAGCATTTGCAACTTCATCTGCATAATCTGCCCGTTTTTAAGCTGCAAAATCTAACTCGTTGGGCCCTGGGTGATTCGACTTAATCGTGAGGTCATGAATAGCTGGATATAGTCCCTGAGCAACACTCTGAAGCAATCTGGATTTGGCCGAATCTAGGGAGTTGTATCGGAATGCACGACTAAGAACACAGATAGGCTTCTCCAACGGATATTGAATCGTAAGAGGTAGGCTTGAAGAGAAGGAACCGGTGTTAGAAGATGGAGCCTTGGGAACCAGATGTCGAGTTGGTAGAGCAGAAGGGGAATCCGTTGACTATTGTTCCGGGGCGTCATCTGAAGCAAGTGCCTCAAAAGTGTTACCAATGTGTATGTCGAAGGGCAAGTGACTATGGCACTAGGGATGGCAATGGGGCAGGTCTAAACCCGGCTCCGTATTAAACCCGCCCCATTCAGGGCGGGTCTAAACCCAGTCACATGGGTCTCGGGGCGGGTCTTGGACCCATTTTCATAAAACCAGTCGGGTCCGGGGCGGGTAACGGGTCCTTATGGACCCGCCCCGTATACAATTAACTTAGTTAAATTTATAATTTTTATACAAGCAAGTCTCTGTTGGCCCTCTCTGTAATGACTGTAGATCTTGGGCAATTACTAATTAGTCAGTAAAATTCGATCTTGAGTGCACCAACGTAAGGCCGACTATTCTAATAATTTACTTTTGTTCTATGTCAAATTCTTGGATTTTTCTTCAAGCCACTCTACAATGATTGAACTCAAGGAAATTATTTTGTGGATTTTTCTTGCAATGGAGTATTAAATTTTGTAGAAACATTTAATAAAATAATTTAGAACTAGAAATTTGAATTGAAAGTCCTGCAGAGAGCTTGTTCATGACATTAAAATAAGGCAAGGGTCAGAACTCAAAAGCAATTAGGAATTTAACGCACTGGCAGCAGACATTCATAATCCACTGTAGCGGGTTCGGCGGGTTGAACCCGCCAGGTCGCGGGTCCATTGCGGGGCGGGGTGGGGCGGGTCTCGGGTCCAGCATTTTCTTCGCGGGATGGGTCCTGGGTTTGGCCAAACCCGTCCCAAACCCGCCCCGTTGCCATCCCTATATAGCCCAAGAAGGGGAGACGGGCTGCATAGTCGAACCCATATTTCCCATTGAGTCATCAACGACCTTGCCCTTGTCCTGCTGCACAGGACGATAAACGTTGCGAGTTCAGGAACATCCTCTTTGAACTGAAGATGGACGTCCCTCCGGTGCCCTGGAACGTCCATGAGAAGGACTGGTACGCCTTTCCATGGCCGAGGTTCCCGTAGAAGTAAGACGGCAGGAAGCAGTCGAATGGCCCGTAACATTACACTTAGAACAAAACTCTGGGAGTTTCTCATAGCTAACCGACACAAAGGAATACTGGCCAACCCGTTCCACCATAAGGTGATCCTCCAATGGTTTAGTGAGATCAGTCTCAACCAGCACACGAATAAAATATCCCAGAGATCCATCAAGCGATCGTTGATCAATCTGAATCTGATTACCAATTGCACTGGCGATCCCCAAGATAGTGTCGGGATCCCAAAATTCCAAACTGAGCTCAAAGATGTGAACCCAAACACTGGCTACAGAAGTGTGAACCTTGTATGGGTTGAAATCTGGGACCCAGGGAGAAAGTCGAATAGTACCCAGATTAAGCGCCCAATTGATGCGTAACTGAGCTCGAGAACGATCCTGCGCATTAGAAAATTTAACACAAAAATATCCCTTGCCCAAGGGAATTAGTTTCCAATCATTCTTAATGCCCCATATCTCAGATAGGCATTTACGCAAAAGCATAGTCGTCCATGGTTTGTTACATTTTCCCAGAATCACCCTCCCAATCAAAGAGAAAGAAAATTCGACAAGCCGTTGCTGATAAACATTTTCATCTATAGTCACAAAGTAATAATCTCCCTTCCTAACAGGTTTAGGGATAGAATGCATCCTGTCGGAAACTATATGAGAGAAAGATGGGACATTACCTGGGGCCTAAAGAATTGAATCCATAGGATGGGTATTACCTGAAACGATTTTAGCAAAAGTGTTACCCAAAGTAGCCTGAGCATTAACGTTATGAGCCGAATATCGAGGGTTCGATTCATAAACGGAAGTCGTTGGGGAAGAGCTTCCCGCAAACTGAGTAGCTTCTTTGGGAGCAGCATCCTTGCGGTGGCATGCAGGCGGGATTCCATGCAAACGACAGACAGTGACCCAGGGGTCATCACCCCCTTGGGGGCGGCCTTGGAGGAGAGCATAGCAACCGACTCCCCATAAGGAGCCACAAGGGGGTCGGGCCCCCGTAGCATGCGACAACCATGGGGGGAGAAGTGGGAGCCCCCCCCCCCCATGATGGGGATTCTTCAAAGGATGAGGGGTGGCCGCCCCCTTGATTTCCAATCCTTCTTTAATGGCAGCAGCAGGCATAGGCTTCGAAGATGGAGGGACCAAGTATGATTCTGGCGGGATTAATTCGGTGGACATTTGATCAAAAGCATGCATTGCTGTTTGCATGGATGATGGGGCGCACGGTGATTAGTGGTGTAGTGGTAGGATAGATGTTTTCTCTCTAAACCCTAGAAACCATCGACTGCTATCTTTCCTTTTCCGGTCGTCTTCTCCGGCGGGTGTCATGGCGGAGCCGCCATGGTACGTATATACGTCAAACTTCGCTCCACTCTCACACCCTAAACACCCTGCACCTCCACCCACGACCTCAGATGGTAATTCCCACGTCGCGTTGCAACCCTCCGATGTCCCCAGCACCGCATCAATGGAACCCAACTTCACGACGGCAAAGACATCTGCAAATTCATCTCTCTCGCAGGGATACATGGTTCGGATAAGGTAACCCTAACTCCCTCCTCACCATCGCACGTCGGAGACGGATCATTGCATGGGCATCATCGGACCAGTCAACTCGCAGACCACCACGAAATGTAGCACATCTCCGGCACAGGAACCCCCATGCTCCGGGAACATCGTCCTTTTATGGACTGACTTGGAGGTTTTTATCTCCTAAACTCGCTGCGCCCACACCTCCTGATTCTTCTCCGCCAATCACAACCATGGCCCAGCAGCGGGAGTGGTCCCCTTCGCGTTCAGGCGTCCCTCAACAAACACCCTGCAACAACTTTGCGCCAGAATCCTCCGCAGCAGCAACCACGCAACAACCTCGTACCTGCAACATCTTCGCCCCCACGCACCAGGTCCTCGCCTCAGCGGACACGCGCCCATCACCATCTGCAACGGACCAGGCACATCCTCGTTCCATCCAGGCAACCTCATACCTGCAGACGGGCTTGTCTCCTAGCAACGTGCACCTGAAATTGCCCCACGCACCCGCTGCCGCGACTATGGATGCTCCCTTTACCCCCATGGCTGCCTTTGTCCATGGGGGGGCCGGCCCTTCTTGTCTCCATGAGGGGTCGGCTTCCACTCTGTCCTCTAGAGTGGTCCCCTCCCAAGGGAGTGATGCCCCCTGGGCCACAGTCTCCCATCCTCAGAGCACTACTCCTGCATGCCCACCAATGAATGCTTCTCACCTTGCTGGATGCTCTGCCACCATGGGCCGCACCAACTCGTCAACCCAACAACCTTCGGCTAGTAACATTGGTCATCAAGTTTATTCTTTTGCGCAGGTGGTTTCAGGAAACCCCCATCCGACGAATTCAACTTTCCCACAGGCTTCAGGTATCAAACAAATGGATTCCACGACTCAGGCGCCAGGTAATTCCAATCTGTTTTCTACAGTGGTCTCTGGTAAAAATCCGATCCCCAAACCAGTTCGCAAAGGTGATTACTATTCCGTAACTATTGATGACAACATTTACCAGCAACGTCTCGCTGAATTTTCCTATTCATTAATTGGACGGGTTATTTTAGGAAAAGGTACCAAGCCATGGGCCACCATGCTTTTACATAAACGCTTATCTGACTTATGGGGCATCAAGAATGAATGGAAACTAATTCCCCTGGGCAAGGGATTCTTTTGTGTCAAATTGTTTAATGCGTAGGATCGCTCTCGGGCTCAGCAACGCACCGATTGGACGCTTAACCCTGGTACTATCCGTCTATCTCCATGGGTGCCTGACTTCAACCCTTACAAGGCTCAGTCTTCAGTAGCCAGTGTTTGGGTGCAGATTTTTGAACTCAGCCTGGAATACCGGGACCCCAATAACATTATGGGGATTGCCAGTGCTCTTGGGAGCCCATTACAGATTGATCAGCGCTCTTTGGATGGTTCTTTGGGCCACTTTGTTCGGGTTCTAGTGGATGTGGACCTCTCAAAACCTTTGGAGGAACACATTATGATTGAACGCACCGGCAAATGCTCTTTTGTTTCCATCACTTATGAAAAACTACCTGCATTTTGCTCGACGTGCGGTGTTATGGGGCATTCTGACTTCTTGTCATTTTAACACCGTGGGTAATACGGACAAGGATGCGTAAATAAATCGCCGCCCAGGAACGCCACGGAGATCGCTAATCGCAACAATTCTGTTCAGCGAGGGCGATCCAGGGTTCGTAGAGTTTATTGTCCTGTTCAGCAGGATAAGGCAAGACCGTGGATGACTCAATGGGAAATACGGGTTCGAATACGCACACAGGATCTCCCCCTCGTGCCATAGTCGCTTGTCCTCGAGAAATCCATCTTGGTAACACCTTCGAGGCGCTTAGTTCAGTTGAATCACAGGATCAGCAACCTGCAGATGACTACACCGAGTATCCAGCCAAGGGGTCATCGCCCAAGGTCAGCACTTCCAGTGCGAGAACCGTTTCAGCCTCCGCAATTATGCCTGTACAATATCCTTTGGGAAAGCCTATTCGTGCTCCGAGTCGTGCCTTCTGGGACAGCTCTTTGGATTCAGCTTCAGATCGAATTCTCCAGAAAGTTACGTCGGGGCCGACGCCCCCTGCTCATGACATTACTATTGAAACAGAAAGTTCAGATCCCCATGAGATGAACTTCGCAGCATCCAAAAAATGGGCAGATTATGCAGATGAAGTGGATCTTCCACAATCATCAGACTCTGCTATGCGCCACACGCCTATTTTCACCGTGCGATTGTCACGGGCGACTCCCCCTCAACCGTCTCAATGAATTGCATCTTCTGGAACATCCGGGGGATCAGGAATGTTGCGTCTCGCAATGTTCTTAAGGCTTTATGTCACAAGCATAAGCCTTCTATAATAGCTATTTGTGAACCTAAGGTGGATTTTTCGACTATTTCCGACTCTTATTGGCATAGCCTGGGTTTGACACTTGCGGGACAAAGTTTTCGAGTAAATGGGCGGCCAGACATTTGGGTTCTTCACGACTCCACTATCACTATTCTTAATCGTGGTGGTCTTCTACCCAGTGCATTGTTTTCCATGTTCAATTTGGTTCTTTGATTTTTCATGTTGGATTTACTCATGGTTTGTGTGATTACATTGCACGACGTGAGCTTTGGTTGGATTTGCAGAATTTGGCCCTGGCTGATCCGTTGCTTGTTGGGGATTTCAATGCGGTTTTGGGACATCACGAACGCTCGCGCAATGATACTCTTTCCCAAGCCTCGTGCCAGGATTTCAGGGATTTCATAGAGGATGCCAGTTTGTTTGCGGTTCCGACGACAGGGAATTCATTTACTTGGTGCTCTCCACGGAGGCCTCTATCTTTACTTCAGGCTAAGTTGGACAGAGCCCTGGCTACTTGCCCTTTTTTCACACTTTGGAAGGATGTCAAGGGCTTGGTTCTTCCTCGCATTGGTTCTGATCATCACCCCATTTTGGTTACTTGCTCGTCGACCATTACTAGGGGTCCGGTTCCAATTCATTTTCAGCGTATGTGGATTCACCACGATTCATTCGGGATTTGGTTACAACCTCTTGGGCCTCTCCCTGTGACACGCACAACCCTTTATTGCGAGTCATGGGGAAGCTCAAGCGGTTGCGTCATGTTATTAAAGATTGGAACAGGGATATGTTTGGGGATGTTAACCGCAACGTGGATAGCCAGATGGAGCACCTTCGTCAGATTCAGGCAGATATTGAGGCTTTGGGCTATACCTCCTCTCTCCGGGATAGAGAGCTGGACGCCCAGCTGAAGCTTTCGCAGATGTTGCGGTCACAGGCTGAATTCCTTAAGCAAAAGGCCCGTACTGCCTGGCTTAAGGAAGGGGATCGTAACACAACATTTTTTCATCGGCACAGCCAGATTCGTATGGGACGCACGGGGATTCAGGGGCTTATGGTGGCAGGGAATTTCACTGATTATGCTATGGTCCTTGGGAATCATATTATTTCATTTTACGAGGAGCTCTTTGCAGAAACCGGGAGCTCCATCACGGATTTCTCACTGGTCGACCATGTGCTCACTCTAATGGTTGGGGCGCGGGACAATGCCACCCTAACAGCCATTCCCTTTGATTCTGAGGTGCAGACACCGGTGTTTGATATGGATTCAGACAGCTCCCCGGGGCCTGATGGGTTCAATGGGATTTTTTACCGCCATTTATGGGATGTCATATCTGCTGAGGTAACAGACGTTGTTCGCTATTTCTTTAATAATTCGTCTCTCCCTCTGGGATTGAATGCCAGCTTCATGGCGCTCATCCCTAAGACTAAGGATGCCAATGTCATTGAAAACTTCCGCCCTATTGTCATGAGCAATTTCCTTTTCAATATTATCACGAAAATATTGGCTACGCGCTTGGGTTCGATTATTGCTGAATATTTATCCCCGACTCAGTTTGGTTTTATCCCGGGTAGACAAATTCATGAGTGTATTGCCATGGCATCAGAAGGGTTTAATGTCTTATAGGGACGCACAGATTCAAATATGATACTGAAAATCGATATTCGTAAGGCATTCGACACATTGAGGTGGGATTTTTTACTACATGTCTTGCGAAGTTTTGGTTTTTCCGAGACGTTCGTGCGTTGGGTGGAGGTGGTTCTTAGGTCATCCAGAATATCAGTGTTGTTGAATGGGACACCGGTTGGTTATTTTTCCTGTTCTAGAGGAGTCAGACAAGGGGATCCCTTATCACCCCTATTGTTTTGTATTGCGGAGGAGGTCCTGGGTCGGTTTGTAGCTGCAGTGATGGATCAGTCCCGGTTATCTGCCTTCATGGCGCCAAGGAGTATTATTTTCCCAGCATCCATTCTATATGTGGACGATATCGTCATCATGCGTGGGGCGTCCTCTTCCAATGCCCGGGCCTTGCTTCAGATTCTTACTCACTATGCAGATATCTCGGCTCAAGTGTTTAGTCCGCAGAAATCCAAGGTTTATTTTGGGGCGCAGGTTTCACATTATGTACGTGGGAGGGCAACATATTTTAGGGATTCATCCAGGGACGTTCCCCACCATCTACTTGGGCACTCCTATGTTCAAGGGAGCTCCAAAGGTCGCGGATTTACAGCCTATCTTTGACAAGATAATCCTTAAATTCCAACGATGGAAAGGCTCGTCCCTCTCCCTCGCTAGTAGGGTTTGCCTTGTTAACTTGGTGATTACTAGTTCTTTTGTGCATTCCATGATGATTTTTAAATGGCCAGCCACGCTGCTTAAACAAATGGAAAAAGCCATGCGTAATTTCATTTGGACGGGAGACGTGAATTCTAAAGGAAAGGTAATGGTCAACTGGGATACATGTTGCACCCCCAGGGCGGAGGGAGGATTGGGCGTGCGATCGCTCAAGGCTGCTAACAAGGCTTTCTTAATGAAATTGGCTGGAAGGTTCTGAACTCGGACTCATTGGTTTTCAGGACACTCAGACAACGGTAGTTTTCTAGAAATGGGGACATCCGGCGATCATTCCTTCCTTCTTCTATTTGGCCTGGGATTAAACCCTGTATTTCTGATTGCTTGGATGATTCTCGTTGGATCCCAGGCGCCAATTCCGAGGTATTATTTTGGATTGATAATTGGTTGGGATATTCCATTCTTGTGAGAATTGGCATTCCGGAGGATTATAGGTATTTATTCCAGCAGCGTATCTCTGATTACTTTTATGATGGATCCTGGCACTTCACCCTCCCCTTTGTGGAGGCTTATTTGGAGCTGGTTCGAGCTATCGTGCGTGTCCCAATTGTGCCTACATCCCAGGATACTCGTGTTTGGATAAACTCTGAGGATGGTTCGGTCACCTCGAAGACGACTTATAAATCCTTACGCCCCCAGCGCTCGGCAGTTAGATGGGGTTCTTGGATTTGGTCTCAGCATATCCCAGAACGGAGATCAGTTGTGGCGTGGAGAGCTATACACAACCGATTGGTAGTCCAGGATTTTTTACGAGCTAGGGGAAGTTTTACTAGTCCTTCGGTTTGTGTCCTTTGCAGGGAATTGGGGGAATCGGTCGATCACTTATTTGTTTCTTGTGCTTTTGCAGGGCATATATGGCGGTGGATCTTCCAAGCCTTTCACGTGCACCCCTTCCAGGCTTACAGTTTCAATGAACTGCTGATACGGCTTATGGCTCTTAACTTTAGTGACCAGGTCGCTTTCCTTTGGCGTGTGGCAATATTATCCTGCATCTGGCTTCTTTGGCACATCTGTAATGAGTTGATTTTCCACAACAAAATCCGGACTCCGGAGGCGGCACTCATTCACCTACAGGTACTCATTGTTGAATCAGCATCTTTAGACCGGGGATGCATGAATAATGATCAGTAGGACCTCTTTATCCTGTGTGGTTTAAGAGGTCCCAGAAGGGTCAGGCATGCTCCAAAGATTGTGGAGGTCTAGTGGCAAAAACCCCTCCCGGGTTGGATCAAGGTTAACACGGATGGCAGCGCTACAGGGGCACCGGGCAATCTAACAGCCTCCGGTGTCTTCCGGAATTGTAGAGGATTCTTTCGCGGATGCTTTGTCCATCACTTTGGTTCAGGGTACGCATTTGAGGCTGAATTGGTTGCAGCAATGTGGGCGATTCATTACGCATTTGCAAAAGGATAGACACAACTTTGGCTGGAATCGGATTCAATGTATGTGGTGAACCTGCTGGAGAAGAGAACGATGGAGGTCCCATGGCGCCATCTTAGCTACTGGCGCCATACCTTGCATCTGCTCAATGACATTGATCTTGTAGTCTCTCATATCATTCGTGAAGGCAATCGAGTGGCGGACATGCTGAGTAAGAAGACGGAGAGTGGCGCCTGGTGGGGGGACGCCCACAGACCTTCTTCACTACCTCACTGATGATTATGTTGGCCAATCCACCTATAGGTTTGTTACTTAATGCGCCACCACTTCAGGTTTCTTTTTAGCGCCTTTTTTTCCTGGGGGGTACTCTTTTTCCTTCCAAGGGTTTTTCCCACAAGAGTGGGTTTTACCTTGGAAGGTTTTAACGAGGCCCCAACCATTCAGCCATTTGGTCGGCTTGTGACCACTTCGTTTTTTGGTTGTTAACATTATTTCCAGGCTTTCATTTGGTTACCTGATCTGCCTGTGATCAGGATTACTCTTTTTTCATTTTTAATACATATATTCGCAATTATTAAAAAAATGATGGGGCGCACGGTGGCATAAGCTGGCTGGGCACCGGAGACGTGGAGGATGAAGGCAGAGATCGGACATGGGGCTTGAAGTTGGACATCGGTCCAAGGATGAGTGGCTCCGCCATGGACCCACCGGAAAGCTGAAACAAAAACCTAGACGACAGAAGGAAAAATTGCACACACTGGAGGTGTGATTGCACGCACTAGAGAGAGTTTTAACTCTTGGGATTATTTCACTGCTCATTTATTTCTATTAGTTATGAAAAATTACTGGAATTCTGTGGGACTTGTGGCATAACAGGTCATTCTTCTATGTCCTGTCGTCGTTTGGGTAATAATAGCACTTTGAAAGAGCAAGTTGGATGCCCTACCTCCCAACGTGGGCGATCACGGGTTCGCAAAGTTTATCGCCCAGTTCATAATTCAAAGGAAAAGGGCAAGGTTGTTGATAACTCAACGGATAATACGTCTTACCAATGCGTGTTGGCACTCCATCTTGTGCCATTGTTCTGACTTCTTCTGGGATACATTTAGATAATTCTTTTGCTGCTTTGGATTTGGACGATCCCAATATTTCGATGCCCGAGGATATTCCACTCAAGGTGGCCACTCACAGTTCTGTTCCCAAAGCCCCTATTTTCCCAAGTGGTCCATTACCATTTTTTTGAATGAGTCAAAAATATAATAAAAAATGAAAAAGCAGTCCTGATCACAAGCCGACCAGGTAGCAAAAGGAAAAAAGTCGAAAAAAGTCCAAAACCATACCAGAAAGAAAAAGCATATTGATCAGAAGTCGATTAGTTAGCTAAATGGTTGGGGCCTCATTAAAACCTCCCAAGGTAAAACCCACCCTTGTGGGAAAAACCCTTGGCAAGAAAAAGGGTATCACCCATAGAAATAATCATCGGTAAAGAAAAAACAAGAAACACATGGACGAATTATCTAATAAATCTGTAAGTCGAGTGACCCACATAATCCTCTGTGAGAAGGGGCACAATATCCTCAGGGGGAACGCCCTACCAAGTCTCGGATTGCGATTTCTTACTCAAAAAATTAGCCACTCGATTGCCTTCACGATAAATATGCGAAACCACCGAATCCATGTTAGAAATTAAGTGAAGAGTATACCGCCATTTACTCAAGTGTCGCCAGGGGACAGCAGAAGAACGTTTATGAAGAAGATCCACCACATTAGCAAAATTCGACTCAAGCCAAAGGTGGATCCAACCCTTAACAAACGCAAAGTGAATTGCCAACATAGCCGCCATCAACTCTGTTCAAACGCATAACCAACACCACACCGATCCACAAAGCAACCCAACACCAATCCACAAAGCAACCCTAAAAGAAGTCTCTGAAGTTCCGGAACACACCAGACGCCGTAAGACATCCCAGCGCTCCCAAAACACTGCCATCCGTATTCACCTTGATCCATCCGGGAAGGGGGTTTTGCCAATCAAGCAAACAATGTTTAAAGCTTTCCTTGGCCTGCAGGAACATGAAGTCTTCGAAGAATGAGAAGATCCCATTGATCATTATCCATGGAGCCTTGATCTAAAGATGAAGATTCAACAATGAGAACCCAAAGCTGGATAATAGCAGCGTCCTCCGTCTAGGTCTAATCATTGAAGCCAAGTCATTCCGGATATGCCTGATAAGCCAAATGTAAGATAGTGCCACAGCTCACCATATAAAAGAAACCTGCTCACTGAATCGAAAAGACATCAAGTGCACCAAGAATTCATTGAAACTGTGAGCAAGTTGAAAGTGAACATCAAAGGTACTAAAAGTCCAACGCCAAAGATCCCCTGCAAAGACACAAGAGACAAATAAATGATCAATGGATTCAGCATGAGCACAACAAAATCCACAGGCCGATAAAACCCCGAATTCGCAACAAATCCAGGACCACCAGACAATTGTGAATAGCACACCAAGCCACAATCGAACGCCTTTCTGGAATGTAAGGGGACCAAATCCATGAACCCCAATGACGATAGGAGAAGATGGACAAAGATGAGAGTAAGCAGCTTTCGAAGAAATCTCCCCATCAGCAGCGTGAATCCAAACCCATTTATCCTTTTGAGGATGGGGCTATAGGGAAAAGGATAATGTCCCAGACAAGGTCCAAGTAAGCCTCAACAAATGAAAATGTGAATGCCAGGAATCATTATAGAAGTAGTCTGAAATACGTTGCCCAAAGAGGTATCTGTACTCCTGAGAAATTCTAATTCTATCAGCAATGGAATATCCCAACCAATTATCAATCCAAAATAAGACCTCCGAATTAATCCCAGGGATTCATCGTGATTCCGCCAAACTATCCTCAATGCGAGGCCTAATACAAGCCCAAACAGAAAAAGGTAAGAACGTATGCCGAATGGAACCATCTGAAAGCAAATAGCATTTCTAAGAATCTGAAAAACCACTGAGTCTGAAATCATAACCTTCCATCCCAGTTTAGTCAGGAAAGCAATCGCCACGATGATAGCATGAACACCAAGGCCGCCTTCCGCCCTGGGCATACAGCAACGAACCCAATTAACCACCACAGAACCTTTAGAGTTAACATCACCAGTCCAAATAAAATTACGCATGGCCTTCTCCATTTGCTTGAGCATAGATATCGGCCACTTGTAAATCATCATAGTATGAACAAAGGAATTTAGTGATGACCGAATAACCAAATTTGATTTTTCATGTTGGCTGCACTCATGGTTTGTGTGATTACATTACACGACGTGAGCTTTGGCTGGATTTGAGGAATTTGGGTCTTACTGATCTGTTACTTGTTGGGGATTTTAATGCTGTTTTGGGACATCATGAGCGCTCGCGCAAGGATACTCTTTCCCAAGCCTCGTGCCAGGATTTCAGGGATTTCATAGAGGACGCCAGTTTGTTTGCGGTACCGACGACGGGGAATTCATTCACTTGGTGCTCCACCCAAAGGCCTCTATCTTTACTTCAGGCTAAGTTGGACAGAGCCCTGGCTACTTGCCCTTTTTTCGCACTTTGGAAGGATGTCAAGGGATTAGTTCTTCCTCGCATTGGATCTGATCACCACCCCATTTTGGTTACTTGTTCTTCGGCCATTACCAGGGGTCCGGTTCTGTTTCATTTTCAGCGTATGTGGGTTCACCACGATTCATTCCGGGATTTGGTTACAACCTCTTGGGGCTCTCCATGTGACACGCACAACCCTTTATTGCGTGTCATGAGGAAGCTCAAGCGGTTGCGATATGTTATTAAAGATTGGAATAGGGATGTGTTTGGGGATGTTAATCACAGCGTGGATAGCCAGATGGAACATCTTCGTCAGATTCAGGCAGATATTGAGACTTTGGGCTATACCTCCTCTCTCTGGGATAGCGAGCTGGACGCCCAATTGAAGCTTTCCACGAGACGTTGCGATCCGCGATGAATTCCTTAAGCAAAAGGCCCGCACTGCCTGGCTTAAGGATGGGGATCGTAACACAACATTTTTTCATCGGCGTAGCCAGATTCGTATGAGCCGCGCGGGGATTTAGGGGCTTATGGTGGCAGGGAATTTCACTGATGATGCTACGGTCCTTGGGAATCACATTATTTCATTTTACGAGGAGCTCTTTGTGGAAACCGGGAGATCTACCATGGATTTCTTGCTAGTCGACCAGGTGCTCACTCCAATGGTTGGGGCGCGGGATAATGCCAGCCTAACAGCCATTCCCTCAGATTCTGAGGTGCAGACCGCGGTGTTTGATATGGACTCGACGCAGTTCTCAGGGGCACGATGGGTTCAATGGGATTTTTTACCGCCATTTCTGGGATGTCATCTCTGCTGAGGTAATAGACGTTGTTCGCTCTTTCTTTAGTAATTCGTCACTACCACTGGGATTGAATGCTAGTTTCATGGCGCTCATCCCAAAGACTAAGGATGCAAATGTCATTGAAAACTTCCACCCGATTGTCATGAGCAACTTCCTTTTCAAGATTATCACGAAGATATTGGCTACGCGCTTGGGTTCGATTATTGCTGATTATTTATCTCCGACTCAGTTTGGTTTTATCCCGGGTAGACAAATTCATGAGTGTATTGCCATGGTATCTGAAGGGTTTAATGTCTTACAGGGACGCACGGATTCGAATATGATACTGAAAATCGATATTCGCAAGGCATTCGACACTTTGAGGTGGGATTTTTTACTACATGTCTTGCGCCGTTTCGGTTTCTACGAGACGTTCGTGCGTTGGGTGGAGGTGGTTCTTCGGTCGTCCAGAATATCAGTGTTGTTGAATGGGATGCCGGTTGGTTATTTTCCCTGTTCCAGAGGAGTCAGACAAGGGGATCCTTTATCACCCCTATTCTTTTGTATTGCGGAGGAGGTCCTGGGTCGGTTTATTGCAGTAGCGATGGATGAGTCCCGGTTATCTGCCTTCACGGCGCCAAGGAGTATTGTCTTTCCATCATCCATTTTATATGCGGACGATATTGTCATCATGTGTGGGGCGTCTTCACCCAATGCCCGGGTCTTGATTCGATTCTTACTCATTATGCTGATATCTCGGGTCAAGTGTTTAGTCCACAGAAATCCAAGCTCTATTTTGGGGCGCAGGTTTCGCATTATGCCCGTGGGAGGGTGCAACACATTCTAGGGATTCATCCAGGGGCGTTCCCCACCATCTACTTGGGCGCTCCAATCTTCAAGGGAGCTCCAAAGGTCGCGGATTTACAGCCTATCTTTGACAAGATAATCCTTAAGTTCCGACGATGGAAAGGCTCGTCTCTCTCCCTTGCTCGTAGGGTTTGCCTTGTTAACTCGGTGATAACTAGTTCTTTCGTGCACACCATGATGATTTATAAATGGCCTGCCACGCTACTAAAACAAATGGAAAAAGCCATGCGTAATTTCATTTGGACGGGGGACGTGAATTCTAAAGGTAAGGTAGTGGTCAACTGGAATACATGCTGCACGCCCAGGGCAGAGGGAGGATTGGGCGTGCGATCGATCATGGCTGCTAACAAGGCTTTCTTAATGAAATTGGGCTGGAAGGTTCTGAACTCGGACTCGGTGGTTTTCAGGACCCTCAGACAACGATACTTTACTAGAAATGGGGATATCCGGAGGTCCTTTCTTCCTTCTTCTATTTGGCCTGGGATTAAACCCTGTATTTCTGATTGCTTGGATGGTGCTCGTTGGATCCCAGGCGCCAATTCCGAGGTATTATTTTGGATTGATGAATTTCGTGGTCTCGCACATCTTTAGGGAAGGCAACCGTGTAGCCGATATTCTTAGTAAGACGTCGCATGAGGATACATGGTGGGGGACGCCCCCAGCGGCTATTATCCCATCCCTCACTCAGGATTATGTTGGCCAATCTAACTATAGGTTTGATAGGTTTGCTAGCTAGTGCATCTGCCTTCTGTTATTTGGGCGCACTTTTATATATTGGGGGTACTCTTTTTCCTTCCAAGGGTTTTTCCCACAAGGGTGGGTTTTACCTTGGAAGGTTTTAACGAGGCCCCAACCATTCAGCCATCTGGTCGGCTTGTGACCATTATGTTATCTGCTTTGATGTTGTTTACAGGCTTATTCTTTGGCTACCTGATCAGCCTGTGATCGGGACGACTCTTTTTCATTTTTATATATATTCTCGAATTTATTCAAAAAAAATAAGAGGCTTTCTGATTTGTTGGGTGTTAGAAATTCTTGGAACTTGATTCCATTGGGAAAAGGTTATTTTGGTGTTAAATTTTCTAATGCCCAGGATTGTTCTCGGCCTCAAGCCTGGATGTTTTGGTCTATTAATCCACGTTCCATACGTTTGTCTCCCTGGGTGCCGGATTTTAACCCATACAAGGTTAATTCCTCTGTAGCCATCTTTTGTGTTATAATATTTGAGTTGAGTCTTGAGTATTGGGAGCTAAATTTTATTATAGGACTTGCCAAGGCCATTGGGACGTCGGTCCAAATTGATGAGAGGTTCTTGAATGGTTTCCATAGCCATTTTTGTTAGGGTTTTGGTGGACGTGGATCTTGCTAAGCCCCTTTAGGAAAATATTATGGTTGACCGGATGGGCGCTCTTTTGTTTCCATTGGTTATGAAAAACTCCGGGAGTTTTGTGAAACTTGTGGCATTACGGGACATTCCGCTGTGTCTTGTCGTCGTTTGGGGAATAATAGCATTATGAAGGATCTATCTAGGTGTCCCACATCCCAGCGTGGGAGATCCCGTGTTAGTAAAGTTTATCGCCCAGTTCATACTTGAAAGGAAAAAGGGCAAGGCTGTTGATAACTCAATGGATGATAAGGATTCACTGATGCGTGCTGGATCGCCTTCCTATGCTATTGTCTCGTCTTCATATGGTGTCATGTTAGATAATTCTTTTGCTACCTTAGACTTAGAGGAATCGGACGTCCACACATCTGAGGATATTCCACCCCCCATGGCTGCTCAAAATCCTATTCCTAAACCTCCCGCTTGCCAGAGTGGTTCTCTGCCCACTTTTTCAGACATTAAGAAGCAACCACAAATGATGCAATATCAACTGGATAAACCAATTCACACTTTGTATAGGCTATACGGGATAAATCATTGGACTCAGCTAAACAACGCCTGCTTCAGTCTGTCAAGCAGGGTCCCAAGCCTGCTACTCAGAATTTGTCAATTCATGGTGATTCGGTTGGTCCAGATAACTTAAATATTGTGGCTCACAAACGCTGGGCTGATTATGCAGATGAGGAGTCTAACTCGGTGGCTTTGGATGCTTCAAATAATTCCATGTCCCCACTGCGGATTTCTCCATCTTCATCATCTCCATGAATTTTCTATTCTAGAACATCCGGGGGATTGGGAACATTGCTTCTCGTAATGTTCTTAAGCCCTTATGTCATAAACATAAGCCTCCTCTGTTAGTTATTTCTAAGCCTAAGGTGGATTTTCAGTTAGTTTCTGATGCTTTTTGGACTAGTCTTGGTTTACATTTTGTTACATGGAATTTTCGGGCAAATGGTAAATCGGATATTTTGGTGTTTCGGACTCAAGAGGTTGACATTCAACAACACATTTTGGTTTCGCCTCAGTGCATTATCCATCAGGTTAAATTTGCGAATTCGGTTTTCCACATGGGCTTTGTTCATGGGCTATGTAATCACATTGCTTGGCGTCCTCTTTGGCAGAATATTGTTGATTTGGGTTTGGATGATCTGTTACTCTTGGGGGATTTTAATGCAGTTTTGGGTCATCATGAGCGTCTTAGCAGTGGGGGCCTCTCTTAGGCTTTTTGTCAAGACTTTTGGGGTTTTTTGGATGACGCCAATTTGCTGGCTATCACTACTACTGGTAATTTCTTCACTTGGTGTGCAACACGTCCCCACCACTCGTTGCGTCGGCAAAATTGGATCATGCTCTGGCTACTTTTCTATTCTTCTCTTTCTGGGCAAAAGTTGATGGGTTGGTTCTTCCTCGAGTTTCCTCGGACAATCATCCAATTTTGGTCTCTTGTTCGCCCATTTTGACTCATGGTCCCTTACCTTTTCATTTTAAATGCATGTGGCTTAAACATCATACCTTCTTGGATAGTGTGCATACGTCCTGGGCTCAGGCGTGTGATGTTTATAATCCTAGTTTACACATGATGATGAAGCTTAAGCGGCTTCGTATGTATCTCAGGGGTTGGAACAAAGAGGTATTTGGGAATATTAACCGCATGATTTACTCACATTTTGAAAAAGTTCATCAGGTTCAGGCTGATATAAAAACTTTGGGTTATAATGAGGAACAGGGTAATCTTGACTTTGAGGCGCAGAAGGCCCTTTCTCATTCTTTATTGTTGCAATCGGAACTACTTCGCCAGCAATCTCGGGCATCCTGGTTGGTGGATGGGGATTGAAATACTTCATTTTTTCATTGTCGCTGCCAGACCAGAGCCAGACGGTATGGTATTCATGGACTAATGATTGACGATCATTACATATCTGATCCGACAATCATTAATCAACACATTACCTCTTATTTTTTGACATTGTTCTCAGCTTCGGCCTATCCTTCGGACGATTTTGGGGCTATTGATAAGTCATCCATCCAATTGTTTAGAAGATGACAATAAATTTACTTACGGCAGTTCCCTAAGCCTTGGAGATCCGGGAGGCGGTGTTTGATCTGGGTGTTGATAGTTCTCTGGGCCTTGATGGTTTTAATGGGATTTTCTATCAGCATTGTTGGGATTTTTGTTAAGGAAAAAGCACACGGCCACAATAAATAAAACGAAAAAGAGGTGCTGGTCACATGGCCAACCAACTAGCCTGTGTTGGGGGCCTCGTTAAAACCTCCCAAGGTAAAACCCACCCTTATGGGGAACCCTTGAGAGGAAAAAGAGTACCCCCAAAAAATTAAAAGTTTAAACCTCCATGTAACCACAAGCCGGTTACCTAGCATTGTTGGGATATTATTGCTTCGGATGTCATTCCGGTGGTTTGTCAATTTTTCGTGCAGTCATATTTGCCATCGGGGCTGAATTCGAGCTTTATCGTCCTTATTCCAAAAAGTAAAGATGCAAACATTGTGGACAATTTCCGGCCCATAGTAATGAGTAACTTTCTTTTCAAGATCATAAGTAAAATTTTGGCATCTAGATTTGGGTTGATTATCCGTAAATATATCTCCCCTATGCAGTTTGAGTTTATTCCGGGTCGACTGATTCATGACTGTATTGCCTTAGTTTCTGAATGCTTTAACGTTTTACAGTCTCAGCTCGATAAGAACATGGTTATGAAGATTGACATCCGAAAAGCTTTTGATACTCTGAGTTGGGACTTTTTTGAAACACCCTTACCTTTGTAACACGTAATTTTGTAGCATAACACTATAGTTCATAAGCAGCACAGCTGCATTGTACATGATATTAACATGATAATTATCAACTGTAACCCTTTTTGCACGAGCGGAAGTATTTACTCAAAAAGATTTAACAACGCTTATTTACACATGTGCATTTATCCACATTACAAGACCTTAACGATCGTGTCCTTTTATATACAGATCAAAACAAAACTCCTTATATGAAATGCAAATGATGAGCTAAGGGAGAAGGATGGGAATCCAGTCGGCCGACCATTGATCCATGCTTTAAAACTCTGCTACACTCCACGGATCACATTTTATCTACAACAACTAAAAATTGGCAGCGTTGCATTTGGTGAGGTGCAAGCTCAGCAAGTATAATCCAAAAATAGGTTATTTAACATCACCCAAGCACATTATCACAACCATTTCACATTCTTTGATTTGTTCATAATATGGATAACCACATAAATACACGTGCTTGATTATATTTTTTTTTACTGTTATGGGCCAGCTAATACCAAGAATAAATCGTGATCAAGAAAATGGCCATGGCACTTTGTAATTCTTAATTCACGTCGAGTTCAGTGAACTCGAGGTGGCCGTATGGTACTCTATAATCCAGAATTTCTGGATGTTTGTAATTCCATAACACATGATTCAAGGTCATTAGCGGCCGTAATAGAATCCATTAATCTCTCATGAATGCATTTTATGTAATCACATATTTCATTTCCATATCAATACCATCAGTAGAGATCGCATATTTTAATTCCATTTCAATGTTGTCATGTAGGATCATATATCTCGATTTTATCACGATATCACCATAGAAAATCATACAATTTACATTAGAGCGCAACAAACTTCCAATTACTATAGCCAAACAAGCAAGCAATTCATTCGAACATATCAATTATATTATTACAGAAGTCAAATAACAAGTTAGAAGATTATACTCACAAGGTGATGTCCTTATCGCTATCGCGATGACTTTTCCTAGTTTGTCTTATCTGCTCTTCTTTCGAAATTTTGTCCAATTGTTCCCTCATATGCAAGTCTGCTCTCTAGCTATGTTCTCTATCTGCTTTCTCTTTTTTTTTTTTTTTTTTTAATTCTATCTTCTCTCTGTCGAGCTTTCTTTATGTTTCCTGGCTCTCCAATAGTGTGTGTTGTGTTGGTATGCTTAAGCCAAATAAGCTAATGAAATATGGATGTTTATCCAATTTCTTAGTTAAGGCTGTGGGAGTAAATATACATATATAGATTATATATCAAAGTGTATTATGTGTGTTAGTTTTCTTTTCTTAGAAAATCCTCACGACACGCATGAGCTGAGCACATATATTTAGCAATTTGATTGATCGGTTAAATGGGATAAGTGAAGACTAACATACATACATAATATTATAATGTACACAAATATCCCCGTTTATTTAAATTAGATATCCCACACCATAACTATATGTATATGTATCTACTACCACACCCCACAATTAACACATATATATATATATATATATTATATACGTATCACATATACTTAGACATCTATATATTTGCTAACTATCCATTTAAGGTTATAATTTATTACTATCCATTTAAGGTTATAATTTATTATATATATATATATATTTGAATAAATTGAAAGATATATAAAAATGAAAATAGAGAGTCATCCTGATCACAGGCTGATCAGGTAGCCAAAGAAGAAAGCCTGTAAATAAAGTCGAAAACAAAGTGAAATAGTCACAAGCCGACCAAATGACTGAATAGTAGGGGCTTCGTTAAAACCTCCCAAGGTAAAACCCACCCTTGTGGGGAAAACCCTTGGCAGGAAAAAGAGTACCCCTATAATGGAAAAAGCGTCCAAAAATAATAATAGAATCCAGGACGCGCTAGCAAACAAACCTATAATTGGACTAACCAACATAGTCATCAGTGAGATAATGTGCGAGCTCCTCAGGCGGGACGCCCCACCATGTACCATAATCCGTCTTCTTGCTCAGCATGTCTGCCACCCGTTTGCATTCCCAAAAAATATGAGAGACTACCAAATCCATCTATGAGAGAAGATGCAAAGTGTAACGCCATTTGCTAAGGTAACACCATGGGACTTCAACAGATCTCTTCTCTAGCAAGTTCACCACATACTTCGAATCCGACTCCTGCCAAAGTTGTGTCCATCCTTTCACAAAAGCATAGTGAATCGACCACATTGCTGCGACCAATTCAGCTTCAAATGCATAACCTGCACCACAACAATTCACAAAACACCCCCGAAAGAAACCTCTACAATTCTGAAAAACCCCGGAAGCTGTGAGACTTCCTGGCGCCCCTGAAGAACTGCCGTCTGTATTCACCTTGATCCATCTTGGAAGGGGTTTTTGCCATTTAACTTCCACGATCTTCGGGGCTTGTCTAGGATGCCCAGGAACACGCAGCCTACGCAGGATGAGAAGGTCTTGTTGGTCATTGTTCATGCAGCCCCGATCTAATGAAGATGATTCAATGATGAGAACCCGAAGATGGAGAATAGTCGCGTCCACCGTCTAAGGTTTGTTGTGAAATACCAACTCATTCCGGATATGCAGCCAGATGCAGGACAGAATAGCCACATGCCATAAGAAAGCAACCTGCTCACTAAAATGAAAATTCATTAATCGCACCAGGAATTCATTAAAGCAATGAGCCACAAATAGGAAATCCCCAATAAGCAGCAGATCAGTAAGACCCAAATTCCTCAAATCCAACAAAAGCGCACGTCGAGCAAATATGATCACACAAACCATGAGAAAAACCAATATGAAAAACCATAAAACCAAATTGAACTTGCAGAATAATACATTGAGAGGAAGACCAAACCTGACTTTGGATAGAAATACCAGCATCACAGAAGACCCAAATATTTGGACGTCCGTTAGCCCGGAAGTTCTGAGCCCGGATGGCTACACTGGGATTTTTTATCGACATTATTGGACTTATTGCGTACTAGGGAGAGTTTCATTGGCCCTTCGGTCTGTGCTCTTTCTTGTGCCTTCGATGAATCAGTTGACCATTTGTTTGTCTCTTGTGTCTTTGCAGGGGCTCTTTGGCAATGGATTTTTTGTTCATTTGACGTTCACCTATTTATGGCTCATAGCTTTAATGAATTCCTGGTGCGTTTAATGAGTTTTCATTTTAGTGAGCAGGTTGCTTTCTTATGGGGTGTGGCTGTTTTGTCCTGCATCTGGCTCATTTGGCATATCCGGAACGAGTTGGATTTTAACAACAAACTTTGGACGGTGGACGCGGCAATCCTTCATCTTCGGGTTCTTATCATCGAATCATCTTCATTAGCTTGGGGCTACATGAATAATGATCAACAATACCTTCTCATCCCTCATAGGCTGCATGTTCCTGGGCGAGCTAGACAAGCATCAAAGATCGTGGAAGTTAATTGGCAAAAACCCTTTCTGGGCTGGATCAAGGTGAATATGGACGGCAGTGCTTTGGGGGCGCCGAGAATTCTTATAGCTTCTGGGGTTTTCTGGAATTGCAGAGGCTTCTTTCAAACCAAACTATTCCAATAAGAATCCAAAATCGATGAAATGTCCACTTTAGGCTCACAAATGGAAGGTTTATGTTTTTGACATAACGTCTTAAGAACATTACGAGAGGCAATGTTCCCAATCTCGCGGATGTTCCAGAAGATGCAATTTATTGAGATGGTTGGGGGTTGGTGCCCGTGATGACCGCACGGTAAAAACATGAGTGTGGTGTGCTGCAGAATTTGACGACTGCGAATTGGCCACTTCATCTGCATAATCTGCCCATCTCTTTGAGCTGTAAAATCTAACTCATTCGGCCCCGGTGATCTGGTTCAATAGTAACGTTATGAATTGCTGGTGATGGACCCTTAGTAACACTCTGGATTAATTTGGATTTAGCCGAGTCCAGGGAGCTGTCCTGGAAGGCACGACTCAGAGTCCGAATAGGCTTCTCCAACGGATGCTGAACCGTAAGAGGCAGAATAGTGGAGACGGAGCCGATGTTGGAAATAGAGGCCTTGGGGACCGGTTCCCTTGCTGGATAATTGGACTGAGAGTCTGCCGATGGTTGGTCGGGAGTGTCATCTGAAGCAAGAGCCTCAAAAGTTTTACTCATATGTATATCAGAAGGGCAAGTGACTATTGCACAGGTAGGGGATCCTGCTCACATAGTTGAACCCGTATTTCCCATTGAGTCATCAACGACCTTGCCCTTGTCCTGCTGCACAGGACGATAAACTTTACGGACCCTGGAATGACCCCGTTTCACTGAGTTCTGACGTGCCGCTGAAGCCCTGGAACGTCCATGGTTAGGAGAGGCGCGCATGTCCGTGGCTGAGTTACCCGCGGGAGTAATACGGCAAGAAACCGTCGAATGTCCCATAACACTGTAATTCGAATAGAATTCAGGTAATTTCTCATAAGTCACTGACACAAAGGAACACTGGCCAACTCGTTCCACCATGATGTGATCCTTCAACGGTTTCGACAGATCAATTTCCACTAACACCCGAATCAAATGCCCAAAGAACCATCAAGCGATCGATGATCAATTTGTATCGGGTTTCCAATCGCATTGGCGGTCCCCAAGATGGTGTTAGGATCCCAGTACTCCAAACTGAGCTCGAAGATGCGGACCCAAACACTAGCCACTGACGTGTGTACCTTGTACGGATTGAAATCCGGGACCCATGGAGAGAGCTGAATAGTTCCCGGATTAAGCGCCTAATTAATACGTATTTGAGCTTGAGCCCGATCTTGCGCATTAAAAAACTTGACACAAAAAATCCCTTACCCAAGGGAATTAGTTTTGAATCATTTTTAATTCCCCTATTTCTGATAGGCGTTTATGCAAGAGCATAGTCGCCAATGGCTTGTTTCCTTTTCCTAAAACCACCCTTCCAATCAATGAATAAGAAAATTCGGCGAGGCGTTGTTGATAAACATTTTCATCGATAGTAACAGAATAATAATCTCCCTTTATAACAGGTTTAGGGATAGATGGGATTTACCAAAAACTACATGCGAAAATGGGATGAAGTTACCTTGGGCCTGCGTAGTTGAATTCATATCGTGGTTAGTACCTAAAACAATTTTAGCAAAAGAATGGCCAAAATTGGATTGAGCATTAGTATTATGAGCCGAATATCGAGGGTTCGATTCATAATCGGATGTTATTGGGGGAGAGCTTCCAACAATCTGAGGTGCATCCTTGGAAACAGCTACGGACGGGGGCTTGTGGACGAAATTCCATGCAGACGGCAGACGGCGACCCAGGGGTCATCACCCCCCTGGGGGGCGGCCTTGGAAGGAGAGACATCTACCGACCCACAACAAGGCACCACAAGGGGGTCAGCCCCCCCATGGCATGCGGCAACCATGGAGGGAAGGGAGGGCGCCCCACTCCCAATAGCGGCAGATTGCAAGGGCAAGAGGGAGGCTGCGCTCCTATGCAGGTAGACAACAGCAGCAGCGGTTGGCGCGGAGTTGGCTGCAGGCTGCGCTGTGGGAGGGACCAGCGAAGGCGCTGGGGTTGCGATGCGGGTGTTGCTACGGCAGGCTGCGAGTGGGATTGCAGCAGGTATAACTCCGGCAGAATAAGCCCAGCGGGCACGTGATCTTGGCCCAGGCGTGCGGCTGAGTTAGCGGGTGATGGCGTGAAAACCCTGGGTACTTGGGACGTCGAAGATGAAGATTATGGTCGCGTATGGGAGATGAAATTGGACGTCAGTCCATGAAAAAGTGGCTCCGCCATGGAGCCACCGGCGAACGGCGAGAGAAAACGATCACACACACTAAGATGTGAAAATCGCTCACACTAAGAGAGAAGCCTTTCACTTCGTTTTTTTTATCACTTTATTTTTTTTTCACTTCGTTTTTTTATATATATAAATAAATTTCAAATAATTTTACATACATAAATATATTAATATAAATAATTTGATTTTACATTACTTGTAATGTGAATATGAAATTTTAAAATACATATAATTATACGTAGGAATTATTTATCATGATATATAAAATTCAAAGTTTCGAGTTGTGACATTTTTACTCCATGAGCTGCGTCGTTTTGGTTTTGTGGACACTTTTGTTACCTGGATTGGGATTATTCTTCGTTCTGCTAGGGTATCGGTTTTGGTTTAATGGTTCCCCTGTGGGCTACTTTCCTTGCACTCGGGGAGTTCGTCAAGGTGATCCACTTTCTCCATTGTTATTCTTCATGGCGGAAGAGTTTCTTATTAAACTCATTGGCTTAGCCGTTTCCACACATCGAGTCATGCCTTTCTTAGCCCCTCGTAACATTGAGATTCCCTCATAGGTTATGTATGCTAATGATATTATCATTTTATGTGATGCTACCTCTGGAAATGTGCGCCAGATTGTGGAGCTTTTGGGGGTTTATGCGGACATTTCCGGGCAAGTTTTTAACCTCCAATAAGCCAAAAGCTTTCTTTGGCTCTCGGGTCTCTCTTCATATTCGAGGCCGTATTCAGAATATTATGGGGATTTCCTTAGGTACTCTTCCTACCTCTTATATGGGTGTCTCTATTTTTAAAGGTGCCCCTAACAGGCTGTGTTGCAACCAATATTTGACAGGATTCTTCTGAAATTCAAATGTTGGAAATGGTCATCTCTGTCTATTACAGGTCGTATTTGTTTGATAAATTCAGTGATCACCAGTTCGTTTGTTCATTCTATATTTGTCATGCCCCAGTTTACAATCCAATATAATATAAGACATCTAAGGGAGTATATCTCCTGACTTTCACAAGCTTAGGCTCGCAAAAGCTATTACCCAAAGTAAAAACACCTAAAAACAATAAATGCAATGGAAGTCTACAAATCTATACAATCGAAATAGAGCTTCAAGTTACCAAACTATTACAAAATAAAATAGTTATATTGTTCAAACACTAACAGATGTCCTTCAGAAGCAAACTGCTAGGTTGAGTCAATCCCGATCTGGAAGTCTTGTGGAGATCTTATCCATCTCAAAATATTCAGTCTCTAAAAAGGTTTATGAAATCGTGGGGTGAGCCAAACGAGCTCAATGGTTGGGGTAGAGGAATGCAATTTTGTTTAATTAAAAGTTGAAATAGTTCATTTTACTTGAGCAAAATACTTGGTGAGTTTAAAAGATATTTACATATGCATGATAAGGGTGCACATAAAATCATTTACTGCAATGATCAAGAACATATTGTAGTTCAATAACAATAAATTATTTTTTAATGCTAACAGTGATGCAATGCATTATGCAACAATAGTTCATCAAGTACAGTAAAGATTTTATTTTTCAAACAAACAATAGATGTCCCAATTTAAAATAAATAGTGGATAGATTATTTTAAAATAGAGTTATTTTGATATAAACAGTTAATTAATTAGTCCGTCAGCCCTAAACAAGAAAGGTAGGTTCAGTGTTGATCGGACATTGGCCTGTCCGTTCTCCTAATGGCTCCCAATAATATTTGGCCGAAGCTCAGTCACCTTATCCCTCCCTGTAGGCTCGACGTCTCTTTAGATATGGGCCTTTTTACCCGGAGATCGTCATATTCCGTTCTACTACCCAAGTTCTGTCGTTGTCTCCGGCCCGACTAGAAAGTGGGAATAGGCAAATGGGTAGTAAAACAGGGATCACATGCAACTTGTTCGATCCATTGTCTAACCGCCTACACAGCGATGGACTCAGTCAGACAATATTTTTGTCAAAATGATATTTATTTGCCCAAAGGCCATGTCAAACAGTCATTAGAGTTACGATATGAACATAAATATATATTCAAATCATGAATGACACAATTAGTGTTTTCCTTAACAAACTAAATTATCTTGAAAGAAACAAAAACAATATAATAATAGAATAGTGTTATATTGTAAACTTTGTAAACCGTGTATCGTGAACTTATGAAATTACTTAATGTCATGAAGTTTGTAAAATAGTTAATATTATAAAATTTATGAAATTAAAAGCAAACCTAATTTTCTTCAGGAAAATGACATTTTACCCACCTCTTTGATCAACCGTAATCTTTCTTTGTTCTCCTCATTTTCAGCTCAATGTTCAGGATTTCCTGAGAATCAATAGTTCCAAGAAATCCAGTTTTGAATTAAGGCAATGAAATAAACAAACTAAGTTTAGAATTTCAGTTTTGGATACTTAGATATTTGAGTCTTACCATTAAGTCCCCTAACAACTCAAAATTATCGCTCTATGTCCTCAACGGTATTGATTATCCAAATATGTCCAAATGAACTCATAAAAATCTCAAAATTCCATCCAAGGAAATGAAATCATTGTAAAACGGTCCTCAAAAAAGAATTTCGATCTTCTGGCCCTATCTTTTATATTTTCCATTTTGGCCATCGATTTGTTGTTAAGTCGAAATTTTAATCCCATAAACATTGATAATTGTCCGTTTTGGGTTAAACGAACTTGAACAATTCTCAAATTTTAACCAAAGATATATCATATCATTATAAATCAATACTTAAGAAAGTTTTAAATTTCGCAATCCCAAGTTTCAGAAAGTGTATTTTTTAGTCCCTAGTTTGTCCAGATATTCATATTTCTCGTCCATAAGTTCACAGTTCAATCAAATTCAACCGAATGCTAATAAAATCAATCAATAACAGTTTCATAGACTTAGTTCGAGGTTCTTCAGTCCAGAAAAATCAAAATTACATTTCGGTCCCTCAGGTTCTATTTTTACAAAATAATACAGTTTTGCCGATTAAATTCAGTGAAGCATTATAATTTTATTCATTCACAAAAAACGACATGAAATTCATTCAATAACATTGAAATATGCAATTTGCAGTATTTTATATAATAGTTTCTTAACAGAAAACTATTACCCAACTCTAGTTATCACCAAATTCTTCAATTTCTTCAATCCACTATCAATCCCAAGCTCATCATAGTTACCTCTAGCTTCTACAGTGATAGGAAACAAAAAACCCAAATTTGCGTGCAAGATTCGCCCCTCCAAAATCTCCCTTAGCTCACGGTAGTGGAGTAATGTTTTCCCCAAATTTTTAGTTGGAATTTGATTTTAGGTAGCTAATAGATAATTTGGTGTCATTATTTAAAGCTTGATGATAGAGATTGAAAGAAAAGCACTATTTCCCTCCCTCACTGCTCTCGGCTGACTGAGGCAAGCAAACTGAAGAAATTTGCTAAGTTTGGGTTTTTTGGCTTCTTGCTTGTGTTAGGTATCACAGGATCATTATGAAACTAAATGGATGAATTTGAGAGAAAAATACCAATTCTATTTCACACAAGAATAGATTTACAGGAGATTTACAAATTCACAAAAAACTCTCAAAACTCACTCAATCTCTCAAGGATTGATTTTGATCACTCTCAAGGATCTCTCTATCTCTGTGATATTCACTCACAAGGGATGATTACAACTGAAGAATGAAGCACCTATTTATAGATTGATGTGGGAGGGGTAGGTGGTTGAAGCTTCAACAATGGTGGGCTTGTTGGGAAGCTTCATACTTTCCTTGTCAAACTTGATCACCAACTCTTCAAAGATGGATGGCTTCTAGATGGAGGATGTGGCTGGAAACCTAAATTGAATTCTTCAATTCTCCCCTCCACCATATCGGAATAAGCATCCCCGCTATGTCTCTCGCATAGCTCAAGCTTTTCTCGTGTAACCACCTTCACAACATGCCCGATGGATTCTCCTTTGTGTGGATCTTAACGAGTTTCAAGCGTTGTCGTTCTATCGTCTCGCGTATCCAATGATATCGAATGTCAATATGTTTTGTACGGGAATGGTACATGGAGTTCTTGCTCAAGTCCGAGCACTCGATTGTCACAATGTACCTTGTAATCTTTTTGCTTAATTCCAAGTTCTTGGAGATAACGCTTTAGCCACAACATTTCTTTACCACTTCAGGTGGTAGCAATATACTCGTCATTGTGGATAAAGCAACACATACTCAGATCTTGATGTCATGAAACTTGACTCCCCCTGCGAAAGTGTAGAGAAATCCGAAGTTGATTTTCTCTCGTCGGGATCTCCGCATATATCGCATCGTATAGCCCTCCAAGATGGATCGGCTCCCCGTAACAAAGACATATTTTCGACGTACCCTTCAAGTACCGAGAATCCATTTCATCGCCTCCCAATGCTCCTTTCCAGGGGTTAGAGAGAAAACGACCATTGTTCCCCATTGCGTGAGCAATATCGGTCTTGTGCACACCATTGCATACATCGACTTCCAATGAAGAATATGGTACCGATGACATTTCCCCGATCTCTTCCTTGGATGAGGGACATGCACTCTTGCTCAACTTGAAATGATTGGCTAATGGAATGCTTACTGGTTTGGCGTTGTTCATATTGAACCTCTCGAGCACTCGTTCAATATACTTCTCCGAGATAGCCATAACCTCCCGGTTCTTTCTGTCTCGAACTATCTGCATTCCCAAAATCTGTTGAGCTGGTCCTAAGTCTTTCATGTCAAAAGACTTCGACAGTTCTTTCTTCAGCTGACTAATCTTCGTTGCATCTTTTCCCACGATCAGAATATCGTCTACGTATAGTAGAAGAGCAACGAAATTTCCATCTGCAAATTTATGAATGTAAACACATTCATCTGCATTAGTCTTCTTGTAGCCTTGACTCACCATACACGAGTCAAATTTTGTGTACCACTGCCTTGGTGCCTGCTTCAGACCATACAAGCTCTTCTTGAGCTTGCAAACGAGATTATCACCTGAAATCTCAAAACCTTCTGGCTGCTCCATGTAGATCTCTTCTTTGAGATCTCCGTGAAGAAATGCTGTCTTCACATCCATTTGTTCAAGCTCCAAGTTCATACTTGCTACTAAACCAAGAATAACTCTAATTGATGTCATCTTGACTCTTTTGGTGAAAAATCTCATCAAAGTCGATTCCCTTTTTCTCGTTGGAATCCTTGACTACCAAGCGAGCTTTGTGTTTCACCACTTTTCCGCTGCCATCTTTCTTCAGCTTGAACACCCATTTGTTTCTTAGTGCCTTCTTCCCTTTCGGAAGTTCTACGATCTCATAAGTATGATTCTTCTGCAGAGATTCCATTTCATCTTGCATTGCTTGCAGCCATTTTTCTTTGTCCTTATGAGATACTACTTCTTGGAAACTCTCTGGTTCTCCATCTTGATGAAGAAGGAAGGTAATCGGATTCGAATATCTTCTAGATGGAATCCGTCCTCGTTCGAGACCTACGAACTCGGAACAATCTGAGGAGATCCACCACCATCTTGGCTTTCTGATGGTATAGGAACATTTGGTAGAGCGGGTTGTGGCTCCCCCTGCTCAACACCTTCTTCTATCTCTTCATATTCCGCTTCTGGTATATCTTCTGGCACTACGTTACCGTCTCTCACGAATGGTTCTGGTGCTGCATCTGAGATTTGAGCACCAATATTTGACTTCTGAGACATTGTGGGCTTTTCAATGTCTTCCATTGTCTTATTTTTTCGTTAAATGGAAGAGTGATTTTAGGGAAAGGAAATAAACCATGGGCAACCATTATGTTACACAAACGTCTATCTGAATTATGGGGAATTAAAACTGACTGGAAACTAATCCCCCTGGGTAAGGGATTTTTTTGTGTTAAGTTTTATAATGCAGAGATCGTGCTCGAGCTTATGCTCGTATTAACTGGCAGCTCAACCCGGGAACGATCCGTCTCTCTCCATGGGTTCCAGATTTCAATCCATACAAAGTGCACACGTCTATGGCAAGTGTTTGGGTTCGTATCTTCGAGCTTGGTTTGGAATATTTGGGATCCTAACACCATCTTGGGATTGCCGGTGCGATTGGGAACCCAATACAAATAGACCAACGATCGCTGGATGGTTCTCTGGGTCACTTTATCCGGGTGTTGGTGGATATTGATCTGTCAAAGCCATTGGAGGATCACATCATGGTTGAACGAGTAGGTCAGTGCTCCTTCGTGTCAATAGCGTACGAAAAATTGCCTGAATTTTGTTCGAAGTGCAGTATCACGGGACATTCGACAGCCTCTTGCCGTGTTACTCCAGTAACTCAACCAACTACAGACAGACGTGCCACTCCTGATCAGGGACAACATAGGACCTCGACAGCCTCTTGTCGTCTTAATAATACGGGCAATCCGGATACAGAAAGGCGTGCTTCTCCTGACCATGGACGCCCCCGGGCACCAACTACTCGTCCTAGTTCTGTGCAGAGAGGGCGATCCAGGGTGCGCAAGGTTTATCGTCCTGTGCAGCAGGACAAGGGTAAGGGAGTTGATGACTCAATGGGAAAGATGGGTTCGGCTATGCGTGCAGGTTCTCCTACCTGCGCAATAGTCAGTTGCTCTACGGATATCCACCTTAATAACACCTTTGCGGCTCTTGGTTCAGTCGACTCCCAGGACCTGCCTTCCCCAGATTGCCAGGCCAATTATCCTGCTATGGAGTCATCTCCCAAGGCTAATACTTCCAACACCGGCACGGTCTCCACTATTATGCCTCTTACGGTTCAGTATCCTTTGGGGAAGCCTATTCGAGCCCTTAGCCGTGCCTTCCGGGATAGCTCCTTGGACTCGGCCAAATATAGAATTCTCCAGAGTGTTGCGTCGGGTCCGTCGCCCCCACTTCATGACATTATTATTGAACCGGAGCGCCAAGAACCACATGAGATGAACTTTGCGGCTTCCAAGAGATGGGCAGATTATGCAGATGAAATGGGTAACTCTCAATCGTCAGAATCTTCAATGCACCACATGCCAGTTTTTACCGTGCGGTCGACACGGGCGCCACCTCCCCCGCAGTCTCAATGAATTGCATCTTCTGGAATATCCGGGGGATTGGGAACATTGCATCTCGTAATGTTCTTAAGGCTTTATGTCACAAACATAAACCTTCTATTTTAGCCATTTGCGAACCTAAGGTGGACATTTCATCCGTTTTGGATTCTTACTGGAGTAGCTTGGGTCTCAGGTTTGTTGCTCAAAGCTTCCGGGCGAACGGACGCCCCGATATTTGGGTCCTATGCGATGCGAGTATTTTTGTCCAAAATCAGGTTTGGTCTTCCTCTCAATGTATTATTTTGCAAGTTCAAACTGGCTCTATGGTTTTCCATGTTGGTTTTGCTCATGGCTTGTGTGATCATGTTGCTCGTCGCGCCCTTTGGTTGGATGTGAGGAATTTGGGTCTTACTGATCTGTTGTTTATTGGGGATTTCAATGCTGTGTTGGGACATCATGAGCGTTCTGGCAGTAGTACCTTATCCCAGGCTTCTTGTCAGGATTTCAGGGACTTCTTGGAGGATGTAGGTTTATTTGCGGTGCCGACTACGGGGAACTCATTTACTTGGTGCTCCCCCCGAAGGCCTCTATCTCTCCTTCAGGCTAAGTTGGATCGAGCCCTAGCAACCTGTCAATTCTTCTCTTTTTGGCAAGTTGTTAAGGGCTTAGTTCTTCCTCGCATTGGCTCCGATCACCACCCCATTCTGGTTTCTTGTTCTAATCCCACTATCAGGGGTCCGTCTCCTTTTCGTTTTCAGCGCATGTGGATTCATCACGACTCTTTCCGAAATATTGTGACTACCTCTTGGGCGATCCCGTGCGCATCACATAATCCTTTGCAACGCGTCATGTGGAAACTCAAGAGGTTGAGACAAACGATTAAAGTTTGGAATAAGGAAGTTTTTGGGGATGTTAATCGTCAGGTGGATTATCAGATGGAAAGGGTTCGTCAGATTCAGGCAGATATTGAATCCGACGGTTTCACCGAGGCTCGCAGGGATATGGAGTTGGAGGCGCAATCGGCGCTGTCTCGCACGTTGCTCATGCAGTCGGAATTCCTTCAGCAGAAATCACGATCGGATTGGTTAAAGGATGGAGATCGTAACACAGTATTTTTCCATCGTCGCTGTCAGATTCGAAATGGGCGCTCACGGATACAAGGTTTGATGGTTGATGGTAGTTATACAGAGGACCCGGTGGCTCTTGGGAATCACATTATCTCCTTCTATATGGACCTCTTCGCGGACACGGGGCAAACCACTTCGGACTACACTTGGTCGATAATCTTATTTCTCCGATAGTTAGCATGGTTGATAATGCACTTTTGACGGCTATTCCTTCCAGAATTAGAAGTGAAAGAGGCGGCATTTGATATGGGTTTGGACAGTGCCCCAGGTGCCCAGGCGGTTTCAGTGGGAGATTTTATCATCATTTTTGGGATCTCATTTCGAGGAGGTGGTGGCCGCTATCCGTTATTTTTTTTTCACGGCTTCCTTCCCCGGGTCCAATGCCGTTTTATGGCACTCATCCCAAAAACCAAGGAAGCTAATGTGGTGGAAGACTTTAGACCGATCGTGATGAGCAATTTCCTTTTTAAGATTATTACCAAGATTCTAGCGACGCGGTTGGGCTCAATCATCTCTTCTTACTTGTCACCTACCCAGTTTGGCTTTATCCGGGCAGATCCATGATTGTATTGCGTTGGTCTCGGAGGGGTTCAATATTTTACAGGTCGTAATGATGTCAATATGATCTTAAAGATTGACATCCGGAAGGCATTTGATGATTAATTGGGGCTTCTTGATTCACGTGTTACGCCGCTTTGGTTTCTCGGAAGTGTTCATTCACCGGATTGAGATCATCCTTGATCTTCCAGAATCTCGTCTGCTTGAATGGGTCACCGGGTTACTTCTCTTGCTTTCGAGGGGTTCGACAGGGGATCCGTTATCTCCTCTCGCTATTTTGCATCGCGGAGGACATTCTCGAGTAGATTGGTCGAGGACGCGGTCAACAGAATCTACTCCGGCCTTTTCGGCGCCTAATCGGTGGTTTTCCCCTCATCCATTATGTATATGCGAGATGATATTGTGATTATGTTTGGGGCATCCTCGAGCAATGCACGTGCTATTATCCAGACACTTAACCTCTATGCAGACATGTCGGGTCAGATTTTCAATCCTAATAAATCTAAAGCTTATTTTGGAAGCCGGGTTTCCAATCATGTGCGAGGTCGTATTCAAACGACATGGGATGCATATGGGCGCATTCCCCCAAGTTCTACTTGGGCCCCCATCTTCAATGGTGCGCCCAAAGTGGCCAGCCTTCAATCCATTTTCGACAAGATTATTTTCAAGTTCAGAAGGTGGAAAGGTTCTGCTCTGTCGATTGCTGGCCGCATTTGTTTGGTGAATTCAGTGATTACCAGTTCCTTTGTGCACACGATGATGGTATACAAGTGGCCGAGTAACTTTGTTACGACAAATGGAAAAGGCTATGCGTAATTTCATCCAGTGCAGCGATGTGAACTTGAAAGGATCGGTGGTGGTTAATCGAGCCGTTGTTGTATGCCACGGGCGGAAGGCGGTTTGGGCGTCCGGTCTATTGTGGTCGCCAACAATGCTTTCCTTATGAAGTTGGGATGGAAGATTATGACTTCCAACTCTTTGGTTTACAACATCCTCCGTAGGCGTTTCTTGGCCTCTGATGGATCTCCACGTCGTTCTTTCATCCCCTCTTCCATCCGGAGAGGGATTCGCCCTGGGATCTCGGGTTTCTTGGAGGATTGTTCTTTGGATTCCAGGATGCAATTCAGTTCGATTCTTTGGATAATTGGTTGGGTTACATTATTCCGATAGGATTGGGATTCCTGAGGAGTACATGCACTTATTTCGACATCACATCTCGGATTACTTTTATGACGGGACATGGCACTTTACTTTCTCATTCATTGAGGCTTATTTGGATATGGTCCGAGATATTGTTAGAGTCCCCATCACTCCAGCATCGTCGGATACACGGGTGTGGCTTCACTCACGATGATGGATGTATCACGAAATCGCCTACACATTTAGGCGTCCTCGCGCTCCAACATTCATTGGGGTTCCTGGATTTGGTCTCCTCACATTCCGGAAAGACGTTCGATTGTGGCATGGCGGGCTATCCACAATCGTCTTGCTGTTTTAGACGTGCTACGTTCGCGTGGCTCCTTCACAGGACCCTCGGTTTGCGGTCTTTGTTGTGCTAACAATGAATGTGTTGATCATTTATTTGTCTCATGTGGTTTTGCAGAGTCCCTATGGCAGTGGATTTTTGATGCCTTTAATATCAATTACTTTAGGGCTTATAGCTTTAATGAATTTCTCGGTGCATTTGATGAGTTTTCATTTCGGTGATCAGGTGGGCTTTCTCGGCGCACGGTTCGGTTTTTCTGGTACTTGGCTCATCCGGGAAATCGAAATGACTTGACCTTCAACAACAAGACTTGACACCGGAGGGCTATCCTACGCCTTCGTGTCCTAATTATGGAGTCATCTTTCTTAGACCGTGGTTGCATGCAAAATGATCAACATGACCTCTTCATTCTCCGCAGACTCCGTGTTCCTGGGCGCCCTAGACAAGCCCCGAAGATTGTGCAGTCACTTGGCGAAACCTTTGTAGGGATGGATCAAAGTTAACACAGACGGTAGTGCTACGGGGCACTGGAAATCTCACCGCTTCGGAGTTTTTCGCAATTGTAGGGGTTTTTTCGTGGGTGCTTCGTGGAACGATGTGGTTTTGGCTTTGCTTTTGAGGCGGAACTTACGCGGCTATGCGGGCCATCCAATACGCTTCCTCAAAGGGATGGAACCAACTATGGTTGAGTCGGACTCGGTCTATGTGGTGGAGTTGCTGCGTAAGAAATCCACTGGAGTACCTTGGCGCCATTTTAGTATGTGGAGATACACTCTCCACCTTCTTTCTGAAATGGATTTTGTGGTGTCGCACATCTTTAGGGAAGGAAACCAGGCAGCGGATATTCTTAGCAAGTCGTCGCAGGTGGATACATGGTGGGGTTCGCCCCCAACGTCCATTATTCAGTCCCTTACTCAGGATTATGTTGGTCAATCGAATTATAGGTTTGTTCCTTAGTGCGTCGCATTTTGAGTCTTGTCGGCTTTCGGGGCACTTTTATCATGGGGGGTACTCTTTTTCCTTCCAGGGGTTTTTCCCACATGGGTGGGTTTTAACTTGGAAGGTTTTAACGAGGCCCCAACCATCCAGCCATATGGTCGGCTTGTGACCATTTCGTTATTTTCTTTTGACTTTGTCATCAGGCTTCACTTTGGCTACCTGATCAGCCTGTGATCAGGAATAACCTTTTTCATTTTTATATATATTTCGCATTTATTAAAAAAAATGTCTTCCATTGTCTTACTTTCATGGAACACTACGTCCCTACTTCTGATCACCTTCTTCTCCTTTGGATCCCATAACCTGTATCCAAACTCTTCATCTCCATAGCCAATGAAAATGCATGGAGTGGTCCTTGCATCAAGCTTCTGTCTGAGCTCTTTGGATACATGTGCATATGCTAAACATCCAAATACTCTCAAGTGAGAGTATGACGGATCCTTCCCAGACCATAGTTTCTCCGGAACTTCAAAATTCAGTGGTACTGATGGTGATCTGTTGATCAGGTAGCAAGCAACTCGATCGCTTCTCCCCAGAATGGCTTTGGCAGCTTAGCCATACCGAGCATGCTCGAACACGTTCCATGATTGTCCGGTTCATTCTTTCAGCGACACCGTTATGTTGAGGGGTGCGTGGGACTGTCTTTTCATGTCGAATGCCATATATTTTGCAATAGGCATCGAACGTTTTAGAAGTGTATTCGCCTCCATTATCTGATCGAAGACACTTCAGCTTGTTTCCCATTTCACGTTCTACCATGACATGAAACAATTTGAAATATTCAAACACCGATCTTTTGTCTCGTGAAATACACCCACAACTTTCGATAAGCATCGTCAATAAATGTCGAAAGTATTTGTTACCGCTAGTGATTCAACCTCCGGGGACCGCAAACATCGAGTGCACCAAATCGAGCAACTCTGATCTTCTCGTTAAAGAGGAACTAAACGAGACTCTTTGTTGCTTACCAAATAGACAATGATTGCAAGGATCCAATGCAGCTTCCTTGTCAACATTGATAAGCTCCTTCTTTATCAGGGTAGACAACCCTTTCTCACTCATGTGACCGAGTCTCAGTGCCACAAATTTTGAGAAGCCTCTTTCTCAAAGAATGTTGAGGCTATCTCGTACATATTTTCACATGAGTCTTGTACAACGTGCCACAAATGTGTCCTCGAGCAACTACCATAGTGCCTCTTGACAACTTCCACGTGCCTTTGGTGAAATGATTATCATAGCCTGTTTGTCCGGGCAATCCGAAAGTAGATTCAGCCGAAGATCAGGCACATGTCTGACATCCTTCAAAGTGATTGTACTCCCGACATTTGTCTTTATCTGTATATCACCAATTCCTACAATTCCAGAGGAACTGGAATTTCCCATCTTCACTGCTCCAAAGTCACCAGCTTTGTATGTTGTGAAGTAGTCCTTATGAGGAGTTACGTGGTAAGACGCTGCAGTATCTACCACCCATTCTGTATCTTCTCTTGAGATATGAAGGCATGCCTCATCATGGGTTGAACAAAGCGCTACATCTCCAGGAATGATAGCTAGCGTTTCTCCACCCTTATTCTTGGCCGGGAACCGCGCTCGACCTTGCTCCTCTAGCCATTTATAGCAGTTCTTCTTCATATGACCCTCTATTCCACAGTGATGACATTTATATGTTGGTTTTCTGCCATCAGTGGTTCTTCCCCTACTTTTGCCTCTCCCTTTGCCTCTACTACTTCGTTGTTGTTTCCCGTGCTGTCTCCCTCGATTTTCCATCACAAGGGCATGGGTCTGATCTGTGCCCATGTCTTTTTTTCCGCCTCCTCATTGAATAGGGCATCCTTAACCATAGACATGGTAAGTTTGCTTTCGGGGCGAATTGCCGAGAGAAACAACTAGTGTTTCCACCTATCGGGAAGTGAAGCGAGAAGTAGGAGAGCCACGCATTTCATCTCCAAGTGGCATCCCTACTGGCGATAATTGGTTTACCAAGCTCGGAACTCACTAGTATGCTCGGCAATCAAGTTCCATTTTTCGACTTCATGTTGACTAAGCGCCTCATCAACAGGGCCTTATTCCGAGCGGTCTTGGCCTGGTACATGTCCTCCAACTACGCCAGGAGGGCATATGCGTCGTCTCCTGTGCGACATGGTGAAAGACACTATGGTCAATCCATTGTCGGATCTGACCAATAGATTTTTTATTCGACTTCTTCCACTCTGTTGACTTGGAAGCATCAGGATTAACACCCTTTAGCTCTATGGGGTCGAACAAATCTTTACAGTTGAGTAGATCTTCCATCCGGGGTTTCCATAACGTGTAATTGGTAGCATTGAGCATAATCATAGCTCCAGAAGATGATGTTGACTCATCCGTGGCCATTTTCACCTTCCAACAATTAGTTCACAAAGATAGAGATTGAATCTCACGAAACGGAGTATACCGTCACGTCCGGAATGGTCAAAAATGGTGGAATAGACACTCTGGGGTTAAAATTTCAATTTCTGAAAAATTTGGGATTGATCTTGCAATTTTCTGAAAATATAGGGACTAAACTGAAATATCAAGAAGTTCAGGGGCCAATCTGTAATTTCTGAATGTTCAGGGACCGTAATGAAATTTCAGAAAATTTTGGGATCAAAATGAAATTTCCAGAAAGTTTAGGGGTCAAAAATTGAAAAATATAAAACTCAGGGACTGATTTGTAATTAACCGGAAATTTGCATGCAGAGATTACTGTTCATTGTCTTCTCCGAAATTCCGACAGCTCAAATGCGGCCGTTTTTCGATCCGAAAACACGCATGCACTCGATCGACGAGAGGAATCCAATGGAATCTTTGAAAATTGAGTTTTAACAAACTTTGTAAAACTCGAAATTTCAGACCTCGCAACAAAGCGAGCACTCGACGAGGCTCGATACCACTTGTTAGGTATCACAGGATCATTATGAAACTAAATGGATGAATTTGAGAGAAAAATACCAATTCTATTTCACACAAGAATAGATTTACAGGAGATTTACAAACTCACAAAAAACTCTCAAAACTCACTCAATCTCTCAAGGATTGATTTTGATCACTCTCAAGGATCTCTCTATCTCTGTGATATTCACTCACAAGGGATGATTACAACTGAAGAATGAAGCACCTATTTATAGATTGATGTGGGAGGGGTAGGTGGTTGAAGCTTCAACAATGGTGGGCTTGTTGGGAAGCTTCATACTTTCCTTGTCAAACTTGATCACCAACTCTTCAAAGATGGATGGCTTCTAGATGGAGGATGTGGCTGGAAACCTAAATTGAATTCTTCAGCTTGATCTTATCGGGCGGTGTCAGATAAAGTTAGGTATAGAAATGGGTTTGATGGGTTGGTTAATGGGGAATGTATCTTGGATTTTGGTTGTAGGTTTCATAAAAAAAAATGGGCTAATGTTTAATAAAAATGTTTAGGAAAAAGAATGTTACAGAAAAATGGGTGTTGGAATTTAGGTTAAGCCAAGGGTTAGTTTTTTTAAATAAGTGCGATAATATATATAAAAATGAAAAAGAGTCGTCCCGATCACAGGCTGATCAGGTAGCCAAAGTAAAGCCTGTAAACAAAGTCAAAGCAAATAACAGAATGGTCACAAGCCTACCAGATGGCTGAATGGTTGGGGCCTCGTTGAAACCTTCCAAGGTAAAACCCACCATTGTGGGAAAAACCCTTGGAAGGAAAAAGAGTACCCCCCATAGAAAAGTGCGCCCAATTAACCGAGCAGAAGTAGCAGACGCACTAACTAACAAACCTATAGTTAGATTGGCCAACATAATCCTGAGTGAGGGATGGGATAGTAGCCGCTGGGGGCATCCCCCACCATGTATCCTCGTGCGACGTCTTGCTAAGAATATCCGCTACCCGGTTGCCTTCCCTAAAGATGTGCGTGACCACGAAATCCATCTGAGAGAGAAGGTGGAGGGTGAACCGCCATCTACTCAAATGACGCCAAGGCACCCTTGTCGATCTTTTCCGCAGCAACTCCACCACATAGACCGAGTCTGACTCCAGCCATAGTTGATTCCACCCCTTCGAAAAAGCGTAGTGAATGGCACGGATGGCCGCCGCTAGCTCCGCCTCAAAAGCGAAACCCAAGCCACAATGTTCCACGAAAAACACCAGAGGCTGTTAGGCGACCGAGCAGAGGGGGACTGGGCGTGCGATCTATTGTGGCTGCCAATACGGCGTTCTTGATGAAATTGGGTAGGAAGGTTTTGAACTCGGACTCAGTGATATACAAGACCCTCAGACAACAGTACTTTACTAGGAATGGGGAGATTCGACGCTCCTTTATCCCTTCTTCAATTTGGACAGGGATTAAACCCTGTATTTATGATTGCTTGGATGATGCTCGTTGGATCCCAGGCGCCAACTCCGAGGTTTTATTCTGGATTGACGATGGGTTGGGATACTCTATAGCTGACAGAATTGGCATCCCAGAGGAATATAGATACTTATTTCATCAGCGCATTTCTGACTATTTCTTTGATGGGTCCTGGCACTTCACCCTCCCTTTTGTAGAGACCTATCTGGAGCTCGTTCGAGCCATTGTTTGCATCCCGATTACACCAGAGTCCCGAGATACTCGAGTTTGGTTGAACTCGGATGATGGTTCGATCACGTCGATGGCAGCTTATAATCATATTCGCCCACGGCGCCCGACAGTTAGATGGGGTTCTTGGATTTGGTCGCAGTATATCCCGGAACGGAGATCAGTGGTAGCATGGAGGGCCACACACAATCGATTGGCTGTCCATGACTCACTTCGAGCTAGGATAAGTTTTACTGGCCCTTCGGTTTGTGTTCTTTGCAGGGCATTGGAAGAATCGGTTGATCATTTATTTGTCTCTTGTGCTTTTGCAGGAAATATATGGCGTTGGATCTAGGGGTGGCAATTCGAGTCGTGTTCGGGTTCGCGGGTCGTGTTGAGACATGGTAATTACATAAATTTGCCCAACCCGAACACGACCCGTTTAATTATTTGGGTCAGATGGGTCAACCCAAACACGACCTATTTAATACACGGGTAACCCGAACACGACCCAAAATGACCTGTATATTTTTTAACCTTGAATAAATCTTTTATTTATATTGATAAAATGATAATTTTGGGTTATTTATATATAGAATATTAATAAATATTAAAAATAATACTGAAATTTCTTATTTAAACGGGTTTAACGGGTTTAGTGGGTCATTTCAGGTCAACCCGAAACTGACCCATTTATTATTTGGGTTTAATGGGTCTGACACGATTATGACCCGAATAATAAATGGGTCAACCCTAACCCGCTTATATCATGTTAGGTTCAGGTCGTGTTTTCGTGTCGTGTCGGAGATTGCCACCCCTAGTTGGATCTTTCATGCTTTCCAAATCCAACCTCTTCAGACTTACAGTTTCAACGAGCTACTGGTGCGATTGATGGCTTTTCATTTCAGTGACCAGGTTACTTTCCTTTGGCGTGTGGCGATCATTCCATGCATCTGGACTATTTGGCATATCCGCAACGAGCTGATTTTCCACAACAAAACGTGGACTCTGGAGGTGGCGATCATTCAACTTCAGGTACTCATCGTGGAATCATCATCTTTGGATCGGGGCTGCATGAACAATGATCAACAAGACCTATTTATCTTGCGCGGTATGCGAGTTCATGGATGGCCTAGACACGCTCCGAAGATTGTGGAGGTTCAGTGGCAAAAACCCCTCCCGGGTTAGATCAAAGTTAACACGGATGGCAGCACTTCAGGGGCGCCGGGCAATCTCAAAGCTTCCGGAGTCTTCCGGAACTGTAGAGGTTTCTTTCGAGGATGTTTTGTCCATCATTGTGGTTCTGGGTACGCGTTTGAAGCCGAATTGGTCGCCGCAATGTGGGCAATTCAATATGCCTTTGCGAAAGGTTGGAAGCAACTATGGCTGGAATCGGATTCGATGTACGTGGTGAACCTACTGGAGAAGAGAACAATGGAGGTCCCATGGCGCCACACCTTGCATTTGCTCAGAGGTATTGATCTTGTTGTCTCTCATATCTTTTGGGAAGGCAATCGGGTTGCGGACTTGCTGAGCAAGAAGATGGAGTGCGGCACTTGGTGGGGCGTCCCACCCACAGAGCTCCTTGACTACCTCACTGATGACTATGTTGGCTAATCCAACTATAGGTTTGTTACTTAGTGCGCCACCGCTTCAGGTTTCTTTTCCCATTTTAGGCGCCTTTTTCCTGGGGGGTACTCTTTTTCCTTCCAAGGGTTTTTCCCACAAGGGTGGGTTTTACCTTGGAAGGTTTTAACGAGGCCCCAACCATTCAGCCATTTGGTCGGCTTGTGACCATTTTGTTTGGTTTTTGACATTATTTACAGGCTTTGTTTTGGCTACCTGATTAGCCTGTGATCAGGAATACTCTTTTTCATTTATATATATATATCGCGCTTATTCAAAAAAAAGGCGACCGGGCGCCCCCGTAGCGCTTCCGTCTGTGTTAACCTTAATCCATCCCAGCAAAGGCTTCTGCCATGTAACCTGCACAATCTTCGGGGCTTGTCGTGGGCGCCCAGGAACCCGAAGTCTACAAAGAATGAAAAGGTCTTGTTGATCATTGTGCATGCAACCTCGGTCCAAGGAAGATGACTCAAGAATTAGAACACGAAGGCGTAGAATGGCTGCCTCCAGTGTCCAGTTCTTGTCGTTGAACGTCAAGTCATTCCTGATTTCCCAGATGAGCCAAATACTGGATAACACTGCCACTCTCCAGAGAAAGGCCATCTGCTCACTGAAATGAAAACGCATTAAACGCACCAGGAATTCATTGAAACTATATGCCCGAAAGTAATTAACATTAAAAGCATCAAAGATCCACAGATTCCGTGTCAACACAACAAAGACCGCAGACCGAGGGGACCGTGAAGGAGCCCTGCGGATGCAGTACATCCAATAATGCCAGACAGTTATGGATAGCCCGCCAAGCCACAATTGAGCGTTTTTCCGGAATGTGAGGGGACCAAATCCAGTAACCCCATTGAACCACGGTGAACTGAGACACAGAAATGTATAAGCCGTCTTCGAAGTAATATTCCCATCATCGGAATGGATCCAGGCCTGGGTATCTGACGATGCTGGGGCGATGGGGACTCTAACGATATCTCGAACCATATCCAAATAAACCTCAACGAAAGAAAGAGTGAAGTGCCAGGTCCCATCGTAGAAGTAGTCGGAGATGCGATGTCTGAATAAGTACCTGTACTCCTGCGGAATCCCAATCCTATCAGCAATGGAGTAGCCCAGCCAGTTGTCTAGCCAGAATAGGATGCCGGAATTGCATCCGGGGACCCAACGACAGTCGTCCAAAAAATCTGATATCCCAGGCCGAATCCCTCTCCAGATGGAAGAGGGGATGTACGACCGGCGTGGAGAACCATCATTGGCCAAAAAGCGCTTTCGGAGAATGTTAAAAACCAAAGAGTTTGAAGTCATAATCTTCCAACCCATCTTTCAGTATCCTTTGGGGAAGCCTATCCGTGCTCTTAGCCGTGCTTTTCGTGATAGCTCCTTGGATTCAGCTAAAGATAGCATTCTCCAGAAGGTTACAACGGGGTCGTCCCCACCAGTGCACGGCATCACTATTGAACCGGATCGCCCAGCACCACATGAGATGGACTTTGCAGCCTCCAAGAGATGGGCAGATTACGAAGAGGAAGTTGGTAATTCTCAATCATCCAAATCAGCAACGCACCACACGTCTGTTTTTACCGTGCGATCGACACGGGCACCACCTCCACCACTGTCTCAATGAATTGCATCTTTTGGAATATCCGGGGGATCGGGAACATTGCATCTCGTAATGTTCTTAAGACTTTGTGCCATAAATATAAGCCTTCCATCTTGGCAATTTGCGAACCTAAGGTGGACATTTCATCTATTTCGGATTCTTATTAGATTAGCTTGGGGCTCCGGTTCGTTGCTCAAAGCTTCCGGGCGAATGGGCGCCCAGGTATGGTCTTCTTCTCAATGTCTGATTCTGTAAATTCAATTCGGCTCTATGATTTTCCATGTTGGTTTTGCGCATGGTTTGTGTGATCATGTTGCTCGTCGGGCTCTTTGGTCGGATTTGAGGAATTTGGGTCTTACTGATCTGCTGCTTATTGGAGATTTCAATGCGGTATTGGGACATCATGAGCGCTGGGACTGGTGTTTTATCCCAAGCTTCTTGTAAGGACTTCAGGGATTTCTTGGAGGATGCTGGTCTATTTGCTGTGCCAACTACGGGGAATTCATTTAGTTGGTGCTCCCCCCGAAGGCCTCTATCTCTTCTTCAGGCTAAGCTGGATCGCGCCCTGGCAACTAGCCAATTCTTCACCTTTTGGCAAGTTGTTAAGGGCTTAATTCTTCCGCGTATTGCTTCAGATCACCATCCCATCATGGTTTCTTGCTCTTCTTCCATCAGCAAAGGGCCGTCTCCTTTTCGATTTCAGCGCATGTGGGTTAATCATCATTCTTTCCGGAGCATTGTTACTGCCTCTTGGGCTCTCCCGTGCGCGTCACCCAACCCTATGCTACGCGTCATGTGGAAGCTCAAGAGGTTAAGACAGACGATTAAGGAAGTTTTTGGAGATGTTCATCGTCAGGTGGATTATCAGATGGAAAAGGTCCGTCAGATTCAAGCTGATATTGAATCCGAGGGTTTCACGGAGGCCCTTAGGGAATTGGAATTTGAGGCGCAGACTGCATTGTCTCGTACGTTGCAAATGCAGTCTGAGTTTCTTCAGCAGAAATCCCATTCAGCTTGGTTAAAGGATGGGGACCGCAACACGGCTTTTTTCCATCATCACTACCAAATTCGGAATGGGCGATCCAGGATACAAGGGTCGATGGTCGACGGCAACTACACAGAGGATCCGGTTGCTCTTGGGAATCATATTATTTCATTCTATACAGATCTTTTTGCAGACACGGGGCACACCAGTTCAGATTACACTTTGGTTGACTAGCCTATCTCCCCTACGGTGAGCATGGTTGACAATGCATCTTTGACGGCTATACCTTCAGCGTCCGAGGTGAAAGAAGCGGTGTTTGATATGGGGTTAGACAGTGCTCCAGGTCCGGACGGTTTCAGTGGGAGATTTTATCATCATTTTTGGGATCTAGTTTCAGACGAGGTGATAGCAGCTATCAGATATTTCTTTGTCACGGCTTCCTTTCCGGCGGGTTTGAACGCCAGCTTCATGGCTCTCATCCCCAAGACCAAGGAAGTTAATGTGGTGGAGGACTTTAGGCCGATTGTCATGGGAAACTTTCTCTCTAAGATCATTACCAAGATTCTGGCAACATGTTTGGGCGCAATCATCTCTTCATACTTGTCGCCTACTCGATTTGGTTTTATCCCGGGCAGGCAGATTCATGATTGTATCGCTTTGGTTTCGGAGGGATTCAATATTTTGCAAGGACCGAATGATGCCAATATGATTCTAAAGATTAATATCCGAAAGGCCTTTGATACAGTTAATTGGGGTTTTCTGATACGCGTGTTACGTCGCTTTGGTTTCTCTGAAATTTATCCTTCAATCTTCAAGAATCTCGGTCCTTCTCAATGGGTCGCCAGTGGACTATTTCTCTTGCTTCAGAGGGGTTCGACAGGGGGATCCGTTATCTCGACTCTTTTGCATTGCGGAAGACGTTTTGAGTAGATTCTTTGAGGAGGCGATTAACAGGAATCAACTACATCCTTTCTGGGCGCCCAACCATGTGGTCTTCCCCTCGTCGATCATGTATGCTGATGATATTGTGATATGTGTGGGGCCTCCACGAGCAATGCACGTTCTATTATCCAGATGCTCAACCTCTACGCGGACATTTCGGGGCAGGTTTTCAATCCTAACTAATCTAAAGTTTATTTTGGTAGACGGGTTTCTAATTATTTGCGCGGGCGTATTCAAACGATCACTGGGATTCACATTGGCGCTTTCCCTACGGTTGACTTGGGCGCCCCCATCTTCAAGGGTGCGCCCAAGGTGGCAGACCTACAACCAGTTTTCGACAAAATTATTCTCAAGTTCAGGAGGTGGAAAGGGACTGCTTTGTCTATTGCTGGCCGTGTTTGTTTGGTAAATTCGGTGATCACCAGCTCCTTTGTGCATATGATGATGTTGTACAAATGGCCCAGAACTTTGTTGCGGAAAATGGAAAAGGCCATGCGTAATTTCATCTGGACTGGGAATGTGAACTCTAAGGGATCAGTCGTGGTTAATTGGAGGCGTTGTTGCACGCCCCGGGCAGAGGGGGGTCTGGGCGTACGCTCAATCGTTGTGGCCAAGGGTTAGTTGAAAATACTTAACTGTATAGGCCGAAGTAAATAATTACTTTGTCAAAAATTGGACTTGTAATCATCAAAAGAGAGTAGTTATCTAGGAAAATGGTTTAAGAAAATAGTATCCTGACTTAATTAATATATTGAGATTAATTAATCCTTAATAAATTACCACTACTATACAAGGTCAATTATAATGTTAATAATCTCAACAGTACATTTCTATCTTACATCAATTAAAAGTGCCAACAAATTTCACTAACCAAATTCTAATACTTCAAAACTTAGCTAAATATTTCCACTTAATTCTAATAATTCACATTAACTACAATAGTTATTTTATGTATTTTTTATATTGAGTATGGGGTAGAAGTGATTTTTAGGGTTTTTTCCTCTCCTTTTTCACGATCGCCGGTGTCACTCCAGCTTTTCCGGCTATTAACGCCGGCAGCAACATGGTGGATCCTCCATTCTATGGCTTCACATCAAACTTCGATACACCTGCTAAACATCATCAAACCAATCATTCACGAGCCACTCCTAACACGCCGCTGTCGGATTCCTCTCACCAGTCGGAGTTATCGCACGTCGCTGGCGTCTTTCCAACGCTGAACCCTTCGATGATGACGTGCCAGTTGGTTGCTCCAACTTTGTCTTACTCACGTATGCAAATCGCTAGGGTTTTTGGTAATTATTCGCAGGCCCAGTTACCTTCCGTTTTGCACAGCAATGTCGACGGGATTCTGCAACCCGCCGGCACACATGGCGGAGCAGCGCCTGCACCATTTTCCTCTTACGCTTTGCCAGCAAACTTCGTCCCTCACAAACACACGTTGATCCATCATTCACCTCTCTTCGCAACGTTAGGTCAGGTCCCGCCGGAAACGTACCTACAGCGCATGTCCTTGCATGAAGTTCAGCCGCTTGGGGAGGTTGTTAAGGGGGGCCCACCACTTTCTGTTACTGCAGCGGCTGGATACCATAATATTACACCCATGGATGCTAACTACCATGGGGGTGCCGACCCTTCTATACCTCCTCATGGAGGGCCGGCGGCCACTCTGCCTCCTAGAGTGGTCCCCTCCCAGGGGGGTGATGACCCCTGGGCCACAGTCTCCCATCCTCAGGGCATCCCTCCTGCATGCCCACAACCTCCTTCTGACCACATCAATGCTACTCAGATTGCTGGAATATCTCCAACAACGACATCCAATTATGCCACGAATCTGCGACATTCGGCTCATTATCCCAATGAACAATCCAATTTTGGAAACACATTTGCTAATCAGGTACTCATCATATGGATTCCACTTCTCGAGAAACAGGTAACTCCAATACATTTTCACACATGGTTTCTAGTAAATCCCATTCTATCCCTAAATCAGTTAGAAATGAAGATTACTATTCTGTGACCATTGATGATAACGTGTACCAACAATGTCTTGCGGAATTTTCCTATTCTTTAATTGGAAGGGTTATTTTAGGCAAAGGTAACAAGCCATGGGCGACTATGCTTTTGCATAAATGCCTATCTGAGCTATGGGGTATAAAAAACGACTGGAAATTAATTCCCTTGGGCAATGGCTTTTTTTGTGTCAAGTTGTTTAATGCGCAGGACCGATCTCGAGCTCAACAACATACAAACTGGACACTCAATCCAGGGACTATCCGTCTATCTCCATGGGTGCCAGATTTCAACCGTTACAAAGTGCAATCTTTGGTGGCTAGCATTTGGGTTCACATCTTCGAGCTCAGTTTGGAATATTGGGACCCCAATACCATTCTGGGGATTGCCAGTGCTCTCGGAAATGCCCTACAAATTGATCATCGTTCACTAGATGGTTCTTTGGGTCATTTTGTTCGGGTTCTGGTGGACCTCGATCTTTCTAAGCCGTTCGAGGACCACATCATGGTGGAACGTACTGGCAAGTGCTCCTTTGTTTCAGTGACTTATGAGAAACTCCCTGAGTTTTGTTCGAGGTGTAGTGTTACGGGACATTCGACAGCTTCTTGCAGACTTAACAATGCAGGCAATTCGGCTATGGCAGGGTGTGCTTCACCTGCCCTCACGTGCGCCTGGTACGCGCCAGAATTCGGTGCAGCGTGGGCGTTCCAGAGTTCGTAGAGTTTATCGTCCTGTGCAGCAGGACAAGGGCAAGGCCGTTGATGACTCAATGGGAAACACGGGTTCGACTATGCATGCAGGATCTCCTCCTCGCGCTATAGTCACTTGCCCTACGGACATCAATCTGGGTAACACATTTGAGGCTCTTAGTTCAGTTGACTCCCAGGATCAGCAACCTCCAGATTTTCAAGCCGATTATCCAACTAGGGCATCATCTCCCCAGGCTAATACTTCCAATATGGGCACTGTCTCCACCATTATGCCTATTACAGTTCAGTATCCGTTGGGGAAACCTATTCGAGCTCTGAGTCGTGCTTTCCGGGACAGCTCCTTGGATTCGGATAAAGATAGAATTCTCTGGAAGGTTACGTCGGTGCCATCGCCCCCAGTTCACGACATTATTATTGAGCTGGAGCACTCAGAACCACGCGAGATGAATGCTGCCGCATCTAAGAGATGGGCAGATTATGCAGATGAAATGGGCCACTCTCAACCGTCAGATTCGGCCACACACCACACGCGTGTTTTCACCATGCGATCGTCGCGGGCGCCACCTCCCCCCCACCGTCTTAATGAATTGCATCTTCTGGAACATCCGGGGGATTGGGAGCACTGCATCTCGCAATGTTCTTAAGGCTTTATGTCAAAAGCACAAACCTTCTATTTTGGCGATCTGCGAGCCCAAGGTGGACATTTCGGCAATTTCGGATTCTTATTGGCATAGCTTGGGTCTGACTTTTAGTTTTGGGGGAAATAAACGGGTGGACATTTGGGTTTTTTGCACCTCCACTGTCTCGATACTTAACCAGGTTTGGTCTTCTACCCAATGTATTGTCTTGCAAGTTCAATTTGGTGCCTTGTTTTTTCATGTTGCTTTCACTCATGGTTTATGTGATTACATTGCATGACGTGCGCTTTGGTTGGATTTGAGGAATTTGGGTCTTACTGATCTGTTGATTGTTGGGGATTTTAACGCGGTCTTGGGACATCATGAGCGCTCGCACAATGATACTCTCTCCCAAGCCTCTTGTCAGGATTTCAGGGACTTCATGGAGGATGTTGGTTTGTTTGTGGTGCCGACTACAGGGAATTCATTTACTTGGTGCTCCCCCCGCAGGCCGCTTTTTTACTTCAGGCTAAATTGGATCGAGCCCTTGCAACTTGCCAATTCTTCTCTCTTTGGCAAGCTGTCAAGGGTGTAGTTCTTCCACGCATTGGATCAGACCACCACCCCATTTTGGTTTCTTGTTCTTCTTCAATTGGCAGGGGGGCAGTTCCGTTCTGTTTTCAGCGTATATGGGAACATCATCATTCATTCCAGGATTTGGTTACCTCTTCTTGGGTTTCCCCATGCGACACGCCCAATCCCTTGCTGTGTGTCATGTGGAAGCTCAAATGGCTGCGACAGGTTACCAAAGACTAGAATAGAGAAGTGTTTGGGGACGTTAACCGTAGGGTGGAAATCCAGATGGAGCAACTTCGTCAGATTTAGGCAGACATTGAGACATTGGGTTATACCGCTGCTCTCCGGGATACTAAGTTGGACACCCAGCTGAGGCTCTCGCAGACGCTGCAGTTACAATCCGAATTCCTTAAGTAAAAAGCCCGTACTGCCTGGCTTAAGGACGGGGATTGTAATACCGCATTCTTTCATCGGCGTAGCCAGATTTGTATGGGGCACGCGGGGATACAGGGCCTTATGGTGGCAGGCAGTTACACTGATGATGTTGCGATCCTTGGGGATCATATCATTTCCTTTTACAAGGAGCGCTTCGCGGATACCGGGCGTTCCGCCTCGGATTTCTTGTTAATCGACCAGGTTATTACTCCAAGGGTTGGGGCGCAAGATAATGCCAGCCTAACAGCCATTCCCCCGGATTCAGAGATTAAGGAAGCGGTTTTTGATATGGATTCAGATAGTTCTCTGGGGCCAGATAGTTTCAATGGGATTTTTTATCGCCATTTCTGGGATGTCATCTCCGCCGAGGTGACTGCAGCTATTCGCTTTTTCTTCAGTAACTCGTCACTACCTCTGGGATTGAATGCCAGTTTTATGGCGCTCATCCGAAAGACTAAGGATGCGAATGTCATTTAAAACTTTCGCCCGATTGTTATGAACAATTTCCTTTTCAAGATCATCACGAAGATATTGGCTACGCATTTGGGTTCAATTATTGCCGACTATTTATCGCCGACGCAGTTTGGTTTTATCCCCGGCAGACATATTCATGATTGTATTGCCATGGTATCTGAAGGGTTCAATGTCTTACAGGGTTGCACGGATTCGAATATGATCCTGAAAATCGATATCCGAAAGGCATTTGACACATTGAGGTGGGATTTCTTACTTTACATCTTGCGCCGTTTCAGTTTCTCAGAGATATTTGTGCATTGGGTTGAGGCGGTTCTTCGGTCGTCCAGGATATCAGTGCTATTGAATGGGACGCTGGTAGGTTACTTCCCCTGTTTCAGAGGGGTCAGACAAGGGGATCCTTTATCACCGCTATTGTTTTGCATTGCGGAGGAGGTTCTGGGTCGGTTCATTAAAGTGGCGATGGATCAGTCTCGGTTAGTTCCCTTCACAGCGCCCAGGGGTATTATCTTTCCATCGTCCATTTTATACGCAGACGATATTGTCATCATTTGTGGGGCATCTTCTACCAATGCCCGGGTATTGCTTCAGATTCTAACTCATTATGCAGATATCTCGGGCCAAGTGTTTAATCCACAGAAATCCAAAGTTTACTTTGGTTCGCAGGTTTCGTCATAAGTCCATGGGAGGGTGCAACACATTTTGGGGATCCATCCAGGGGCATTCCCTACGGTCTATTTAGGCGCTCCAATATTTAAAGGCGCTCCAAAGGTTGCGAATTTACAGACTGCCTTTGACAAGATAATCCTCAAATTCAGAAGATGGAAAGGTTCGTCTCTTTCTCTTGCTGGTAGAGTTTGTCTTGTTAACTCGGTGATTACTAGTTCTTTTGTGCACACCATGATGGTTTATAAATGGCCTACAACGCTGCTCAAACAAATGGAAAGAGCCATGCGCAACTTCATTTGGACGGGGGATGTGAATTCTAAGGGGAAGGTGGTGGTCAATTGGAATAGATGCTGCACGCCTTGAGCCGAAGGGGGACTGGGCGTGAGATTGATTGTGGTTGCTAACACGACTTTCTTGATGAAATTGGGTTGGAAGGTTTTGAACTCGGACTCGGTGGTTTACAGAACCCTTAGACAACGGTACTTTACAAGGGATGGGGAGATTCGGCGGTCCTTTATTCTTTCTTCTATTTGGGCTGGGATTAAACCCTGTATTTTCGATTGCTTGGATGGTGCGCGTTGGATCCTAGGTGCTAATTCCAAGGTTTTATTCTGGATTGATAATTGGTTGGGCTACTCTATAGCAGACAGAATTGGCATCCCAGAGGACTATAGATACTTATTTCATCAGCGCATTTCTAACTAATTTTATGATGGGTCCTGGCATTTCACCTTCTCTATCGTGGAGGCCTATTTGGAGCTGGTCCGTGCCATTGTGCGCGTCCCAATCGTGCCAGACTCTCGGGACACTCGTGTTTGGTTGAACTTGGAGGATGGTTCGGTTACCTCGAAGGCGGCTTACAATCATATTCGATCCCAGCGTCCGACAGTTAAATGGGGTTCTTGGATCTGGTCGCAGCATATCCCGGAACGGAGATCGGTGGTAGCATGGAGGGCCATACACAACCGACTGGCTGTCCAGGATTCATTACGAGCTAGGGGAAGTTTACTGGCCCTTCAGTTTGTGTTCTTTGTAGGGAATCAGAAGAATCGGTTGACCATTTATTTGTCTCTTATGCTTTTGCAGGAAATATATGGCGATGGATCCTCCATGCTTTCCAAGTTCACCCTTTTCAGACATATAGTTTCAATGAGTTACTGGTGCGATTAATGTCTTTTCATTTCAGTGACCAGGTTGCTTTCCTTTGGTGTGTTGCAATACTTTCCTGCATCTGGCTCATATGGCATATCCGAAATGAGCTAATTTTTCATAACAAAATTTGGGCACTGGAGGCGGCGCTTATTCATCTATAGGTACTCATTGTAGAATCATCATCTTTGGACCAGGGATGCATGAAAAATGAACAACAAGACTTATTTATCTTGCGGGGTTTGCGAGTTCCTGGAAGGGCTAGACAAGCTCCGAGGATTGTGGAAGTTCATTGGCAAAAACACCTCCCGGATTGGATCAAGGTTAACATATGGCAGTGCCTCAGGGGTGCTGGGAAATCTCACAGCGTCTGGGGTTTTCCGGAATTGTAGAGGCTTCTTTCGAGGGTGCTTTGTTCATCACTGTAGATCAGGGTATGCGTTTGAAGCTGAATTGATGGCAGTAATGTGGGCGATTCAGTATGCATTTGCTAAGGCCTGGACACAACTTTGGCTGGAGTCGGACTCAATGTATGTGGTGAACTTGCTGGAGAAAAGGTCGACAGAGGTCCTGTGGCGCCATTTGAGCTACTGGCGCCACACACTTCACCTTCTTGGGCACATGGATCTCGTAGTCTCACATATTTTTCGGGAAGGCAATCGAGTTGCAGACATGCTGAGCAAGAAGACGGACTGCGGCACATGGTGGGGAGTCCCGCCCATGGAGCTCCTACACTACCTCACTGATGACTATGTTGGCCAATCCAACTATAGGTTTGTTACTTAGTGCGCCACTGCTTCAGGTTTCTTTTCCCATTTTAGGCGCATACTTTTTCCTGGGGATACTCTTTTTCCTTCCAAGGGTTTTTCCCACAAGGGTGGGTTTTACCTTGGAAGGTTTTAACGAGGTCCCAACCATTCAGCCATTTGGTCGGTTTGTGACCATTTCATTTGGTTTTTGACATTTTTTCCAGGCTTACTTTTGGTTACCTAATCAGCCTGTGATCAGGAATACTCTTTTTTTTCATTTTTATATATCTATTCGAACTTATTCAAAAAATATTGAGTATGAGCTACTACATCCTTCTACCCGTAAAAGAATGGCCCATAACATTACACTTAGAACAAAACTCTGGGAGTTTCTCATAGCTAACCGACACAAAGGAACATTGGCCAACCCGTTCCACCATAATGTGATCCTCCAATAGTTTAGTGAGATCAATCTCAACCAGCACACGAATAAAATATCCCAGAGATCCATCAAGCGATCGTTGATCAATCTGAATCGGATTACCAATCGCACTAGCGATCCCCAAAATAGTGTTGGGATCTCAGAATTCCAAACTGAGCTCAGAAATGTGAACCCAAAACTGGCTATAGAAGTGTGAACCTTGTAGAGGTTGAAATCCAGGACCCAGGGAGAAAGTCGAATAGTACCCGGATTAAGCGCCCAATTGATGCGTAACTGAGCTCGAGAACGATCCTGCGCATTAGAAAATGTAACACAAAAATATCCCTTGCCCAAGGGAATTAGTTTCCAATCATTCTTAATGCCCCATATCTCAGATAGGCATTTATGCAAAAGCATAGTCGCCCATGGTTTGTTAACTTTTCCCAGAATCACCCTCCCAATCAAAGAGAAAGAAAATTCGACAAGTCGTTGTTGATAAACATTTTCATCTATAGTCACAGAGTAATAATCTTCCTTCCTAAAAGGTTTAGGGATAGAATACATCCTACCGGAAACAGAAACTATATGAGAGAAAGATGTGACGTTACCTAGGGCCTGAGGAATTGAATCCATAGGATGGGTATTACCTGAAACGATTTTAGCAAAAGTGTTACCCAAAGTAGCCTGAGCATTAGCGTTATGAGCCGAATATCGAGGGTTTGATTCATAAATGGAAGTCGTTGGGGAAGAGCTTCCCGCAAACTGAGTAGCTTCTTTGGGAGCAGCATCCTTGTGGTGGCATGCAGGCGGGATTCCATGCAGACGGCAGACAGTGATCCAGGGGTCATCACCCCCCTGGGGGGGCGGCCTTGGAGGAGAGCATAGCAACCGGCCCCCCATAAGGAGCCACAAGTGGGTCGGGCCCCCCATAGCATGCGACAACCATGGGGGGAGAAGTGGGAGCCCCCCCCCCATGATGGGGATTCTTCAAAGGATGAGGGGTGACCGTCCCCTTAATCTCCAATCCTTCCTTAATGGCAGCAGCAGGCATAGGCTTCGAAGATGGAAGGACCAAGTATGATTCTGGCGGGTAATTCGGTGGGCGTGTGATCAAAAGCACGCACTGCTATTTGTGTGGATGATGGGGCGCACGGTGGCACAAGCTGGCTGGGCACCGGAGACGTGGAGGATGAAGGCGGAGATCGGACATGGGGCTTGAAGTTGGACATCAGTCCAAGGAGGAGTGGCTCCGCTATGGAGCCACCGGAAAGCTGAAGCAAAAACCTAGACGACATTAGGAAAAATCGCACACATTGGAGGTGTGATTGCACGCACTAGAGAGAGTTTTAACTCTTGGGAATTATTTCACTGCTCATTTATTTCTATTAGTTATGAAAAATTACTGGAATTCTGTGGGACTTGGGGCATAACAGGTCATTCTTCTGTGTCCTGTCGTCGTTTGGGTAATAATAGCACTTTGAAAGAGCAAGTTGGACGCCCTACCTCCCAACGCGGGCGATCTCGGGTTCGCAAAGTTTATCGCCCAGTTCATAATTCAAAGGAAAAGGGTAAGGCTGTTGATAACTCAACGGATAATACTCTTACCAATGCGTGTTGTCACTTGTTCCGACTTCATCTGCGATACATTTAGATAATCCTTTTGCTGCTTTGGATTTGGACGATCCCAATATTTCGACGCCCGAGGATATTCCACTCACGGTGGCCACTCACAGTTCTGTTCCCAAAGCCCCTACTTTCCCAAGTGGTCCATTACCATTTTTTTTGAATGAGTCAAAAATATAATAAAAAATGAAAAAGCAACATTCCGTGAGTATCTGAAGAACATTACACATATTAGAGGAAGAAGCCTCGCACATAACTATGTCATCATAAAGAACCGAAGCAGGGAAGATAATATGCCATAGAGCCAAAAATGGCGTGAGCTAATGGTTGGAAACCGAGGCCTCAAGGAATTTACTCAGAACCTCCTCCACAATACAAAAAAGAAAAGGGGACAAAGGATCACCCTGTCTTACACTTCTAGAGTAAGGAAAGTAATCCACCGGCGAACTGTTTTACAAAATCAAAATCCTGGCCGAATGCAGAATAGCTTTAATCCAGTGAATGAAAGTATCAGAGAAACCAAACCGATGAAGAACATGAAGCAGAAAACCCCAACTCAACGTATCAAAAGCTTTACGAATATCAATTTTCAAAATCATGTTCTTATCGAGATGACTTTGAAGTATGTTAAAACCCTTCCGAAACCAAAGCGATACAGTCGTGAGTAGCGTCCCGAAATAAAACCAAATAGCATAAGAGACAAATAAGATGTAATGATTAACCCCAACCGAGTAGCCAAAATCTTAGTAATAATCTTGGAAAGGAAGTTACTCATAGTAATCGGCCGAAAATTATCAACAGTGTTTGCATCTTTGCTTTTTGGAATAAGAGCCATAAAACTAGCGTTCAAGCCAGCAGGCAGCGTTGAGCTCGTAAAAAAATAACGAACTGTCATGATCACATCAGTGGAAATAATATCCCAATAATGCTGATAGAAGATACCAGTAAAACCATTCGGGCCCGAAGAACTATCCGATCCTAACTCAAAAACCGCCTCCTAGATATCAGAATCCGAAGGAATCACCGTTAAAAGATCATTATCAGCTGTCACCACCCTCGGAGAAATGAGACTGTCAACAATAGAGTAATCCGGAGCAGCACCCCCTGAATCTGAAAAAAGCTCCTTGTAATAGGAGGTAATATGCCATTCAAGCACACCCATATCCTCTGAAAAATTACCATCAATCATCAAACCATGGATCCCTGAGCGACTTTCCTTAGTCTGACAATGATGATGAAAAAATGCAGTATTACAATCACCATCTTTAGCCAAGTTGTTCGAGCCTTTTGTCTGAGGAAATCAGATTGCAAATAAAGAGTTTTAGAGAGAGATGTTTGAGCTTCAAATTCAAGCTTACTACGACCAACTTTGTAACCCAAAGTTTCAATATCCAACTGGATTTGACGCACTTTCTCAATCTGAATATCCACCATGCGATTAACATCACCCAAAATATCTTTGTTCCAACCCTTAAGAGCGACACACAACCATTTAAGCTTCAACATCATACACAAAAGAGGGTTGTAATTTAGACACGGCTGGACCCATGAAGAAATGACAAAATCCCAAAATTGGTCATGAGAAATCCACATGCGTTGAAAATGAAATGGACTCGGGCCTTTATTGGACGTGGACAAACAGGAAACTAAGAGAGGATGGTGATCCGAGCAAATGCGAGGAAGCACCAAACCCTTAACCACCTGCCAGTGATTGAAAAATCGACAAGTAGCAAGAGCCCGATCCAACTTTGCCCGCAGAAGAGAAAGTGGAGATCGAGTGGCACACCACGTAAAGGAATTACCTGTAGCACTGAAAATAAACCAGCATCATCCAAAAATCCTCTGAAATCCTGCCAAGAAGCCTGAGAAACAACACCATTCCCCAGTCTGTCATGATTACCCAAAACATCATTAAAATCACCAAGAATCAACACATTGTCTAGACCCAAATTCACCAAATCCAACCAAAGCGTGCGATGGCCAATGTGAGTACATAAACAATGTGAGAAGCCAACTGCACCTGAAGAATGATACACCGAGAAGAAACCAGTACATGTTGTAAAATAGTGATCGCCTGAGTACAAAACACCCAAATATCCGTGCGACCATTAGAGCAGAAATTCTGAGTCACAAACCGCAAACCCAAACTAGTTCAAAAGGAGTCAGAAATCGAAGTGATGTCCACTTTAGGCTCACAAATAGCCAGTAAAGAAGGCTTATCCTCTGACACAAAGCCTTAAGAACATTACGAGAGGCAATGTTCCCAAACCCCCGGATATTCCAGAAGATGCAATTCATTTGGAAATATTTAGGGGAGAAATCCGTGTTGAACACACGGAAGGGTCAGACTATGATGGTCCACCTGCTCAGAGCGCGCTCATTAGAGTCCTCATCAACATAATCTACCCACCGCTTATGAGCCGCAAAATTTAATTCCTTGGGACCATTAGTATCTACAGTAATCGAAAGATCATGAATCGACGGGGTCGGCCTTTGGGTAATGTTCTGAAGTAAACGATGCTTAGCCGAGTCTTAAGATCTATCCCTGAAAGCTTTGTTGATGGTTCGAATAGGTTTTTCCAAAGGATATTGAATCTTTTGTTGCAAATGACGACTATCAGATATGTTAGGGGTAGAACCCACATGAAAAGTCGGAGGCTTAGGTACCAAATGCATGAAACTAGGACAGAATGCGAGTCCATGAGAGTATTCGCATAATCCTTTTTTCGACTCAAAAGCCATTTTATCCATTGAGTTATCATCGGCCATGCCATTTTTCTTAGAAAGATCCGAGATACCAGCATCTTCTAGCAGAGAAGCAAAAGAGTTACCTAAAGTGACTCCTTTAGACATAGGATTATGGGGTATGATCGCAAGGGGAAGAGGAACATCCCCCCCCTCCAGCAACCTTGCCTTTATCATTAGAATGATGAATCAGACGATATCCTTTGCGAACACGAGAATGACCCCTGGGAACAGAAGGTGGGCGTTTAGGATCAGGCTGGGCTTGAGTCGGGTTTGATTGCAAGTTTTGACAATAAGAGGCCCTAGAATGCCCTATAATACAACACTGAGAACATGAATCTGGAAGCTTTTCATAACTTAATGAAACAAATGAGCAATGTCCCACTCGTTCAATCATGACATGATCTTGTAAAGGCTTAGCCAGATCAACTTCCACAAGAACACGAACAAAATGTCCTAATGAACCGTTAAGAGACTTAGAATCAACTTGGACAGGATTTCCCACTGCCTTGGCTATGATTATAATAACATTCAGATCGCAATACTCAAAACTTAACTCAAATATCCTTACCCAGACACTAACGATCGACGTGTTAACCTTATAGGGATTAAAATCCGGAACCCAGAGGGACAAACGAATAGACTCCGGATTAAGTTGTCATGATGAATGCGAAGCCGCCCGGGTGCGATCCATATCCGTAGAGAATTTAATGCAAACATAACCCCTTTCCCAACGGAATTAACTTTTTTTTGAATACGTGCGAATATATATATAAAAAATGAAATAGAGTAATCCTGATCACAGGTAGATCAGGTAACCAAATGAAAGCCTGGAAATAATGTCAACAACCAAAACGAAGTGGTCACAAGCCGACCAAATGGCTGAATGGTTGGGGCGTCGTTAAAACCTTCCAAGGTAAAACCCACCCTTGTGGGAAAAACCCTTGAAAGGAAAAAGAGTAACCCCCAGGAAAAATAGGCGCCTAAAAAAGAAACCTGAAGCGGTGGCGCATTAAGTAACAAACCTATAGTTGGATTGGCCAACATAATCATCAGTGAGATAGGGAAGAAGGTCAGTGGGCGGGACGCCCCACCAGGTGCCACTCTCCGTCTTCTTGCTCAGCATGTCTGCCACCCAATTGCCTTCTCGAAAGATATGAGAGACTACAAGATCCATGCCACTGAGCAGATGCAAGGTTTGGCGCCAAAAGCTAAGATGGCGCGCGCCATGGGACCTCCATCGTTCTCTTCTCCAGCAGGTTCACCACATACATCGAATCCGATTCCAGCCAAAGTTGCGTCCAGCCTTTTGCAAATGCGTATTGAATCTCCCACATTGCTGCAACCAATTCAGCTTCAAATGTACCCTGAACCACATGATGACGGACAAAGCATCCGCGAAAGAATCCTCTACAATTCCGGAAGACACCGGAGGCTGTTAGATTGCCCGGCACCCCTGAAGCGTTGCCATCAGTGTTAACCTTGATCCAACCCGGGAGGGGTTTTTTCCACGGGACCTCCACAATCTTCAGCGCATGACTAGCCTTTCCGGGAACTCTTAAACCACGCAGGATAAAGAGGTCCTGCTGATCGTTATTCATGCATCCCCGGTCCAAAGATGTTGATTCAACAATGAGTACCTGTAGGTGGATGAGTGTCGCCTCCGGAGTCCAGATTTTGTTGTGGAAGATTAGTTCATTACGGATGTGCCAAATAAGCCAGATGCCGGATAATATAGCCACACGCCAAAGGAAAGCGACCTGGTCACTAAAATGAAGAGACATAAGTCGTACCAGCAGTTCATTGAAACTGTAAGTCTGGAGGGGGTGCACGTGAAAGGCTTGGAAGATCCAACGCCACATATGCCCTGCAAAAGCACAAGAAACAAATAAGTGATCAACCGATTCCCCCGATTCCCTGCAAAGAACATAAATCGAAGGGCCAGTAAAACTTCCCCTAGCTCGTAAAGAATCCTGGACTGCCAATCGATTGTGTATAGCCCTCCATGCCACCACTGATCTCCGTTCCAGGGATATCTTTGGGACCAAATCCAAGAACCCCATCTAACTGTTGGGCGCCGGGGGCGTAAATAATTATAAGCCGTCTTCGAGGTAACCGAACCATCCTCTGAGTTCATCCAAACACGAGTATCCAGGGATGCAGGCTCAATTGGGACGCGCACAATAGCTCGAACCAGCTCCAAATAAGCCTCCACAAAGGGGAGGGTGAAGTGTCAGGATCCATCATAAAAATAATCAGAGATACGCTGCTGGAATAAATATCTATAATCCTCTGGAATGCCAATTCTGTCAGCGATGGAGTATCCCAACCAATTATCAATCCAAAATAATACCTCGGAATTGGCGTCTGGGTTCCAACGAGCACCATCCAAGCAATAAAAAATACAGGGTTTAATCCCAGACCAAATAGAAGAAGGAATAAAGGACCTCCGGATATCCCCATTTCTAGTAAAGTACCGTTGTCTGAGGGTCCTGAAAACCACCGAGTCCGAGTTCAGAACCCTCCAGTCCAATTTCATTAAGAAAGCCTTGTTAGCAGCCATGATCGATCGCACGCTGATCCTCCCTCGCCCGGGCGTGCAACATGTATTCCAGTTGACCACTACCTTTCCTTTAGAATTCACGTCCCCCGTCCAAATGAAATTACGCATGGCTTTTTCCATTTGTTTTAGCAGCGTGGCAGGCCATTTATAAATCATCATGGTGTTCACGAAAGAACTAGTTATCACCGAGTTAACAAGGCAAACCCTACCAGTAAGGGAGAGCGACGAGCCTTTCCATCGTCGGAACTTAAGGATTATCTGGTCAAAGATAGGCTGTTAATCTGCGAACTTTGGAGCTCCCTTGAAGATTGGAGCACCCAAGTAGATGGTGGGGAACGCCCCTGGATGAATCCCCAGAATGTGTTGCACCCTCCCACGGACATAATGCGAAACCTGCGCCCCAAAATAGACCTTGGATTTCTATGGACTAAACACTTGACCCGAGATATCTGCATAATGAGTAAGAATCTAAAGCAAGGCCCAGGCATAGGATGAAGACGGCCCACATATAATGACAATATCGTCTGCATATAAAATGGATGGTGGAAAGACAATACTCCTTGGCGCCGTGAAGGCAGATAACCGGGTCTGATCCATCACTGCTGCGATAAACCGACCCAGGACCTCCTCCGCAATACAAAACAATAGGGGTGATAAAGGATCCCCTTGTCTGACTCCTGTGGAACAGGGAAAATAACCAACCGGCGTCCCTTTCAACAACACTGATATTCTGGATGACCGAAGAACCACCTCCACCCAACGCACGAACGTCTCGAAGAAACCCAAAAGGCGCAAGATATGGAGTAAAAAATCCCACCTCAATGTGTCGAATGCCTTGCGAATATCGATTTTCAGAATCATATTTGAATCCATGCGCCCCTGTAAGACATTGAACCCTTCAGATACCATGGCAATACACTCATGAATTTGTCTACCCGGGATAAAACCAAACTGAGTCGGAGATAAATAATCAGCAATAATCGAACCCAAGCGCGTAGCCAATATCTTCGTGATAATCTTGAAAAGGAAGTTGCTCATGACAATCGGGCGGAAGTTTTCAATGACATTTGCATCCTTAGTCTTTGGGATGAGTGCCATGAAACTGGCATTCAATCCCAGAGGTAGTGAAGAATTACTAAAGAAAGAGCGAACAGCGTCTGTTACCTCAGCAGAGATGACATCCCAGAAATGGCGGTAAAAAATCCCATTGAACCCATCAGGTCCCGGAGAACTGTCTGAGTCCATATCAAACACCGCGGTCTGCACCTCAGAATCCGAGGGAATGGCTGTTAAGCTGGCATTATCCCGCGCCCCAACCATTGGAGTGAGCACCTGGTCGACTAGCGAGAAATCCATGGTAGAGCTCCCGGTTTCTGCAAAGTGCTCCTCATAAAATGAAATAATATGATTCCCAAGGACCGTAGCATCATCAGTGAAATTCCCTGCCACCATAAGTCCCTGAATTCCCGCGCGGCCCGTACGAATCTGGTTGCGCCGATGAAAAAATGTTGTGTTACGATCCCCATCCTTAAGCCAGGCAGTGCGGGCCTTTTGCTTAAGGAATTCAGCCTGTGACTGCAACGTCTGCGAAAGCTTCAACTGGGCGTCTATCTCGCTATCCTGGAGAGAGGAGGTATAGCCTAAAGCCTCAATATCTGCCTGGATCTGACGAAGATGCTCCATCTGGCTCTCCACGCTGCGATTAACATCCCCAAACACATCCATGTTCCAATCTTTAATAACATATCGCAATCGCTTGAGCTTTCTCATGATCAGCAAATAAAGGGTTGTGCGTGTCACATGGAGAGCCCCAAGAGGTTGTAACCAAATCTCGGAATGAATGGTGTTGAACCCACATACGCTGAAAACGAAACGGAACTGGACCCCTGGTAATGGCCGAAGAACAAGAAACCAAAATGGGGTGGTGATCAGATCCAATGCGAGGAAGAACTAAGCCCTTGACATCCTGCCAAAGTGCAAAAAAAGGACAAGTAGCCAGGGCTCTGTCCAACTTAGCCTGAAGTAAAGACAGAGGCCTTTGGGGAGAGCATCAAGTAAATGAATTCCCGTCGTCGATACCGCAAACAAACTAGCATCCTCTATGAAATCCCTGAAATCTTAGCACGAGGCTTGGGAAAGAGTATCATTGCGCGAGCGCTCATGATGTCCCAAAACCGCATTGAAATCCCCAGCCAGCAACAGATCAGCCAGACCCAAATTCCGCAAATCCAACCATAGCTCACGTCGTGCAATGTAATCACATAAACCATGTGTAAAGCCAACATGAAAAATCAAAGAACCAAATTGAACATGGAAAAAAATACACTGGGTAGAAGACCAGACCTGATTTAGAATAGTGATAGTGGAGTCATGAAGAACCCAAATGTCTGGCCGCCCATTGCATCAAAAATTTTGTCCCGCAAGAGTCAAACCCAGGCTATGCCAATAAGAGTCAGAAATAGTCGCAAAGTCCACCTTAGGTTCACAGATAGCCAAAATGGAAGGCTTATGCTTATGACATAAAGCCTTAAGAACATTGCGAGATGCAACATTCCCGATCCCTCGGATGTTCTAGAAGATGCAATTCATTGAGATGGTTGGGGTGGAGTCGCCCGTGACGATCGCACGGTGAAGACAGGCGTGTGGCGTGTAGCAGAGTCTGACGGTTGGGGATGATCCACTTCATCTGCATAGTCTGCCCATTTTTTGGAAGCTGCAAAGTTCATCTCGTGTGGTTCTAAACTTTCCGTTTCAATAGTAACGTCATGAGCAGGGGGCGACGGCCCCGACGTAACTTTCTGGAGAATTTGATCTTTAGCTGAATCCAAAGAGCTGTTCCGGAAGGCACGACTCAGAGCACGAATAGGCTTCCCCAAAGGATACTGTACTGTGATAGGCATAATTGTGGAGGCTGAGACGGTTCTCGTATTAGAAGTACTGGCTTTGGGTGATGACCCCCTAGCTGGATACTCGGCGTGGTCATCTGCGGGTTGCTGATCCTATGATTCGATTGAACCAAGAGCCTCAAAGGTGTTACCAAGATGGATTTCTGGAGGGCAAGTGAGTATGGCACGAGGAGGAGATCCTGCGCACGTAGTCGACCCCGTATTTCCCATTGAGTCATCAACGGCCTTGCCCTTATCCTGCTGAACAGGACGATAAACTCTACGAACCCTGGAACGCCCTCGCTGTACTGAATTGTTGCGATTAGCAGGCTCATGTGGCCATCCCTGGGTCGGAGACGTGCATCCATCCTTGTCCGTATTACCCACTATGTTAAAATGACAAGAAGCTGTAGAGTGCCCCGTAACACAACACCTCGAGCAAAGCGAGGAGTTTTTCATCCGTGAAACAAAAGAACACTTGCGGTGCGTTCCACCATAATATGTTGTTCCAGCGGTTTAGAGAGGTCAACGTCCACCAGAACCCGGATGAAATGACCCAAAGAACTGTCCAGTGAGCGCTGATCAATTTGTAATGGACTCCCAAGAGCACTGGCAATTCCCATGATATTATTGGGGTCCTAGTATTCCAGACTGAGTTCAAAAATGCGTACCCAGATGCTGGCCATAAAAGTTTGAACCTTATAAGGGGTGAAGTCCGGCACACATGGAGATAAATGGAAAGTACCAGGGTTAAGCGTCCAAGTAGTGCGTTGCTGAGCCTGAGATCGGTCCTGTGCATTAAACAATTTGACACAAAAAAATCCCTTGCCCAAGGGAATTAATTTCCAGTCATTTTTAATACCCCATAAATCAGATAGGCGTTTATGCAAAAGCATAGTCGCCCATGGCTTGTTACCTTTTCCCAAAAGAACCCGTCCAATTAAAGAATAGGAAAATTCAGCGAGACGTTGGTAAACATTATCATCAATTGTGACGGAATAGTAATCACCTTTTCGTACCGGTTTTGGAATGGACTGACTTTTACCAGAAACCACTGTGGAAAATAAGTTTGCATTACCTGGGACTGAGGCGTGGGATCCAGATGATTGGTACCTGCAACTATTTTAGCAAAAGAGCATCCAAAATTGGGGTTAGCGTTTGAAGTATGAGTTGGATGTCGCAGGTTCGTTTCATAATCAGAAGACGTTGGAGCAAGATATCCAGTGTTTCGTTGCTCGTTGTTGGATTCTGGCATCTGATGTGGACCCGCGTGCGGGGGAGCCTACGGATGGTGGACAGTGGCCCAGGGGGCATCACTCCCCTGGGGGAGGGGGCTTGGGGAGTTGGGTGTGCAGCTGTCGGCCCCCCATAGACAGATGGGAGGGGGCCGGCCCCCCCATGGCTGGCAGAGGCCATGGGGGTAAAGGAGCCCCCCATCGCAAGGGGCGAATCCACCTTCTTGCCTGCCAATTGGTGCGCAGGGGGCGCTGTAGTAGCAAAGGGAGGCGAGTGGACCTGCTGCATGATGGCCGGGTGCGTGGGGACCGCTGCAGCGAGGAGCCCGTCCGATGGTACGAGGTTGTTGCTGCATGGGGATCGCTCCTGCGCGGGCTGGTACGAGGTTGATGCTGGAGCGGGCGGTACGCTGGGGGATTGCTGGTACGATGAAGTTGGATGTTGTTACTGGTAGTCGTGCGGTGGGACCACCATCGAGGATGAGGACGTCTGATGTTGCTGCAGGGAAGTGCTAGGATTGGTTGACAAGAAGCTCCATAGCACACCATAGAAGGAGCATGGGCCCGACGACAATGGCTTTCTATTGCCTGATTTTGCAATTGTACGTGCATGGTATGGTTCAAAGTTTGAAGTTAAACCGGAGAGACCAAGCGACTCCGGGGAAGCCATGGCCGGCGATGGCGCCGGAGGAGAAGGGTTGGACGTCCAATTCGTATGCAAGAGAGAGGAGAGAGCAAAACCCTAGAGAGAGAATTTCCAAATCTAGTCAATAAAAAAGCCCCAACGGAATTAACTTCCAATCCCCTTGTATTTTCCATAATTTTGAAAGATGATTTTGAAGAGGAATCAAAGCCCGTGATTTACTACCTTTTCCCAAAAGCACTCGACCAATCAAAGCCCATGGTTCATTAGCTACTTATTCAGATTTTCATAAACAGCTGCACACGGTGCAATATCATCTGAACAAGACAATTCGTACTTTGTGTAAAGCGATACGTGATAGATCATTAGATTCCGCAAAGCAATGATTACTCCAGTCGGTCACACAGGGCCCAATGACTGTCATTCATAATTTGTCAATTCATGTTGATTCTGATGGTCCGACCAATTTAAACACTGCAACTAAAAAGAGTTGGGCAGACTATGGAGATGACGATATCATTTCGGATCTGCACCCTAATTCCGCGAATCCTATGTGGATTTCTCCACCTCCATCATCTCCATGAATTGTCTCTTCTAGAATATCCGGGCGATTGGGAACACTGCTTCTCGCAATGTTCTTAAGGCTTTATGTCATAAGCATAAGCCTTCTTTGTTAGCTATTTCTGAGCCAAAAGTGGATTTCCATGTTGTGTCTGATGCTTATTGGACTAGTCTTTGTTTGCATTTCATTGTTCATAATTTTTGGGATAATGGTAATTCGGATATTTGGATGTTTCGGATACAGGAGGTGGACGTTCTACAACATATCTTGGTTTCCTCTCAGTGTATTATTCTTCAAGTTAAGATAGCTCATTTGGTTTTCCATGTGGGTTTTGTTCATGGGCTTTGCAATCATGTGGCATGGCGGGTTCTTTGGTAAGATATTGTTGGTCTGGGCTTGAACTTGTTGTCTATCAATACTGCTGGTATTTTTTTAACTTGGTGTGCAACACACCCCCATCATTCGTTGCTTCAAGCTAAATTGGATCGTGCTCTTGCTAGTTTGCGATTCTTCTCTTTCTGGGTAGAAAGTTGATGGGTTGGTTCTTCTCAGGGTTTCCTCGGATCACCATCCGATTCTGGTTTCTTGTTTGTCCATTTCGTCTCATGGTCCCTTGCCTTTTTGTTTTCAACGAATGTGGCTTAAACATCATACCTTCATGGACATGGTGCGTACGTCATGGGTTCAATCATGGGGAGTTTGGGATACCATTTTACGCATGATTATGAAGATTAAGCGGCTTTAGATTTTTCTCAAAGGCTAGAACAAGGAAGTTTTCGGATTGACAGCGTGATTGATTCTGTTGTTCAAACTGAAGATAATATCTTATTGACGGCGATTCCTACGGACTTGGATATTCGGGAGGTGGTGTTTGATTTGGGTTCTGATAGCTCTCCGGGTCTGGATGCTTTTAATGGGATATTTTATCAGCAGTGTTGGGACATTATTGCCTCAGATGTGATTTTTGCGGTCTGTCATTTATTCGTGCATTCTCCTCTGCCTTTGGGGCTTAACGCAAGCTTTATGGTGCTTATTCGGAAAAAGAAAGATGCTAAAACTGTGGACAATTTCAGGCTCATTGTGATGAGTAATTTTCTTTTCAAAAATATTACCAAAACTCTGGCATCTCAGTTTGGGCGTATTATCCATAATTATATTTCTCCCATGTAGTTTGGGTTTATTCCGGGTGGTCAGATTCATGATTGTATTATGCTGGTTTCGGAAGGTTTTAACATTCTTCAGAATAGAACGGACAAGAATATGATTATGGGAATTGACATTCGTAAGGCCATTAATACTCTTAGTTGGAATTTCTTGCTTCATGTGCTTCGTCGTTTTGGGTTCTTGGATAAATTTGTTATTTGGATTGAGGTGATTCTATGATTTGCGAAGATTTTAGTTTTACTTAATGGTTCCCCTATGGGTTGTTTTCTTGCACTAGAGGACTTCGTCAAGGTGATCCACTTTCTCCATTGTTATTTTACTTGGCCGAGAAGGTTCTTGTTAAAATTATTGGGTCAACGATTTCCACTCGTCAGATTACTCCTTTCTTGGCACCTCGCAATATTGAGTTTCCGTCATCGGTTATGTATGCAGATGATATCGTTATTTTGTGTGCAACCACCATTGCTAATGCGCGACAAATATTTGAGCTTCTTGAAGTTTACGCTAATATCTCTGGTCAGGTTTTCAATCCAGCTAATTATATGGTTTTCTTTGGATCCCGGGTTTTCTCTCATATTTGGAACTGCATCCAAGGAATTATGGGTATCTCTTTGGGTTCTCTTTCTACTTCCTATTTGGGTGTCCCTATTTTTAACGGTGCTCCCAAACAGGCTGTCTTGCAGCCACTTTATGAGAAGATCCTTATGAAATTCAAGCGTTGGAAAGGATCTTCCTTGTCTATTGCGAGGCGTATTTGCTTGGTGAACTCGGTTATCACCAGTTTCTTCGTTCATTCTATGGCGGTTTTTTTTTGAATAAGTGCGAATTATATATAAAAATGAAAAAGAGTAATCCTGATCACAGGCAGATCAGGTAACCAAATGAAAGCCTGGAAATAATGTCAACAACCAAAACGAAGTGGTCACAAGCTGGCCAAATGGCTGAATGGTTGGGGCCTCGTTAAAACCTTCCAAGGTAAAACCCACCCTTGTGGGAAAAACCCTTAGTAGGAAAAAGAGTACCCCCAGGAAAAAGGCGCCTTAAAAAAGAAACCTGAAGCGGTGGCGCATTAAGTAACAAACCTATAGTTGGATTGGCCAACATAATCATCAGTGAGGTAGCGAAGAAGGTCTGTGGGCGGAACGCCCCACCAGGTGCCACTCTCTGTCTTCTTGCTCAGCATGTCTGTCACCCGATTGCCTTCGCGAAAGATATGAGAGACTATAAGATCAATGTCACTGAGCAGATGCGAGGTTTGGCGCCAATAGCTAAGATGGCGCCATGGGACCTCCATCGTTCTCTTCTCCAGCAGGTTCACCACATACATCGAATCCGATTCCAGCCAAAGTTGCGTCCAGCCATTTGCAAATGCGTATTGAATCGCCCACATTGCTGCAACCAATTCAGCTTCAAATGCGTACCCTGAACCACATAGATTGCCCGGCGCCCCGGAAGCGCTGCCATCCGTGTTAACCTTGATCCAACCCGGGAGGGGTTTTTGCCACTGGACCTCCACAATCTTCGGAGCATGCCTAGCCCTTCCGGGAACTCTTAAACCACGCAGGATAAAGAGGTCCTACTGATCGTTATTCATGCATCCCCGGTCCAAAGATGCTGATTCAACAATGAGTACCTGTAGGTGAATGAGCGCTGCCTCCGGAGTCCAGACTTTGTTGTGAAAAATCAGCTCATTACGGATGTGCCAAATAAGCCAGATGCAGGATAATATTGCCACACGCCAAAGGAAAGCGACCTTGTCACTAAAATGAAGAGACATAAGCCGTACCAGCAGTTCATTGAAACTGTAAGCCTGGAGGGGGTTCACGTGAAAGGCTTGGAAGATCCAACGCCATATATGCCCTGCAAAAGCACAAGAAACAAATAAGTGATCAACCGATTCCCCCGATTCCCTACAAAGAACACAAACCAAAGGGCGATAGAAACTTCCCCTAGCTCGCATGTAAATCCGGGATCGCCAATCGGTTGTGTATAGCCCTCCATGCCACCACTGATCTCCGTTCCGGGATATGCTGGGACCAATTCCAAGAACCCCATCTAACTGTCGGGCGCTGGGGGCGTAAATAATTATAAGCCGTCTTCGAGTTAACCGAACCATCCTCTGAGTTCATCCAAACACGAGTATCCCGGGATATAGGCGCAATTGGGACGCGCACAATAGCTCGAACCAGCTCCAAATAAGCCTCCACAAAGGGGAGGGTGAAGTGCCAGGATCCATCATAAAAATAATCAGAGATACGCTGCTGGAATAAATATCTATAATCCTCTGGAATGCCAATTCTGTCAGCAATGGAGTATCCCAACCAATTATCAATCCAAAATAATACCTCGGAATTGGCGCCTGGGATCCAACGAGCACCATCCAAGCAATCAAAAATACAGGGTTTAATCCCAGTCCAAATAGAAGAAGGAATAAAGGACCTCCGGATTTCCCCATTTCTAGTAAAGTACCGTTGTCTGAGAGTCCTGAAGACCACTGAGTCCGAGTTCAGAACCTTCCAGCCCAATTTCATTAAGAAAGCCTTGTTAGCAGCCATGATCGATCGCACGCCCAATCCTCCCTCTGCCCTGGGCGTGCAACATGTATTCCAGTTGACCACTACCTTTCCTTTAGAATTCACGTCCCCCGTCCAAATGAAATTACGCATGGCTTTTTCCATTTGTTTTAGCAGCGTGGCAGGCCATTTATAAATCATCATGGTGTGCACGAAAGAACTAGTTATCACCGAGTTAACAAGGCAAACCCTACCAGCAAGGGAGAGAGACGAGCCTTTCCATCGTCGGAACTTAAGGATTATCTTGTCAAAGATAGGCTGTAAATTTACGACCTTTGGAGCTCCCTTGAAGATTGGAGCGCCCAAGTAGGTGGTGGGGAACGCCCCTGGATGAATCCCTAGAATGTGTTGCACCCTCCCACGGACATAATGCGAAACCTGCGTCCCAAAATAGACCTTGGATTTCTGTGGACTAAACACTTGACCCGAGATATCTGCATAATGAGAAAGAATCTGAAGCAAGACCCGAGCATTGGATGAAGACGCCCCACACATGATGACAATATCGTCCGCGTATAAAATGGATGATGGAAAGACAATACTCCTTGGCGTCGTGAAGGCAGATAACCGAGACTGATCCATCACTGCTGCAATAAACCGACCCAAGACCTCCTCCGCAATACAAAACAATAGGGGTGATAAAGGATCCCCTTGTCTGACTTCTCTGGAACAGGGAAAATAACCAACCGGCGTCCCATTCAATAGCACTGATATTCTGGACGACCGGAGAACCACCTCCACCCAGCGCATGAACGTCTCGGACAAACCGAAACGGCGCAAGACATGTAGTAAAAAATCCCACCTCAATGTGTCGAATGCCTTGCGAATATCGATTTTTAGTATCATATTTGAATCCGTACGTCCCTGTAAGACATTGAACCCTTCAGATACCATGGCAATACACTCATGAATTTGTCTACCCGGGATAAAACCAAACTGAGTCGGAGATAAATAATCAGCAATAATCGAACCCAAGTGCGTAGCCAATATCTTCGTGAGAATCTTGAAAAGGAAGTTGCTCATGACAATCGGACGAAAGTTTTCAATGACATTTGCATCCTTAGTCTTTGGGATGAGCGCCATGAAACTAGCATTCAATCCCAGAGGTAGTGACGAACTACTAAAGAAAGAGCGAACAATGTCTGTTACCTCAGCAGAGATGACATCCCAGAAATGGCGGTAAAAAATCCCATTGAACCCATCAGGCCCCAGAGAACTGTCTGAGTCCATATCAAACACCGCGGTCTACACCTCCGAATCCGAGGGAATGGCAGTTAGGCTGGCATTATCCCGCGCCCCAACCATTGGGGTGAGCACCTGGTCGACTAGCGAGAAATCCGTGGTAGAGCTCCCGGTATCCGCAAAGAGCTCCTCGTAAAATGAAATAATACGATTCCCAAGGACCGTAGCATCATCAGTGAAATTCCCTGCCACCATAAGTCCCTGAATCCCCACGCGGCCCGTACAAATCTGGCTGCGCCGATGAAAAAATGTTGTATTACGATCCCCATCCTTAAGCCAGGCAGTGCGGGCCTTTTGCTTAAGGAATTCAACCTGTGACTGCAACGTCTGCGAAAGCTTCAACTGGGCGTCTATCTCGCTATCCCGGAGAGAGGAGGTATAGCCCAAAGCCTCAATATCTGCTTGGAACTGACGAAGATGCTCCATCTGGCTCTCCACGCTACGATTAACATCCCCAAACACATCCATGTTCCAATCTTTAATAACATCGCAAGCGCTTGAGCTTCCTCATGACACGCAATAAGGGGTTGTGCGTGTCACATGGAGCGCCACAAGAGGTTGTAACCAAATCCCGGAATGAATCGTGTTGAACCCACATACGCTGAAAATGAAATGGAACCGGACCCCTACTAATGGTCAAAGAACATGAAACCAAAATAGGGTGGTGATCCGAGCCATTGCGAGGAAGAACAAAACCCTTTACGTCCTGCCAAAGCGCAAAAAATGGACAAGTAGCGAGGGCTCTATCCAACTTCGCCTGAAGTAAAGATAGAGGTCTATGGGGTGAGCACCAAGTAAATAAATTCCCCGTAGCGTGCACCGCAAACAAACCAGCGTCCTCCATGAAATCCCTGAAGTCTTGACACGAGGCTTGGGAAAGAGTATCATTGCGCGAGCGCTCATGATGTCCCAAAACCGCATTAAAATCCCCAACAAGTAACAGATCAGAAGACCCAAATTCCCAAATCCGGCCCAGAGCTCACGTCGTGCAATGTAATCACACATACCATGAGTGAAGCCAACATGAAAAATCAAAGCACCAAACTTAACTTGGAAAACGATACATTGAGTAGAAAACCAAACCTGGTTAAGGATTGAGATTGTGGAGTCGTGAAGAACCCAAATGTCTGGCCGTCCAATGCCTCGAAAACTTTGACCCACCAAAACCAAACCCAGGCTATGCCAGTACGAATCAGAAATAGTCGAAATGTCCACCTTAGGTTCACAAATAGCCAAAATTGAAGGCTTATGCTTTTGACATAAAGCCTTAAGAACATTGCGAGATGCAACATTCCCAATCCCCTGGATGTTCCAGAAGATGCAATTCATTGAGACGGTGGGGGGGTGGCGCCCGTGACGATTGCACGATAAAAACAGGCGTGTGGTGCATAGCGGAGTCTGACGGTTGAGTATGACCTGCTTCATCTGCGTAGTCTGCCCATCTCTTGGTAGCGGCAAAATTCATCTCGTGTGGTTCTGAACTCTCCGCTTCAATAGTAACGTCATGAGCTGGGGGCAACGGTCCCGATGTAACTTTTCGGAGCATTCTATCTTTAGCCGCATCCAAGGAGCTGTCCCGGAAGGCACGTCTCAAAGCACGGATAGGCTTCCCCAAAGGATGCTGAACCGTAATGGGCATAATGTGAGAGACCATTCCCGTATTGGAAGTATTGGCCTTGGGAGACGATTCCCTAGCCGGATAATCTGCTTGGTAATCTGCTGGTTGTTGCTCCTGGGGGTCCACTGAATCAAGAGCCTCGAAGGTACTAGCAAGATGAATGTCTGAAGAGCAAGTGACTATAGCGCGAGGTGGTGATCCTGCACGCATAGCCGAACCCGTAGTTCCCATTGAGTCATCGACGGCCTTGCCTTGTCTCACGAACAGACGGTAAACCTTACGAACGGGAGCGGCCTCGCATCTTTGAATCACCGACGACTAGTATCTGGGGCCCTTGATCGTCCCTGGGCCGGAGACGCACGCCCTTCTACGGGCGTATTTCCCGCATTGTTAAGATGACGGGAAGCTATTGAATGTCCCGTAACGCTACACCTTGAACAAAACTGAGGGAGTTTTTCATAACCGATGGAAACAAAAGAGCACTTGCCCGTGCGTTCAACCATAATGTGTTACTCCAATGGCTTGGAAAGATCAATATCCACCAGAACCCGAACAAAATGACCCAAAGATCCATCCAAAGATCGCTGATCGATCTGTAATGGGTTCCCAAGAGCACTGGCGATCCCCATGATGTTCTTTGGGGTCCCGAGTATTCGCATCGAGTTCAAAAATACGTACCCAAACGCTGGCCACTGAAGTTTGGACCTTATGCGGGTTGAAGTCCGGCACCCATGGGGAGAGACGTATAGTTCCCGGATTGAGCGCCTAATTTATCCGAACCTGAGCTCGAGCACGGTCCTGCGCATTAGAAAACTTAACACAAAAAAATCCCTTACCCAGGGAGATTAGTTTCCAATCAGTTTTAAAGCCCCATAATTCAGATAGGCGTTTATGCAAAGGCATTGTTGCCCATGGTTTGTTGCCTTTACCCAAAATCACCCTTCCAATTAAGGAATACGAGAATTCAGCGAGACGTTGTTGATACACATTATCATCTATAGTAATTGAGTAATAATCACCTTTTCTAACCGACTTAGGGATAGAGTTGATTTTTAAACCACATGTGAAAAGGATTCAAGTTACCTTGTGCTTGCGGAGTAGAATCCAAGTCGTGGTGTGTACCTGAAACAACTTTAGCAAAAGAGTTGCCAAAATTGGATTGATTATTGGAATAATGAGCCGATTGTCGCAGATTTGATTCATATATGGAGGTCGTTGGGGTAGATGTTCCAGCAATCGAGGTGGAAATGAAACGGCTGCTAGAGGTTGGGATCTCGTGCGGCACGGCGAGACAAGCGCCCAAGGGTCATCGCCCCCCTGGGAGGGGGCGCCCTTGGAGGAAGTAGTAGCCACCGCCCCCCCAAGAGATGGCACAAGGGGGGCGGTCCCCCCATGGTAGGCATCGCCCATGGGGGGAAGGGAAGATGTCCCCCCAAAATAACCACCTGCAAGTGGTGGTTTGGATGTGGTCCCCATGGCATCTTTCCCATTTGCAACAGCAACAACATTATGTGGAGGGACCACATGAGCATTAGCATCAAGACCCATGGGCATGCGTGAGGGATGTTGGGCGTTGGAGGGGGCGCCATGTGCATCAGCATCAAGACCCATTGGTGTGCGTGAAGGATGCTGGGCGTTGGAAGGGGCGCACATGCAAACATGGGGGGACCAATCCGTCCTTGGGCGACGTGGAAGGTGTTGTAGGCGTACGAGGTTGTTGTCGAGTATGCAAAGGAGGGTCAAAATTGGACGTGTACCCATGCCAAGGGGGCTCCGACATGGTAGCAAACGGAGAAGTCGACCGGAGAGAAGAAACCAGCGGGCGTGAGTACGACGGAGAAGACATTCTATGGCGGTTTATAAATGGCCGATTTCCATGCTCAAGCAAATGGAAAAGGCTATGCGGAATTTTATTTGGATAGGGGATATCTGCTCTAAGGGCTATGTGGTTGTGAAGTGGTCTCAATGTTGCATGCCGAGGTTGGAAGGGGGGCTTGGTGTCCACTCCATTCTCACTGATAATAAAGCTTTCCTCATGAAAATGAGTTGGAAAGTTTTAAACTATGATTCAGAGGTTTTTACACTGCTCTGTCGACGATACTTCTTGTCTGATGGGAGCATCAACACACTTTCTTGCTTCCATTTGGTTGGGTTTTAGGCCTATTTTGGAGGATTGTTTGGATAATTCTAGTTATATTCCTGGCTCCAATTTCGAGGTATTATTTTGGATTGATAATTGGCTGGGTTATTCTATTGCCGATAAAATTGGAATCCCCCAAGAGTATAAAAACATTTTCAAAACAATATCTCTGATTATTTTTATGATGATTCTTGGCATTTCACTATCTCGTTTGTGGAAGCTTATTTGGATATCGTCCGAGACATTGTTAGGATGCCCATCACTCTTTCTTCCGTGGACAAACGTATTTCGATTCACTCTTTGGATGGTGATATTTCTTCTAAAGCTGCTTATGCCTACTTGCGCCCGTCCTTGCCTACGGTTAAATGGGGGTCTTGGATTTGGTCTCCCTACGTCCCGGAGAGACGATCTATTGTGATTTGGAGAGCTACCCTCAATCGTCTCTTGCCACTACTTGTGGCCTATGCCATGCACACCCTGATTTATTTGAATAAGTTCGAATATATATATAAAAATGAAAAAAGAGTAGTCCTGATCACAGGCTGATCAGGTAACCAAAGATAATCGTGGAAATAATATCAAAATCCAAAATAAGTGGTCACAAGCCGACCAAATGGCTGAATGGTTGGGGCCTCGTTAAAACCTTCCAAGGTAAAACCCACCCTTGTGGGAAAAACCCTTGGAAGGAAAAGAGTACCCCCCAGGAAATAATAGGCGCCTAAAAAAGGGAAAAGAATCTTGAAGCAGTGGCGCACTAAGTAACAAACCTATAGTTGGATTGGCCAACATGACTATCAGTGAGATAGTGTAAGAGCTCCATGGGCGGGATGCCCCACCATGTAATGTTGTCCGTCTTCTTGCTCAGCATGTCCGCAACCTGATTGCCTTCCCGAAAAATATATGAGACTACGAGATCCATGTGCCCGAGAAGGTGTAGTGTGTGGCGCCAGTAGCTCAAATGGCGCCACGGGGCTTCCGTCGATCTTTTCTCCAACAAATTCACCACATACATTGAATCCGACTCCAGCCAAAGTTGTGTCCAACCCTTAGCAAACGCATACTGGATCGCCAACATTGCTGTCATCAATTCAGCTTCAAACGCATACCCTGATCCATAGTGATGAACAAAGCACCATCGAAAGAAGCCTCTACAATTCTGGAAGACTCTGGACGCTGTGAGACTTCCCGGCACCCCTGAGGCGCTGCCATCCGTGTTAACCTTGATCCAACCCGGAAGGGGCTTTTGCCAATGAACCTCCACGATCTTCGGAGCTTGTCTAGCCCTTCCATGAACTCGTAGTCCGCGCAAGATAAATAAGTCCTGTTGATCATTGTTCATGCATCCCCGGTCCAATGATGATGATTCTACAATGAGTACTTGTACATGAATGATCGCCGCCTCCAGTGTCCAGATTTTGTTGTGAAAAATCAGCTCGTTTCGGATATGCCATATCAGCCATATGCATGAAAGTATCGCCACACGCCAAAGAAAAGCAACCTGGTCACTAAAATGAAAAGACATTAACTGCACCAGTAACTCATTGATATGTCTGAAAAGGGTGAACTTGGAAAGCATGGAAGATCCATCGCCATATATTTCCTGCAAAAGCACAAGAGACAAATAAGTGATCAACCGATTCTTCCGATTCCCTACAAAGAACACGAACCAAAGGGCCAGTAAAACTTCCCCTAGCTCGTAATGAATCCTGGACAGCCAGTCGGTTGTGTATAGCCCTCCATGCAACCACCGATCTCCGTTCCGGGATATGTTGCGACCAAATCCAAGAGCCCCAATTAAGTGTCGGGCGCTGGGGGCATAGGTGATTGTAAGTCACCTTCAAGGTAACCGAGCCATCCTCCAAGTTCAACCAAACACGTGTATCCGTGTATCTGGCGCTATCGGGACGCGCATAATGGCACGGACCAGCTCCAAATAGGCCTCCACGAAAGAGAAGGTGAAGTGCCAGGACCCATCATAAAAGTAGTCAGAAATGCGTTGATGAAATAAGTATCTATAGTCCTCTGGGATGCCATTTCTGTCTGCTATAGAGTATCCCAACCAATTATCAATCCAGAATAAAACCTCGGAATTAGCCCCTGGGATCCAACGAGCATCATCCAAGCAATCGGAAATGTAGGGTTTAATCCCAGCCCAAATGGAAGAAGGAATAAAGGATTGCCGAATCTCCCAATTCCTTGTAAAGTACCGTTGTCTGAGGGTTCTGTAAACCACTGAGTCCGAGTTCAGGACCTTCCAACCCAATTTCATCAAGCAAGTCTTGTTAGCAACCACAATGGATCTCACGCCTAGTCCCCCTTCAACTCTAGGCGTGCAGCATCTATTCCAATTGACCACTACCTTCCCCTTAGAATTCACATCCCCCGTCCAAATGAAGTTACGCATAGCTCTTTCCATTTGTTTAAGCAACATTCCAGACCATTTGTAAGTCATCATGGTGTGTACAAAAGAACTAGTAATCACCGAGTTAACCAGACAAACTCTACCAGCAAGGGAAAGAGACGAACCTTTCCATCTTCTGAATTTAAGGATTATCTTGTCAAAGATAGGCTGTAAATCCGCAACATTGGGAGGGCCCTTAAATATTGGAGCGCCTAAATAAACAGTAGGAAACGCCCCCGGATGGATCCCCAAAATGTGTTGCACCCTCCCGCGGACATATGACGAAACCTGCGAACCAAAGTAAACTTTGGATTTCTGTGGATTAAACACTTGACCCGAGATATCTGCATAATTGGTTAGAATCTGAAGTAACACCCAGGCATTGGTAGAAGATGCCCCACTCATGATGACAATATCATCCGCGTATAAGATGGACGATGGAAAGATAATACCCCTGGGTGCCAGGAAGGGAGAATCGAGGTTGATCCATTGCCACTTCAATAAAATGACCCAGGACCTCCTCCGCAATGCAAAACAATAACGGTGATAAGGGATCCCCTTGTCTGACCCCTCTGAAACATGGAAAATAACCTACCGGTGTCCCATTCAACAGTACTGATATCCTGGACGATCGAAGAACCACCTCAACCCAATGCACAAAGATCTTTGAGAAACCGAAATGGCGCAAGACGTATAGTAAGAAATCCCACCTCAATGTTTCAAAAGCCTTTTGGATATCGATTTTCAGGATCATATTCGAATTCGTACGTCCCTGTAAGACATTAAACCCTTCAGATACCATGGCAATAGAGTCATGAATCTGTCTGCCGGGGATGAAACCAAACTGCATCGGAGATAAATAGGCTGCAATAATCGAACCCAAATGCGTTGCCAATATCTTCATGATGATCTTGAAAAGGAAATTGCTCATAACAATCGGGTGGAAATTTTCAATGACATTCGCATCCTTAGTCTTTGGGATGAGCGCCATAAAACTAGCATTCAAGCCCAGAGGTAGTGACGGATTACTGAAGAAAAATGAACAGTCGTAGTCACCTCGGATGAGATAGCATCCCAGAAATGGCGATAAAAAATCCCATTGAACCCATCTAGCCCCAGAGAACTATCTGAATCCATATCAAAAACCGCTTCCTTGATCTCTGAATCCGAGGGAATGGCTGTTAGGCTGGCATTATCCTGCGCCCCAACCTTAGGAGTAATAACCTGGTCAATTAATGAGAAATCCGAGACGGAATTCCCGGTATCTACGAAGAGCTCCTTGTAGAAAGAAATGATATGATCCCCAAGGATCGCAGTATCATCAGTGTAACTGGCTGCCACCAGAAGTCCCTGTATCCCTGCGCTCCCCGCACGAACCTGGGTGCGTCGATGAAAAAATGTTGTATTACGATCCCCGTCCTTAAGCCACGCAAAACGGGCCTTTTGCTTAAGGAATTCGGATTGTAATTGCAGCGTCTAGGGGAGCCTGAGCTGGGCGTCCAGCTCCTTATCCCAGAGAGCAGCGGAATAACCCAAAGTTTCAGTATCAGCCTGGATCTGACGAACTTGCTCCATCTGGAATTCCACCTTTTGGTTAACGTCCCCAAACACTTCACTATTCCAGTCTTTGATGACCTGTCGCAGCCGTTTGAGCTTCCACATGACACGCAGCAAGGGGTTGGGCATGTCACATGGAGAAGCCCAAGAAGTGTTAACCAAATCCCGGAATGAATGATGATGCACCCACATACACTGAAAATGGAATGTAACCGGCCCCCTGCTAATTGAAGAAGAACAAGAAACCAAAATGGGGTGGTGATCAGATCCAATACATGGAAGAACTAAGCCCTTGACAGCTTGCCAAAGAAAGAAAAATTGACAACTGGCAAGAGCTCGGTCCAACTTAGCTTGAAGAAAGATAGTGGCCTTCGGGGGGAGCACCAAGTAAATGAGTTTCCTGTAGTCGGGACCGCAAACAGACCAGCATCCTCCATGAAATCCCTGAAATCCTGACACGAGGCTTGGGAGAGAATATCATTGCACGAGCGCTCATGATGTCCCAAGACTGCATTAAAACCCCCAACAATCAACAGATCAGTAAGACCTAAATTCCTCAAATCCAACCAAAGCGCACGTCGTGCAATGTAATCACACAAACCGTGAGCAAAAGCAATATGATAAACCAAAGCACCAGATTGAACTTGCAAAACAATACATTAGGAAGAAGACCAAACCTGGCAAAGGATTGTGATGGTGGAGTCACGAAAAACCCAAACATCTGATCGTCCATTACTCCAAAAATTTTGTGTCACAAAAGTCAGCCCCAAGCTCTGCCAATAAGAATCAGAAATTGCCGAAATGTCCACCTTGGGCTCACAGATAGCCAAAAAAGAATGTTTATGCTGCTGACATAAAGCCTTAAGAACATTGCTTGATGCAACGTTCCCAATCCCTTCACAAAAGCATAGTGAATCGACCACATTGCTGCGACCAATTCAACTTCAAATGCATAACCCGCACCACAACAATTCACAAAACACCCCCGAAAGAAACCTTTACAATTCTAGAAAACCCTGGAAGTTGTGAGACATCCTGGCGCCCCCGAAGAACTGCCGTCCATATTCACCTTGATCCATCCCGGAAGGGATTTTTGCCATTTAACTTCCACGATCTTCGGGGCTTGTCTAGGCCGCCCAGGAACACACAACCTACGCAGGATGAGAAGGTCTTGTTGGTCATTGTTCATGCAGCCCCGATCTAATGAAGATGATTCAACGATGAGAACCCAAAGATGGAGAATAGCCGCATCCACCGTCCAAGGTTTGTTGTGAAATGCCAACTCATTCCGGATATGCCAAATTAGCCAGATGCAGGACAGAATAGCCACAGGCCATAAGAAAGCAACCTGCTCACTAAAATGAAAATTCATTAATCGCACCAGGAATTCATTAAAGCAATGAGCCACAAATAGGTGAACGTTAAATGAATCAAAGATCCATTGCCACAAAGCCCCTGCAAAGACACAAGAGACAAATAAATGGTCAACCGATTCCGCAGAGGCACGACAAAGAGCACAAACCGAGGGGCCAGTGAAACTTCCCCTGGTCCACCATAAATCCAAGACAGCGAATCGATTGTGGATAGCCCGCCATGCCACCACCGATCGGCGTTCTGGAATGTGTTGCGACCAAATCCAAGAACCCCATTTGATAATCGGATAATGGGGCCAAATATGAGAATACGCTATTTTCGAAGTAACCTTTCCATCGTCCTAATTCAGCCAGATCTGCGTATCCCTCGAGGAAGGGGAAATGGGGACTCACACAATATCCCGGACCAGATCCAAATAAGCCTCCACAAAAGAGAAGGTGAAGTGTCATGACTCGTCATAGAAGTAGTCCAAAATGCGATGCCTAAATAAGTGTATGTACTCCTGTGGGATACCAATTCTGTCTAGAGTAACCCAACCAGTTGTCAATCCAAAATAATACCTCGGAATTACACCATGGAATCCAACGAGAATCATCTAAACAATCCGAAATGCAAGGTCTAATCCCAGCCCAGATAGAAGACGGGACAAACGACCGCCGGATCGCCCCATCCACCATCAAGTAGAGCCTCCTAAGGGTTGTGAAGATTAGTGAGTCTGAATTCATAACCTTCCAGCCCAATTTCATCAAAAAGGCAGTATTAGCCACCACAATAGATCGAACGCCCAACCCCTCTTCAGCTCGAGGCGTGTAACATCGATTCCAATTAACCACCACCGACCCCTTGGTATTTACATCCCCAGTCCGAATAAAATTACGCATGGCCCTCTCCATTTGCTTAAGCAAGGATCGAGGCCATTTGTAAACCATCATCATGTGCACAAAAGAACTAGTAATCACCGAATTAACAAGGCAAACTCGACCAACAAGAGAGAGAGAGAAGTACCTATCCATCTTCTGAATTTGAGGATCACCTTATCAAAGACGGGCTGTAAATCCGCAGCTTTAGGGGCACCTAAATATACCATAGGGAACGCCCCGGGCTGGATCTCCATGATATTTTGAACCCTCCCACATACCTGAGATGAGACCCGAGATCCAAAGTAAACTTTAGATTTCCGAGGATTGAAAGCTTGGCCCGAGATATCCGCATATAGGGTGAGTATCTGAAGCAGGGTATGGGCGTTAGCTGGAAAAGCCCCACACATAATAACAATATTATCAGCATTAAGGATGGACGATGGGAAAATGATCCATCTAGGCGCAATGAATGGGCCTAGCTGATTCTGAGTAACCGCGGTCTCGATAAATTTGCCAAGTACCTCCTCCGCGATGCAAAAAAGTAACGGGGATAGAGGATCACCCTGTCTAACCCCTCTAAAACAGGAGAAGTACCCCACCGACGTCCCATTAAGTAACACTGAAATTCTGGAGGACCGAAGAATAACATCCACCAAGTAAATAAAAATCTCCGAAAAACCAAACCGACGCAGAACGTGTAGTAAGAAATCCCACTTCAACGTATCAAACACCTTACGGATATCAATTTTCAAGATCATATTTGCATCAGTCCGACCATGCAAAACATTGAACCTTTCAGAAACCATGGCGATACAATCGTGAATCTGCCTCCCCAGAATAAACCCGAACTGCGTAGGAGATAAATAGGCAGAAATGACCGAGCCCAAATGAGTAGCTAAGATCTTGGTAATATTCTTGAAAAAAAAATTACTCATGACAATTGGCCAAAAGTTCTCAATAGAATTAGCATCCTTAGTCTTCGGAATGAGTGCCATAAAACTAGGGTTCAATCCCGGAGGTAAGGATGAGCTGATAAAGAAAAAATGGATAGTGGCGGACACATCTGCCGAAATAACATCCCAAAATTGACGATAAAACGTACCATTAAATCCATCCGGGCCAGGAGAACTGTCCGAACCAATATCAAAAATCGCTTTCTTAATCTCCAAATCCGAAGGAATAACCGTCAGACTGGCGTTATCCAAGCCCCCACATTAGGAGAAATAACCTGATCCACCATAGTGTAATCCGAAGTGCTACCCCTTGAATCCGCGAAAAGCTCCTTATAGAAGGATATAATATGACTCTCAAGAACCGCCGTATCATCTGAGAAATTACCATCGATCATCAGACCCTAGATCCCCGAGCGTCCACTGCGAATCTGGCAGCGGCGATGAAAAAATGATGTATTACGATCCCCATCCTTAAGCCAGGCTGAGCGGGCTTTCTGCTTAAGGAATTCAGATTGTAATAAGAGCGTGTGAGACAACTCATTCTGGGCGTCGAACTCAGTGTCCCTTCGTGCAGCTGTAAAACCAGAGGTCTCTATATCTGCCTGAATCTGCCGAACCTTCTCCATCTGAATCTCAACCCGCCGATTAACATCACCAAACACATCCCTATTCAAGGTCTTAATAGCCTGCGCAACCTTTTGAACTTTCCACATGACGCACAATAAGGGGTTCGGCATGGCACATGGGAGGACCCAAGAAGACGTAACCAGATCACGAAAAGATTCATGATATATGTAAATAAATTTCAAATGATTTACCTACATAAATATATTAATATAAATAATTTGATTTTACATGACTTCTAATGTGAATATGTAATTTTAAAATACATATAATTATGCGTAGGAATGATTTATCATGATAATTAAAATGCAAAGTTTCGGGTTGTGACAATTCTTTCCCCCTTTAAAAATTTCGTCCTCAAAATTTGTACATGTACTGTATATTAACCATGGATATTGTTCTCTCTTGTGTTGTTCCGATTCCCATGTAGCTTCTTCTCTAGAATGATTTTTCTACAACACTTTTACCAACGGAATAACTCTGTTTCTACGTTGTTTTTCTTTGAATCTCAATATTCCAATTAGTTTTTCGACATAACTCGGATTATCAGCAATTTTAGCTGATTCATCTCGAAGAACATGTGATGGGTCTAATTTGTATCGACGAAGCATACTAACATGGAACACATTACGAATCTGGGACAATTCATGTGGCAAGGCAAGCCTATAAGGTAATGGTCTAACCCTTTCAAGTATTTCATATGGGCCGATATAATGGGGACTCAGTTTATCTTTCTTTCCAAATCTGAGAATACCCTTCCAAGGGGAAACACGAAGAAATAATTTTAAAAGAATTGGAATAATATATATATATATATATAAATGAAAAAAGGGAGTCATCCTGATCACAAGCTGATCAGGTAGCCAAAGAAGTAAGTCTAAAAATAAGAACGAAACAAAATTGAAATGATCACAAGCCGACCAAATGGCTGAATGGTTGGGGTCTCGTTAAAACCTCCCAAGGTAAAACCTTCCCTTGTGGGGAAAACTCTTGGTAGGAAAAAGAGTACCCCCCATAATGGAAAAATGATTCCAAACATACAGAAATAGAAACCCGGACGCGTTAGCTAACAAACCTATTGTTGGACTGACCAACATAGTCATCAGTGAGAAAAGGCGCAAGATCTGCAGGCGGGACGCCCCACCAAGTCCCATAATCTGTCTTCTTGCTCAACATATTTGCCACCCAATTGCCTTCCCAAAAAATATGTGAGACCACCAGCTCCATTTGTGAAAGCAGATGAAGAGTGTAATGCCTCTTGCTAAGGTGACGCCATGGCACCTCGACTGATCTCTTATTAAGCAAATTCACCACATAAATCAAATCCGACTAAAGCCAAAGTTGTGTCCATCTTTTAACGAATGCATAATGGATGGCCCACATCGCAGCCATTAACTCCGCCTCAAACGCATAGCCCTCACCACAACTGATCACAAAACACCCCTGAAAGAAGCCTCTGCAATTCTGGAAGACCCCGAAAGCTGAAAGAATTCCCGGTGCCCCCGAAGCACTGCCGTCCATATTCACCTTGATCCAACCCAAAAAGGGTTTTTGCCAATTAACTTCCACGATCTTTGGTGCTTGTCTAGCTTGCCCAGGAACATGCAGCCTATGAAGGATGAGAAGGTATTGTTGATCATTATTCATGTAGCCCCAAGCTAATGAAGATGATTCGATGATAAGAACCCGAAGATGAAGGATTGTCGCGTCCACCATCCAAAGTTTGTTGTTAAAAACCAACTCGTTCCGGATATGCCAAATGAGCCAGATGCAGGACAAAACAGCCACACGCCATAAGAAAGCAACCTGCTCACTAAAATGAAAATTCATTAAACGCACCAGGAATCCATTAAAGCTATGAGCCATCAATAGGTGAACGTCAAATGAACCAAAAATCCATTGCCAAAGAGCCCCTGCAAAGACACAAGAGACAAATAAATGGTCAACCGGTTCATCGGAGGCACAAGAAAGAGCACATACCGAAGGGCCAATGAAACTCCCCCTAGTACGCAATAAGTCCAATAGTGTCGATAAAAAATCCCAGTGTAGCCATCCAGGCCTGGAGAGCTGTCCGGTCACATATCAAACACCGCTTCCCGAATCTCTGAGTCCGAAGGAATAGCCGTTAAAAGAGCATTATCCACTGCCCCCACCCTCGGAGAAATCACCTGATCGACCATTGAATAATCCGAAATGGTGCCCCCAGGGTCCGAGAAAAGTTCCTTATAAAAGGATGTAATGTGATTCCCAAGAACACCTGGATCATCTGAATAATTATCATCAATCATCAAACCCTGAAAACCCGAGCGACTACTCTGAATCTGACAACAGCGATGAAAAAAGGTTGTATTACGATCACCATCCTTAAGCCAAGCTGAACGAGCTTTCTGCCTCAGGAACTCGGATTGCAATAATAACGTGTGGGACAAATCTTTTTGGGCCTCCAATTCCAAATCACAACGAGTAGCAGAGAAACCCAATGTCTCAATGTCCGCCTGAACCTGGCGTACTTTCTCCATCTGACAGTCCACCTAACGATTAATATCCCCAAAGATATCTCTATTCCAAACCATAATAGTCTGCCGCAACCGTTTAAGTTTCCACATGACACGCAGCAAAGGGTTAGGCGATGCACATGGAAGTGCCCAAGAAGAAGTAACGAGATCCCGAAACGAGTCGTGAAAAACCCACATACGCTGGAAGCGAAATGGAACCGAACCCCTGTTGACTGAAGACGCGCAATAGACCAAAAATGGGATGGTGATCCGAACTAATGCGAGAAAGAACCAAACCCTTTATAACTTGCTAAAGAGAGAAAAATCGATACGTTGCTAAGGCTCGATCCAACTTAGCTTGGAGCAGGGCTAGAGGCACACGGGGTGAACACCAAGTGAACGTGTTCCCCGTAGTCGGAATAGAGAACAAACCAGCATCCTCCACAAAGTCCCTGAAGTCCTGACAAGAGGCCTGAGAAAGAGTACCACTGCCTGAACGCTCATGATGACCCAAACAACATTGAAATCCCCAATAAGCAATAAATCATGAAGACCCAAATTTCTCAAATCCAACCAAAGTGTGCGCCGAGCAATATGATCACATAAGCCATGAGCAAAACCAATATGAAAAATCATAGAGTTCAATTGAACCTGCATAACAATACACTAATAGGAAGACCAAACCTGCTGCGAAATGGAGATGCCAAAATCACAGAAAACCCAAATGTCCGCCCGTCCGTTAGCACGAAAATTTTGAGTCACGAAACTCAAATCCAGACTACTCCAATAGGAAGCCGAAATCGAAGAAATATCCACTTTAGGCTCATAGATAGCCAAAATAGAAGGCTTATGCTTCTGACATAAAGCCTTAAGAACATTACGAGAAGCAATGTTCCCAATCCCCCGGATATTCCAGAAGATGCAATTCATTGAGACGGTGGAGGTGGGGCTGCCCGTGTGAGCGCACGGTAAAAACAGGAGTGTGGTGTGTCGTAGAATCCGACGATTGAGCATTAGCAACCTCATCTGCATAATCCACCCATCGTTTTGAAGCCACAAAATCTAACTCATTTGGCCCTGGGTGATCCAACACAATCGTGAGGTCATGAATAGCCGGAGAAGGTCCCGAGCAACATTCTGCAGCAATCTGGATTTGGACGAATTCAGGGAGCTGTCCTAGAAGGTGCGACTAAGAGCACGGATAGGCTTTTCCAATGGATGTTGAATCGTAAGAGGCAGATCTGTAGAGAAGGAATCGGTGTTCGAAGATGGAGCCTTGGGAACCGGATGTCGAGTTGGTAGAGCTAAAGGGGAATCCGTGGACTGTTGTTCTGGGGCGTCATCTGAAGCAAGCGCCTCAAAAGCATTACCAAGGTGTATGTCAGCAGGGCAAGTGACTATGCCACAGAAAGGGGAGCCCGGCCGTATGTCGAACCCGTATTTCCCATTGAGTCATCAACGGCCTTGCCCTTGTCCTGCTGCACAGGATGATAAGCTTTGCAAACTCTGGAACGTCCTCTTTGAACAGAATTCGGACGTCCCTTCGGAGCTCTGGAACGACCAAGGGTAGGACTGGGGCGCCTTTTCGTGGCCGAGGTTCCCGTAGCATTAAGGCGGCAAGAAGCAGCCGAATGTCCCGTAACCTTACACTTGGAGCAAAACTCGGGCAGTTTTTCATAGCTAACCAAAACGAACGAGCACTGACCAACCCTTTCCACCATAATGTGATCCTCCAATGGTTTTGAGAGATCAAATTCAACCAGCACACGAATGAAATGCCCTAGAGATCCATCCAGCAAACGCTGATCTTTGGATCGGGTTACCAATAGCACTGGCGATCCCTAAGATGGTATTAAGATCCCAATATTCCAAACTGAGCTCAAACATGCGAACCCAAACACTGGCTACAGAAGTGTGCACTTTGTAAGGATTAAAATCCGGGACCCAAGGAGAGAGCCGAATAGTTCCCGGATTAAGCGCCCAATTGATACATAGTTGAGCCCGAGCTCGATCCTGCGCATGAAAAAATTTGACACAAAAATATCCCTTGCCCAAGGGTATTAATTTCCAGTCATTTTTAATGCCCCATATCTCTGATAGCCTTTTATGCAGGAGCATAACATGGCTTGTTACCTTTCCCAAAAATAACCTGCCCAATCAAAGAGTAAGAGAACTCGGCAAGACGTTGTTGGTAAACGTTTTCATCAATAGTAACAGAATAATAATCCCCTTTCCTAATAGGTTTAGGGATAGATTGAATCTTACCAGAAACCGTATGAGAAAATGAAGCAGTGTTACCTGGGGCCTAGGGGAAAGTAGAATCCATTGGATTGGTGTAACCTGAAATAACTTTCGCAAAAGTGGTACCCAAATTAATATGAGTATTAACATTAGCATTATGAGCCAAAAGTCGAGGGTTCAATTCATTAACGGAAGTCGTTGGGATAGAGCTTCCAACAACTCCCGGCGCAAATCTTTGGGAGCAAAGATCCTTGCAATAAGTATTTCAAGCATGCAAAAATTTGAAATGGGATTCCATGCATTTAGCTCAAGATCATGAGTAGGCCCGGGGTTATCACCCCCTAGGGTGGCGGCCTTGGAGATAGGCATAGCAACAAGGGGGGGAGTGGTAAGCCCCCATAAGGAGCCACAAGGAGGATGGCCCCCATGGTTTGGCATGCGCATGCATTGTAATAATCGACCATGGGGTGAGATGTGGGAGATGCCCCCCCATATTGGGCGGCCTTCAAAGGCTGGAGATGGCTGCCCCCCGAGCTCCAAGGCTTCCTTAATAGTAGGTTTGGGCATATGCTTCAAACACTGAGGGGCCAAATATGTTTCCCGCGGGATAAGCCCGGTGGACGCATGATCAATACCCTGTCGTGCATGTTGATTGGAAGAGGGGACGAATGAGGACACAAACTTGCTGGGCGTTGGAGACATGGAGGATGAAGGTCGTTGATGGACATACGACCTGAAGTTGGACATCAGTCCAAGGAGGAGTATCTCCTCCATGGATCCACCGGAACAAGAACCTAGATGACGATGGAGGAGGATTGTACGCACTAGAGGTGTAAATCGCACGCACTATGGTTTGGCTATTAACCGCAGTCATGTAATAATCAGGCACCGAAATTACTTCTGGGTGTACATTGTTTGAGAAAATACGAAGAAATACTTTCTCACCAATTTCATATTCCATTTCCCGCCTATGTTGATCAATATAACTCTTTTGTAAATCTTGAGCTGCTTTTAATCGGCTTTTAACTATTTTTACTTTTTCAACTGTCTTGAATCAGATCTGGACCTTCCAGCAATTGTATTCCCTCTTCATCCCAACATAATGGTCTCTGCATTTCCTACCATATAATACTTCATAAGGCTCCATACCAATGTTGCTATGATGTTGATTATTGTATGCAATTTCCATCAATGCAATGTATTCATGCCAAGAACCTTTGAATTCGAGAACACATGCCCGAAGCATATCCTCTAGAGTTTGAATGGTCCTCTCTGACTGCCCATCTGTCTGTGGATGAAATGATGTACTAAAATGTAACTTAGTACCTAATGCTTGTTGTAAGCTACCCCAAAATCTAGACGTAAAACGAGGATCGCGATTTGACACAATTGACAGGGGTATACCATGTAGTTTAATAATCTCATTCACATATCGTTTTGCCAGATTTTCTAGAGTAGAACCCCATCTAAATGGTAAAAAGTGTGCTGACTTTGTTAGTCGGTCAAGAATAACCCAAATTGCATTATTTTTCCTAAGTGTCATAGGCAGACCATAAAGGAAATCCATAGTAATACGCTCCCACTTCCAAACAGGAATAGGTAATGGATGCAATTTATCCACAAGTGCTTGATGTTCCGCTTTAATCTGTTGGCAAGTTAAGTATTTTGAAACATACTCGACTACATCTTTCTTCATTCTAGGCCACCAATAATGGCTTTTTAAGGTTAGATACATTTTTGTACTACCTGGGTGTATGGCATATGGTGCCGTAAGAGCTTCCATTATCTCATACCTTAAGCCATCAACATCAGGAACACAAAGTCGATTGTTGATCGTGAAACTACCATCATCATTCAGAACAAAGGATGTACTATTTTCTTGTTTCACTTTTTCTGCAATACTGGTTAGTTTATCATCACGAAATTGTGTTTGTTTAATTCTTTCAATCATCACAGGATGAACACAAAGTGAAGCACTTAAAACACCCATGCCATTTACATTCAATTCAACATTCATCTTCCTCATATCTAAGCAGATACGGTAAAGAATGCACTGAGAGATAAGCAACAGTACCACAAGATTTTCAGCTCAAAGCATCAGTAACAACATTAGCTTTCCCTGGATAGTATTCATTAGTACATTCATAATCTTTCAGCAATTCAAGCCATCTTCGTTGACGCATGTTCAACTCTTACTGACTCAATAAGTATTTCAAGCTTTTATGGTCAATGAAAATTTGAAATGTGGCACCATATAAGTAATGTCTCTATATCTTTAAAGCACACACAACTGCAGCTAGCTCAAGATCATGAGTAGGATAAGACATCTCGTACGGTTTAAGTGGTCGAGAAGCATAGGCAATAACCTTACCATGTTGCATTAAAACACATCCTAAAACCATTGTACTTGGTTTTTAGAAACATCAAACATTCCTTCTTTCGTAAACAAAAATCCATCACACCTTGAAGGAATAGTCAAGACTGGGGGAGTGGTAAGCCTTTTCTTCAACTCTTTGAAACTCTTCTGGCAATTATCTGTCCTTTTGAAAGGAACACCTTTTTGTAGTAATTTCATCAGTGGAGTTGCAATAAGAGAAAAATTCTCAACAAATCGTCGATAATATCCGGCTAAACTTAGAAAACCACGAACTTTTGTAACACTTTTTGGGTTTTCCCATTTGATCACGCTCTTCTTCGATTCAATTTTTTTTTTTCATGTTTTTTTTCTTTGGCTCAATAAGATCAACTTTAATCCCATCACATTCACTCAATTGGCTTTTACCTAAACGTGTCCCAAAAATATTACTTGATCTAACCAAAATTTGCACTTACTAAGTTTTGCATACAAACGTTTCTCTCGCATGGTTTGCAACACAATTCTCAAATGTTGTTCGTGTTCCTCAGCATATTTAGAATATACCAAGAATCAATGAAGACAATGACAAATTTATCTAGATAGTGTCTAAACACATTATTCATCAATGCCAAATATACAGCGGGTGCATTAGTCAGACCAAAAGGCATTACCAAAAACTCATAATGGCCATACCTAGCTCGGAATGTTATTTTTGAAATATCAGCTTCTGCAATTTTCAACTGGTGATACCCTGATCTCAAATCAATCTTTGAGAAAACTCTAGCACCTTGCAATTGATCAAATAAATCATCTATTATAGGTAATGGATATTTATTCATCACTGTCACTCAATTCAGTTGTCAATAATCTATACACAGTCTCAGCGTACCATTTTTCTTTTTTACGAATAATACCGGTGCGCCCCATGGTGAAACACTCGGTCTAATATATCCTTTTTCCAACAATTCTTGTAACTGCATCTTTAATTCTTGTAATTCAACAGGTGCCATTCGATAAGGAGGAATAGAAATTGGTGTTGTGATTTTTTTTTTTCTGTTTTTTTTTACGTTTTTTATTGAATAATCTTTTTTTTTTTTTTTTTTTGAAACTAAGTAGTTCGATGGTGAACTCTATATCTCTATATGGAGGTAATCCGGGTAAATCATTTGGGAACACATCCGGATACTCTCTACCCACTAGAGTGTCTTCAAATTTCAAACCATATAAGTGTGTGTCTATTACGTGGGCTAAGTAACATTCACAACCTTTCTTAATCATTCAAATTTGAAAGACATTCTTGAATGTTGTCTCCATTTGAGGCTAGACTTGGAATATCATACACGTAGGCAAAATTTCTCTTTCCCCTTTAAATATAATATGCTTTGCTTAATGTTATTTTGAAATCCATAAAGGACCAAAGTTGTAATCAGTGGTCAAATAAATCATCTCCCATTTGATAATGGATATTTATTCAGATACAATTTATTATTGAAAGCACTAACACTATTTCTTTAGTGAAACAATCCAATTTAGCATGGTGTTCGGTTAATCAATCCATACCAAGAATCACATCGAAATCTCTTAAGGGCATAACTGGTAAACTAACACTCAATTTTGATTCACCGATCAAAATTTTGCAATCACGATATATAGTATTTACAATCACCACACTCCCGATAGTTAAAATATTATATTTATATATGAAAAGAGAACGATGTGCGTGCGATTACGCTGAGTGAGATTTTTCTGACGCCGATGAATTCATCGCAGTCGACCAGCTCTCTCATCTCCGATCAAATCCTTCATTGATCTTCCAGCCATGGACGCACTTTTATTCCCTGAGATTCATTCATTCACTTCCAAAAGATCACAAAAAAGCAGATTCACTTAACACAACAGTGGTGCGGTGCAGACAGTCCGTCGAAAATCCAGCCACCGACTTTGACGACGATCAATAATATACCCCCTCAATCGTCTCACGGAGGAACATAATCGACGACAGATGACAGAATCAGGTACCGTCCACCATAACCCTAGGGTTCAAGAAAGGGTTCTCGATAAAAACCTTAGTTTTCATGCATCCACACACGTACATCAACAAAACCCTAACCCTAAGCGTGGCATTACGAATGAAGATGATGAAGGTCATCCCGCAGTTACAACTCAAGGAAATAAAGAACCGATGATGATTTATGGAGGGCCAATCACGAGAGCAAAAGCTAAACAAATTAAGCAAGCGTTGATGACTCTTGTTGCTGAAATTAAAGAAAATATGCAAGGGAGCTCAATAGAAGGCCAAGTAATGAATGTTATTCAAGTTTTTGGGCCAGAATGCATCTAATAAGTTGGGCTCAAGCATGGAACTGAATTGAAGACTTAATTTGGAGTTTATGGGCCATGATTTTCGTCCAACACCTCAAGCCCAAGAGGAGTGATGTTTCATTTTGCTTAAAATGGTCAATTTTCAGCATTTTGTTAGTCAAAGTGTCTTAGTTAAGTTAATCAAGTATGATTATTCAATAAAGTAAGTCAAGTAGTCATTTTCCAAGTCTAGAAAGGTTGTCTAGTCTAGTAATCATTTTCCAAGTCTAGTAAAGGTGGTCTAGAGTGTCTCTTCACATGGAGGAGTCATTTTCTATGTTGTAAGACTAGAAAAAGGGGTCAAGAATGTCTCTTCAAATCCCATGAAAAGCCAATTCGGGATTAACATTGAAGCATCATATTGTAACTATAAAAGCATGGCAGCCCATGTAAGAATGGAGAATTGATTGATATATTGAAATTGGCATTTGCCTTTGTGAGTTGAAATTCTCTTTGTAGAGTCTTCAATTGTTTAAGAACTTATCAAGATACTTGAGCAATATCTTGTGGTGTTCATCATACCAAGGTTCTTGGCTGACCATATAGCCAACGGGTCAAGGTTATAAAGCTCTAGGTAAGATCAAACTAGATCATCGATCTGGAATATCCGTTGCCTACTTGTATACGTTGGGTTCTTGAATCGATATATTCAATGGGTCCTTCGTACAATCCGTATCAGTTTGGTATCAGAGCAATCGGGTATTGATCTGATTTCCTATCATTTTATCCATATTCTAGTTTCAAAAAAAAAAAAAAAAAAAAAAAAAAAAAAAAAAAAAAAAAACAGAAAAAGAAAATCTGAATTCCTTCTCCATTCAATCTTGAGAAGTACATACAAAAACAAAAAAAGAAAAATCTTGTTGTTGGATCCTAAAGACTCCACCACCAAAAGAAAATTGTATCTTGTTTCTTAGAAAAAATCTTATTGATCTTTTTGTACACGGGCATATCATTTGTTGAACGTGACTTGGAATTTCTTGTCTTGATTTGTTCTTATTCTTATTGAGCCTACATATGAGAATTTGAGTGGTAAAAGGCATTGAGTGGTGAGATCATTAGAGGGGAGGTAAAAGCCAATTGAGTGAATCATCTTGAGTGATACACGAGTGTTTTGTGAGGAATATATCATGGAGGATACTTCGGGCAGCAAGGTTGGAGAAAAAGATTTCACTATTGAGGCTATGCAACAACAATTTGCAAGATTTACAGCAATTCTTGAAAATATAACGGATCGTTTGGAGAGGCTTGAACAACCAGCAGCTAGGAGGCGTGAGATTCCTCAACCAAATCAATGGAGACGTAATGAGGAGTGGGAATCTGAGGAGGAAGAAGAAATGGAGCCGCAACACCATGGAAATAGACGAGGTGGGAGAAGGCAAAATAATGAAGTTGATCGGGATTTAGGGAACATCAAATTGAATATCCCTGCATTCCATGGAAGAAGTGATCCCGAAGCATATTTAGAGTGGGAGAGAAAGGTGGATCTTATTTTCGAATGCCACAATTACTCCGAGGAAAAGAAGGTAAAGCTTGCTGCAATTGAGTTCACCGACTATGCATTAGTTTGGTGGGATCAACTAACCACAAATCGGAGGCGTTACGGAGAAAGATCGATCACTACTTGGGCTGAAATGAAGACAACCATGCGTAGGAGATTTGTACCATCTCATTATTTTCGTGACTTGTATCAAAAACTCCAAACAATGACTCAAGGTAGTAGATCAGTGGATGAGTATTACAAGGAGATGGAGATTTCAATGATTAGGGCCAATATTGATGAAGATAGGGAGGCTACCATGGCAAGATTCCTAAGCGGGCTGAATAGGGAGATTGCTAACATAGTGGAATTACAACACTATGTGGAGCTTGAAGACATGGTGCATACAGCCATAAAGATGGAAAGGCAACTCAAGAAGAAGAGTTCATTTCAAAAGAGTTACGTATCGAATTTTCAGTCTTCCAACAAGATGAAAGAAGGAATGTTGAAAGCAAGTGTTGGAACAACCTCTAAAACTCAAACTGAGGCGTTCAAAACCAAGTACAATGAGGTTGATAAGGGAAAGGGTCTCAACTCCAATTCTCGAAATCGAGATATCAAATGTTTTCATTGTCAAGGGTTTGGACATATTGCATCTCAATGTCCAAACAAGAGAGTGATGATCATGAAGGATAATGGAGAGATAGAATCTGAAAGTGAACATGAAGAGGAACAACTTGAAGAGACCATACCCGAACATGGCGAGCTTTTGGTTGTTAGAAGAGCTCTAAACATGCAAACAAAGATGGAAGAAGCTGAACAACAAAGGGAGAACATCTTCCACACAAGGTGTTTAGTTCAAGGTAAGGTGTGCATGTTAATTGTTGATGGAGGGAGTTGTGCTAATGTTGCTAGTTGTGAAATGGTGGAAAAATTGAATTTAGCTACCACGAAACACCCCAATCCATACAAGCTGCAATGGCTTAATGATTGTGGAGAAATTCGTGTGACTAAGCAAGTTTTGGTATCATTTTCAATTGGCAATTACAAGGATGATGTTCTATGTGATGTGGTACCAATGCATGCTAGCCATATTCTATTGGGGAGACCATGGCAATTCGATAGAAGGGTGACGCATGATGGTTTTCTTAATCGATGCACACTCAAGCATCGTAATAAAAATATCCAGCTTGTTTCTTTGACTCCACAACAAGTGCAAGAAAATCAAATCAAAATGTCCCAAGCAAGAAAAATACGAGAGGCCGAGAGAAAAAAAAAAGAGTAAGGAAGAGGGGCAAAATTCGAGTAAAAAAAAGAGTGGAGATAATGATAAGAGGAATGAATTGAGTGTGAATGAGGGAGAAAAGGTAGAGGGCAAAAAAAGGCTAAATTTCTATGCAAAAGCAAGTGAGTTAAAAAGAAAAGAGTGTGTGTTTAAGGAGTCCTATTTGAACACTAATGAGCTAACACCATCTTTGCCAAGTTCTTTTATTTCTCTTTTGCAGGAATATAATGATGTCTTTCCGGAAGAAGAGCCAAATGGATTGCCGCCAATAAGAGGAATTGAACATCAAATTGATTTCATCCCCGGAGCGGTGCTTCCAAACCGACCAGCATACAGAGCCAACCCGGAAGAGACAAAAGAAATTCAAATGCAAGTGGAGGAGTTGTTGACAAAGGGTAAAATTAGAGAAAGCATGAGTCCTTGTGCCGTACCAGTGATCGTGGTACCAAAAAAAGATGGAGCGTGGAGAATGTGTACTGATTGTCGTGCCATCAATAAAATCACTGTAAAGTATCGCTATCCTATTCCTAGGTTAGATGATATGCTTGATGAATTACATGGTGCTGTAGTCTTCACTAAAATTGATTTAAAGAGTGGATATCATCAAATTCGAATTAAAGAAGGTGATGAATGGAAAATTGCCTTTAAAACAAAGTATGGTTTATATGAGTGGTTAGTAATGCCTTTTGGTTTAACTAATGCTCCAAGCACTTTCATGAGATTAATGAACCATGTTTTGCGTAACTTTATAGGCAAGTTTGTTGTAGTTTATTTTGATGACATCCTTATCTATAGCAAAAGCTTAGAGGAACATCTTGATCATGTGCGTGAAGTGTTAAACACTTTAAGAAGAGAGTCTTTGCATGCTAATCTGAAAAAGTGTTCTTTTTGCATGGACAAAGTTGTTTTTCTTGGATTTGTAGTAAGTGCTAATGGAATTGAAATGGAAAAGGAAAAAGTCAATGCTATTTTAGATTGGCCAATTCCTAAAAGCATTGCTGAAGTGAGAAGTTTTCATGGTCTTGCAAGCTTCTATAGGAAGTTTGTAAAGAATTTTAGCACCATTGCTGCACCATTGAATGAAATAATAAAAAAGGAAGTTGGTTTTCATTGGGGAGAAAAACAACAACATGCATTTGAACTCCTTAAAGAAAAACTAACTACTGCACCTATCCTTGCATTACCTAATTTTTATAAATCATTTGAGCTTGAATGTGATGCATCCGGAGTGGGTGTAGGTCTTTGTTCGATGCGGGGACGGAAGACCAATTGCTTACTTTAGCGAGAAGTTGAAAGGAGCACAATTGAACTATCCGACGTATGATAAAGAGCTCTATGCTTTGGTGAGAGCATTGGAAACTTGGCAGCTCTACTTGTGGCCAAAGGAGTTTGTGATTCATACTGATCACGAGTCTTTAAAATATCTCAAGGGCCAAGGTAAGTTGAACAAGCGACATATCAAATGGGTGGAGTTCATTGAATCATTTCTTACGTGATTAAATATAAAAAGGGGAAAGAAAACATTGTAGCGATGCATTATCTCGGAGGCATGCCTTAATCACTACATTGGGTTCTAAGCTTCTTGGTTTTGAGTCAATAAAGGAAATGTATGACAATGATTCTGATTTCTCTTCTATTTATATAGCTTGTGAGCATGCTTTGCATTTGGAAAGTTCTATAAACATGAAGGATACTTATTTCGCGAAAAACAAACTTTGCATCCCCAAATGTTCTATTCGAGAGTTACTTGTTAGAGAAGCGCATGGGGAGGTTTAATGGGACACTTTGGTGTGCATAAAACCTGGAAGTCCTACGTGATCATTTCTTTTGGCCTTGTATGCGTGTTGATGTTGAAAGAATTTGTGAAAAGTGCATAACTTGTAAACATGCTAAATCAAAATCACAACCTCATGGAATGTATAAACCTTTACCTATTCCAAATGAACCTTGGGTGGACATATCTATAGATTTTGTTTTGGGTTTACCTAGAACAAGTAAGGGTAGAGATTCTGTGTTTGTGGTTGTTGATAGATTTTCTAAAATGGCACATTTCATTCCTTGTCATAAAAGTGATGATGCTACTCATGTTGCTGATTTGTTCTTTAGAGAATTTGTGCGTTTGCATGGAGTTCCAAGAACAATTGTGAGTGATAGAGATACAAAATTTTTAAGTCACTTTTGGCGTGTGTTATGGAGCAAATTGGGAACTAAACTTCTATTTTCTACTACTTGCCACCCACAAACCGATGGGCAAATGAAGTAGTAAATAGAACTTTGTCTCAACTACTTCGAACTTTGATTCAAAAGAACTTAAAGAATTGGGGAGATTGTTTGCCATTTGTTGAGTTTGCATATAATAGGAGTGTGCATTCTGCTACTAACTTTACTCCTTTTGAAGTTGTTTATGGATTTAATCCATTGAGTCCACTTGATCTTGTTTCTATCCCTGTTGAAGAGCAAGCAAGTCTTGATGGAAAAGCTAAGGCAGAATTGGTAAAGAAGTTGCATGAAAAGGTGAAACTTAATATTGAGAAGCAAACCGAGCGATATGTTAAACAAGCCAACAAGGGTCGAAAGCAAGTAATATTTGAACCAGGAGATTGGGTGTGGCTGCACTTGAGAAAAGAAAGGTTTCCAACAAAGTGAAAGTCCAAGCTACAACCAAGGGGTGATGGGCCATTTCAAGTGATTGCAAAGATCAATGACAATGCCTACAAGATTGATCTTCCAGGTGAGTATAATGTGAGTGCTACTTTTAATGTGTCTGATCTATCTCCTTTTAATGCAGAATCAGATTCGAGGACGAATCCTTTCGAAGAAGAAGGGAATGATGAAGGTCATCCCGCAGTTACAACTCAAGGAAATAAAGAACCGATGATGATTCATGGAGGGCCAATCACGAGAGCAAAATCTAAACAAATTAAGCAAGCGTTGATGACTCTTGTTGCTGAAATTAAAGAAAATATGCAAGGGAGCTCAATAGAAGGCCAAGTAATGAATGTTATTCAAGTTGTTGGGCCAGAATGCATCTAATAAGTTGGGCTCAAGCATGGAACTGAATTGAAGACTTAATTTGGAGTTTATGGGCCATGATTTTCGTCCAACACCTCAAGCCCAAGAGGAGTGATGTTTCATTTTGCTTAAAATGGTCAATTTTCAGCATTTTGTTAGTCAAAGTGTCTTAGTTAAGTTAATCAAGTATGATTATTCAATAAAGTAAGTCTAGTAGTCATTTTCCAAGTCTAGAAAGGTTGTCTAGTCTAGTAATCATTTTCCAAGTCTAGTAAAGGTGGTCTAGAGTGTCTCTTCACATGGAGGAGTCATTTTCTATGTTGTAAGACTAGAAAAAGGGGTCAAGAATGTCTCTTCAAATCCCATGAAAAGCCAATTCGGGATTAACATTGAAGCATCATATTGTAACTATAAAAGCATGGCAGCCCATGTAAGAATGGAGAATTGATTGATATATTGAAATTGGCATTTGCCTTTGTGAGTTGAAATTCTCTTTGTAGAGTCTTCAATTGTTTAAGAACTTATCAAGATACTTGAGCAATATCTTGTGGTGTTCATCATACCAAGGTTCTTGGCTGACCATATAGCCAACGGGTCAAGGTTATAAAGCTCTAGGTAAGATCAAACTAGATCATCGATCTGGAATATCCGCTGCCTACTTGTATACGTTGGGTTCTTGAATCGATATATTCAATGGGTCCTTCGTACAATCCGTATCAGAAGATATGGTCTACACCTGCTTTCGAGACAATCAACGAAACCCCAAGGATATTGGTGAAGGTGATAAAATGCAGGGGCATGGGAAGAAACAAATGAATTTCGCACAAGCCGTGACGGCGGAGGAACCGCGTCCGGTGAAGAAAGGGGACTATTTTTCGGTAACCATTGATGAACACATTTACCAACAAAGGACGGCCGAGCTGAGGAATACGTTGATTGGGAGAATTCTTTTACCAAAAGGGTTTAAGCCAATGACGTTGCCGGAGCTGAAGTCGAAATTGACGAGTTTTTGGAAAATTGCGGATGCATAGAAACTGATTCATCTGGGAAAAGGATACTACAACCTGCAATTCACAAACATGGAGGAAAGGAATCGAATTTTTGCAAAAACTACGTGGAATTTGCAACCGGGATCGATACGGTTAATGAATTGGATGCAAGATTTCAATCCTTACAGGGTTAACACATCTACGGCGCAGGTTTGGATCCGTATTTATGAATTAGGATTTGAATATTGGCATCCATCTCTCATCAATAATATAGCTAGCGCTGTGGGAACCCCGATTCAAATTGATGAACGATCGTTGAATGGAGAAGTTGGACATTTCATTCGAGTCCTTGTTGAAATTGATTTTAATAAGCCGTTGCAAGAGTTTATCATGATCGAACGAGTCGGGCATGGCTCCTTCGTCTCACTCAGTTATGAAAACCTCCCAGAATTTTGTGTACATTGCAAAATAGTGGGACACAATATTAATCGTTGTAGGCACTACACGCCTAAGGAAGCACACCCTCCACCCGAACAAACGGAAAAAATTGACAGCCCGGTGAGAGGATGGTCATTGGAAAGAGGCCGTAACAAAGGAAAAGGGGTGGTAACGGAAGAATGGATTCAAGTGAGGAAACGTGGAACAAGGCAATTGGAGGTCAATCAAACAATTATCATTAACACGCAGAATTCCTTCAAATCGCTCCAAGTGAACGAGGAGACGGATAAAGTGATGCAAGTGGATACTTTGATGGGGAAAGAAATTGCTAACGGAGGGACCAAGCAGACGGACGTTTTGGATGGTTCGCATTTGCACAATCCGGATAGACGGATTATTCTAGCAGGCCCAAGTAGGATGAACGAAGATAAGGATAATGACATGGTAACGCAAGATAATGGAGTGGATAAAGTGCAAAAAGCAATCGAAGCAGTAGCTAGCAGCAAACCCACTAACAATTATGAGATCACTCCCACGACCTACAAGGATAGCTTTAAGGCAATGGCGGTGGCAGCTAAAAAGCGATGGGCAGATTTGGAAGAAGAAGAACAACTAGGTAATGCTTTCCTTGAGAGTATTGATTCGGATACGCACGTGGTGCGTCCCCCTCCCCCTAATTTATCATGAATTGCTTGTTTTGGAATGCTAGAGGTCTTGGTAATGAGGCTTCTAGATCCATGCTCAAGGAACTATGTCGGGTTTATAAACCTGATATAGTTGCGATTGCGGAGCCGAAAGTTCAATTTTCTACTATTAGTGTTTCATATTGGAATGCTATTAATCTAACCCTGGTTGCAAAGAATTTCCGTGTAAATGGCATTCTAGATATTTGGGTTTTTGTTAAATCTTGCTAACATGCAGGTGCAGTTTCATTGGGCCTCTGATCAAATTGTGGTTTGCAAAGTGGGGGTTCAGAATCATCAGTTTTTAATGGGATTTGTGCATGCTCAGTGCTCGTATATTGCTAGACGACAACTTTGGCTTGATGTGCGTGCGCTAAGGGATGATAATATGGTGATTGTGGGGGATTTTAACGCCATTCTGGGCGCTCATGAACGACAGGGTGGAGCTCGGATCCATGACACTTCATGCAGGGAGTTCAAAAAATTCATTGATGACAACGATCTCATTCAGGTTCCAGTGGTTGGGAACGACTATACTTGGGGTATTTTCCGGCCGGCAAGGGGTCTAATTCAAGCAAAATTGGATAGGATTTTGGCCACAAATCAGTTCATGAATTTGTGGCATACCATCGGTGGTTTGGTGGGTCTCAGGCACTCCTCGGATCATAATCCTATTATATTGAGATGCAATTTTTCTACACCTCCTCCGGTGGCTCCGTTTCGATTTCAGTCAATGTGGCTCCAACACGACGGATTTAAAAAAGTGGTGGCTGACTCATGGGGGATGGAGTGCCCAAACAATCATCCTATGCCCGTGTTATGCAAAAACTTAAGAGATTACGGTTCATTCTTCGTCAGTGGAACTACGGTTTTGGAGATGTACATTGTTGGTTGAGGAAGTGCAACAGAATCTTACGGATTGTCAATCTCACATCTCCGCATTTGGGTATTCTGATAGCATTATTCAGCAGGAGCTTCAGTTACATAAGGATCTTAATCAGCTGCTTAACAGACAATATGAGTTGTTGCGCCAGAAAAGCCGAACACAGTGGTTGCAGGATGGGGATCGTAACACCGAGTTTTTTCATCGGAAATTACGCGCCAAGAGGTCTCGAAGTTATGTCACTCATATGATTGTAAACGGGCAAATGACGGATGATCAAGCAAATAAGATCGAAGTCATATTATCCAATATTATGAGCAGCTTTTTGCGGAATCGGATAATGGTACTATTGATTACTCCATGGTGGAAAATGTTATCCAGCCAACGGTTAAACAGGAGGAAAATTCCAAGTTGTGCTCGATCCCTACAGATGACGAGATCAAGGTAGCCGTGTTCAGTTTGAGTCCTGATAGCGCGCCAGGGCCTGATGGTTTTGGGGGACATTTCTATCATAGCTGCTGGGATATTATCGCTGCGGATATTTTGCCGGTTGTTAGATCATTTTTTGTTAGCAACAGACTGCCTAAAGGGTGTAACTCAAGCTATATGGTTTTAATTCCGAAGAGTAACAATGTGGCTCGGGTGGAGGAATACAGGCCAATTATCTTAAGTAACTTCCTGTTCAAGATAGTTACTAAGATCTTAGCCGTCAGATTTGGGGATATTTTGAAAGAGCATGTGCATGGTATGCAATTTGGGTTCATTCCGGGAAAACAAATTCATGACTGCATTGCCTTGGCTTCGGAAGGAGTTAATTGCCTCCTTAACCGATCTAGGACGCCTAATATGATTCTTAAGATGGATATTAGAAAAGCTTTTGATACTTTGAGATGGGAATTTATTTATCGTGTCCTTCGACGTATGGGGTTCGACCATGGATTCTTGCGTTGGGTGATATCGATTTTTAACTCGGCCAGGATTTCGATTCTTTTTAATGGGGGTGGGAGGATACTTGAGATGCACTCGGGGAGTTTGTCGGGGAGATCCTCTCTCCCCTTCTTTTTGTCAGGCAAACCAAGATGTTTTAGCCCGTGCGCATTGGATATGGCTATTCAAGGCGAGGACATATCTCTCAGTTTAAAACTTCCCGCAACTTCAGCATGCCTCCGTGTTTGTTATATGTAGATGATATTCTTATCATGACAGCAGCTTCTTGGGAGAATTGTCAATATATTAAACGTATTCTGACTGATTATGGACGCATTTCTGGCCAGCAATTTAATCCAGATAAGACTAAGGTCTACTTCCGTGATAATACGCCCATTCGGATTATGAGAAGAGTTCAGACTAACCTACAGATCACTCGTGGTACATTCCCCATCACTTATTTAGGAGTTCCCTTGTTCAAAGGGGCGCCTAAAATAAGATATTTTCAGCCCACGCATGATAAAATTCTGTCCAAATTTAAAAGGTGGAAAGGTACGTCCCTTTCGATGGCTGGCCGTATTACTCTGGTCAACTCTGTCATTTCTAGCTCATTTGTTCACTCAATGCTTGTTTATCGATGGCCGAGAACGTTGCTCAAATCAATGGAAAAAGCTATGAAAAATTTTATTTGGACTGGGGATACTACCAAGAAAGGTTTGGTTACGGTCAATTGGGCTAGATGTTGTGCACCTAAAGAGGAAGGAGGTTTGGGAGTTCGCTCTCTTGTGGCGGCAAACAAAGCTTTTCTTATGAAGGCTGCATGGAAGTTGATCCAACCTAAATCTATGGCTTTCGACATTTTGCGGAAAAGATACTTCAATGGTGCGCCAAGATTGGCTTATATTGGATCGTCTATCTGGCCGGGCTTGCGCCCGGTGATCTTGGATCTCATCTCCCAATCGCGCTGGATTCCGGGGGAACAATCTGGAGTTCGATTCTGGTTGGATAACTGGTTAGGCTACTCAATTGCAAATCGAATTGGTATTCCGGCTCATATGCATCAATATTATGAATACCCAATTTCGGATTATTTTTACAATGGGGTCTGGCATTTTACAGAGGAATTCATTGTGGAATATACGGGATTGTCATTGAGATTCTTAATTTTCCGATTGCTCCGCACTTTTCGATTGATAGACGTGTGTGGATTCATTCCAAAGAAGGTAACGTATCATCTAAGGAGGCTTACACACTTGTTCGGAATCACTTCCCGGAGGTGCAATGGGGTAAGTGGATTTGGTCTTTACACATACCGTTGCGAAGATCCATCACCGTTTGGAGAACAATTTATAACCGATTACCAGTGCTTGATAACATCCGTGGATCACGGGGTCCCCATGACTTGTTCATTATGCTACGCCGACTCGGAGTCAGTTGACCATTTATTCACAAGGTGTCGTTTTGCGTTGGAAATTTGGAAATGGATCCAAGACACTTTCGAGGTGCATATGCCTCTTGATGGAGGAGTAAACCATCTCTACGTTTGGGCAATTCAACAGAGATTCAGTCCACAACTTGCTTCTATCTGGAAAGCAGCGATCATTTCAACTATTTGGGTAATTTGGAATGCACGAAACGAGTGGATTTTCAGGGATGTTAGGCCACATCACACGACTGCTATCATCATGATCAGAGCGTTTATCGTAGAATCAGCAGCCAAAGATGGCAACTATATGTCCAACTCGATATACGATCTTCTATGCTTAAGAAGGTTCTCTGTGCAGAGACGGCCTAAACCACCAACTGTGATCAAGTACGTCAAATGGTATCCTCCACTACCAGGATGGATGAAAGTGAATACAGATGGATGTACGTGGGGAGCACCGGGTAGATGTATGGTGGCGGGTATATTTCGAAATTGCAGAGGATTTTTCACTGGATGTTTTATTCATAATGTTGGTAGCGGTTATGCTTTTGAATCAGAGTTAATTGCAGCGATGACGGCGATAGAGCGGGCGTTTAAACGTGGATGGATCAGGTTGTGGTTAGAATCGGACTCAATGTACGTATGCGGGGCTCTTTGGAAGCAAGATCTCTTAAAGTTCCATGGAAGTTCCTAGCCAGATGGAGGATGACTCTTCACTATATCTCTCACATGGAGTTCAGGGTATCACATATTTACAGAGAGGGCAACAAAGTAGAGGATAAACTGTCGAAGATGGACGTCCCCTTGGATTGGTCACACACTATTCCAGAGTCGATTGTCACAGAGTTACATGAAGACTGCCACGGACAGATTTCACTTCGTTTTGCATAGTTTTGGGGTACTCATTTTCCTATCAAATGTTTTTCCCTTTGGGTTTTACTTTGATAGGTTTTAACGAGGCCCCAATTTTGGCTATCTACTTGGCTTGTAAGCAGTTCATTGACACTCATTTGTGTGCACGCTATTTTGAATCTTTGTGACGTTTCGCTTTTGGTTTATGCTAGCTGCTTGGCTTGTAAGCAGCACCTTCTTTTCTTTTTATATATATTTTATCATTTTATCGAAAAAAAACAATCACCACACTCCCTATTGGGGTTCGAACCAGTAATCATAGTCTAATGTTTCCAGTTTATTACCCAAATGTGATGCAAATGATTGTGAAACAAATGAATGTGTTGCTCCTGGATCAAATAAAACATAAGCATTTGTATCAGAGATTGAAAGATTACCAGTAACTACGGTTGGTGCAGTTTTAGCTTCTTCCTGTGTCATGGAAAAAACTCGAGTTGGACCTTGTTGTCTGCTCGCTTGACTTTCTTCTACACCAACGCCCCTTCCTATACAGAATCTCCCTCGACCTCTACCCTATTAGGATTGAAACCACTACATTTAGTTTGCTCAACAGTGGGTTCCTCGCGTTGTTTTGTGCAATTCCTTGCGATATGTCCAGGTTCACCACGTCTAAAACATTTTCCAGTAAGCAATCTACATTTTCCATAATGATTTTTACCACAATGTTCACATGTGGGAATTTATGGTTTAGAACCAACACACTTATTGGCTGATGTTGCACCCCTAAATCTACCACTTTTCTGAACTGCTCGGGAAGCCTCTCTGTGCAGGCGCAGTAAATTCCTTTCTATTTCTAAATCCTCCAGTTTCGTCACCTTGTCTCTTCTTATTGTATTGAAAGTTTGGTTTTGATTCAGCATCCAATTTCTCAGCACGTATTGCTGCAACTTTCAACTTACTATAAGACTCCAAATCTGTACGTGTAATACGATTTTGAGTAGCAAATCAAAGTCCAGACTCAAATCTAGTACATTTCTTCTTTCTTGTGGCTACCATATGTGGGGCGTAATGGGAAAGCTCATTAAACAGTATTTCATACTCAGCAACTGATCAACTTCCTTGTTTAAGTTCAAGAAACTCTTTTTCTTTCTGATCCTTATAAACCTCTAGCAAGTATGTGTCATGAAATTCTCTTAGAAAATCATCCCAGGTCAATACAAGTGGTTGAACAGTACTATAAGGTATAGTCACCCACCAATCATACGCATTTCCCTGAAGGAGTGATACGTCATAATCAAACTTTTCTTCAGGAGTGCATTTCATCAAATTCAGAACCCTTTCTATTTGTTTCAGCCATGTTCTGCCTCTGATGGGTAGTACCCACAAAATCAACAACTCCTATTTTTCTAACTTTATCATACTTTTGTTCCCGTGATTTAGGAGGGTTTACAGGTGGATATGGTGGATACCCAAAATGAGCAGGTATTCCATGCACATGATGCAGAGGTGAATGAGATGAGTGTGACAGTGGCTCGGCTGCTCCTTCCCCTCCGTGAACATTTTGCTCATCATTATGAACGTGTGCTTCTTGACTCACAACCCTTTTCCTATATTATGGCACAATTAAAACACTGGCTAACATGTAACATGAGTGAGATAATGCACATGTCATGCCATGGTCTACAGAACCCCTACCCGGGCTCTAATACCAAACTAACATGTAACACCCTTACCGTTGTAACACATATTTTTATAGCATAACACTGTAGTTTATAAGCAGCACAACTGCATAGTACATGATATTAACATGATAATTATCAACTGTAATCCTTTTTGCACGAACGGAAGCATTTACTCAAAAAGATTTAAAAACGCTTATTTACACATGTGCATTTATCCATATTACAAGACCTTAACGATCATGCCCTTTTATATGTAGATCAAAACAAAACTCCCTATATGAAATGCAAATGATGAGCTGAGGGAGAAGGATGGGAATCCAGTCGTCGACCTTTGATCCATGCTTTAAAAATCTCCTACACTCCACGGATCACATTTTATCTACAACAACTAAAAATTCAACGTTGCATTTGGTGAGTCGCAAGCTCAGCAAGTATAATCCAAAAATAAGAAATTGTCCGAAGAAAGTTCAAGGGTTCTGTCTTGATGCCCAACATTGGATATGGGTCGGACAAGAAAACTCATCACTATCTTCCGAATGGTTTCAAGAAGTTTCTTGTGCACAATGTCAAGGAGCTTGAGCTGCTGCTGATGCACAACAGGACTTATTGTGCGGAAATTGCTCACAATGTATCTACGAAAAAGAGGAAAGAAATTGTGGAGCGTGCTGCTCAGCTTGATGTTGCGGTCACGAACAAGCTCGCTAGGTTGCGCAGCCAAGAGGATGAATGAGCTCTTTAAGAGTTTTTGGATAATAATTTCCGTAATTCAGTATTATCCATGCTTCAAAGATGTTACTATGTTTTGTTGAATACACTGAGGTGGATTTTGCCCTCTTTGAGATTTTATTTGAACATGTATTTGTTAGCTTTCTGTACGTACACATGACTCCAGCTAAAGTTGAATGCATTTGGGTTCCTATTAAAAAAAGTATAATCCAAAAACAAGTTATTTAACATCACACAAGCACATTATCACAACCATTTCACTTTCTTTGATTTGTTCATAATATTCACAGACACATAAATGCACGTGCTTGATCATATTCTTTTACTGTTTTGGGCCAGCTAATACCAAGAATAAATCATGATCACGAAAATGGCCATGGCACTCTGTAATTCTTAATTCACGTAGAGTTCAGTGAACTCGAGGTGGCCGTACGACACTCTGTAATCCACAATTTCTGGATGTCTGTAATTCCATAACACATGATTCAAGGTCATTAGCGGCCATAACAGAATCCATTAATCTATCATGATTGCATTTTCTGTAATCACATATTCTATTTCCGTATCAATACCATCAGTAGAGATTGGGGCCTGGAAACAATGTCAGAAATGATAACAGAATGGTCACAAGCCGACCAGATGGCTGAATGGTTGGGGCCTCGTTAAAACCTCCCAAGGTAAAACCCACCCTTGTGGGAAAAAACCCTTGGAAGGAAAAAAGAGTACCCCCCATAAGAAAAAAAAGCATCCAAAATGGGAAAAGAGACCTGAAGCCAGGACGCACTAGCTAACAAACCTATAGTTTTCGCCCAATATAATCCTGTGTAAGAGATGAAACAATATCTGCTGGAGGCGCTCCCCACCAAGTTGCAGCGTGCGATGTCTTGCTAACTATGTCTGCCACCCGATTGCCTTCCCGAAAAATGTGAGAGACCACCAAATCTACCTAAGAAAGAAGGTGCATAGTGTAACGCCACATGCTAAGATGGCGCCAAGGTACCCCCTCGGTTCTCTTCTGCAGCAACTCCACCACATAAACCGAATCCGACTCCACCGAAAGCTGAGTCCATCCCTTCGCAAAAGCGTAATGAATTGTCCACATGGCCGCCATCAATTCTGCCTCAAAAGTAAATCCCGAACCACATCATTCCATAAAGCAGCCGCAAAAGAAGCCTCTGCAGTTTCGGAAAACCCTAGAAGCTGTGAGACGACCAGGCACCCCGAAGCACTACCGTCCGTGTTGACTTTGATCCAGCCCGGTAAGGGTTTTTGCCAAGTAACCTGCACAATCTTTGGGGCCTGACCTGGGACGCCCAGGAACACGGAATCTGCGGAGAATGAATAGGTCATGTTGATCATTATGCATACAACCCCAATCTAAGGAAGAAGACTCTAGAATTAGTACACGAAGGCGGAGGATGGTCGCCTCCACTGCCCAATTCTTGTCATTGAAGTTCAAGTCGTTTCTGATCTGCCAGATGAGTCAAATACAGGATAACACTGCAACTCGCCATAAGAAAGCCACCTGCTCACTGAAATGGAAACTCATTAAATGCACCAGCAATTCATTATAGCTATTAGCCATAAAATAGCGGATATCAAAAGAGTCAAAAATCCACCGCCAGAGGGCCCCTGCAAAAACACAAGAGACGAACAAATGATCAACAGATTCAGCAGCTGCACAACAAAGACCGCAAACCGAGGGGCCAGTGAAGGAACCCCGCAGATGCAGTACATCCAATACCGCCAGTCGATTGTGGATTGCTCTCCATGCCACAATCGAACGTCATTCTAGGATGTGAGGTGATCAAATCCAGGAACCCCATTGAACAACCGGAGAGTGGGGGCGCAGGTGAGAGTAAGCCGATTTCGAAGTGATAAGCCCATCCTCAGAATGCAACTAGGCGCGTGTATCCTTCGAAGCCGGAGCGATGGGGACTCTAACAATATCCCGGACCAGATCCAAATAAGCCTCGATAAACGAGAAAGTGAAGTGCCAAGACCCATCATAAAAGTAATCCGAGATGCAATGCCGAAATAAATGCCTGTATTCCTGCGGAATACCAATCCTGTCGGCAATGGTGTAACCCAGCCAGTTGTCAAGCCAAAATAAGATGACGAAATTACATCCAGGTATCCAATGAGAGTCCTCCATGATTCCTGTAATTCCAGGCCGAATCCCGTTCAAGATGGAAGAGGGGATGAATGAACGGCGTAGAGATCCATCCGAGGTCAAAAAGCATTTTCTGAGGGTATTGTAAATCAAAGAGTTTGAAGTCATAATCTTCCAACCCAGCTTCATCAGGAATGCATTGTTGGCAACAACAATAGACCGGACGCCTAGTCCACCTTCAGCCCGGGGCATACAACAACGGTTCCAGTTAACCACCACCGACCCCTTATAGTTGACATTACCAGTCCAGATAAAGTTACGCATGGCCTTTTCCATTTGCAGTAACAATATTCGAGGCCACTTGTAAACCAACATCGTGTGCACAAAGGAGCAGGTAATCACCGAATTCACCAAGCATACACGACCAGCAATAGTCAAAGATGTCCCTTTCCACCTTCTGAACTTAAGAATTATCTTATCAAAAACTGGCTGCAGATTCGCCACCTTAGGCGCACCCCTTGAAAATGGGGGCGCCTAAATAGACCGTTGGGAAGGCCCCAATATGAATACCCGTAATCGTCTGAATACGGCCACGCACATGATTAGATACCCGGTTGCCGAAATAAACTTTTGGATTTGTGAGGATTGAAGACCTGACCCGATATATCAGCATAAAGCGTGAGAATCTGAATAATAGAGCGTGCATTCGTCATCGAGGCCCCGCACATAATCGCAATATCATCCGCATACATAATAGATGAGGGAAATACCTGATCAGCCTGTGATCATGACTACTCTTTTTTCATTTTTATATATATATTTGCACTTATTCAAAAAATAGATGAGGGAAATATGATCTGGTTAGGCGCTTTGAATGGCTGAAGCTGATTCTGCGTGACCGCCTCATCAATAAATCTACTCAGGACATCTTCCGCGATGCAAAAAAGTAGTGGTGATAACGGATCCCCCTGTCTAACCCCTCGAAAGCAGGAGAAGTAACCCACAAGCGATCCATTCAGAAGGACTGAAATTCTAGAAAATTTAAGGATAATTTCAATCCAGTGAACGAACACTTTTGAGAAACCAAAGTGACGCAAAACGTGTATCAGAAAAGCCCAATTAACAGTATCAAATGCCTTGCGGATATCAATCTTTAAAATCATATTGGCATCCTGCTGACCCTGCAAAATATTGAAGCCTTCCGAAACCAAAGCAATACAGTCGTGAATCTGCCTGCCTGGGATAAAACCAAACTGTGTAGGAGACAAGTAGGAAGAAATGAGAGAGCCCAGTTGGGTCGCCAAAATCTTGGTGATGATCTTAAAAAGAAAATTGCTCATCACAATCGGCCTAAAATCCTCAATCGCGTTCGCCTCCTTAAACTTTGGGATGAGCGCCATGAAACTAGCATTCAATCCCGCAAGAAAGGACGCAGTAACGAAAAAAGAATGGATGGCCGCCACCACATCCTCAGAAATAACGTCCCAAAAGTGTTGATAAAACCTCCCGTTGAAACCGTCCGGGTCCTGGAGAAATGTCTAAACCCATAGCAAAAGCCGCATCTTTTATCTCTATCTCTGAAGGAATGGTCGTCAAGAGAGCATTATCTACCGTGCTAACCGTAGGAGAAATAACCTGGTCAACCAGAGTGTAATCCGAACTAGTGGGTCCTGTGTCTGCGAAGAGGTCCGTATATAAGGAAATAATATGATTTCCAAGAATAATCGGGTCCTCTGAGTAACTACCATCAACCATCAAACCCTGTATCCCCGATCGTCCATTCCGAATCTGACAACAGTAATGGAAAAATGCCGTGTTGCGGTCCCCATCCTTTAACCAAGCCGAGCAGGCTTTCTGCTGTAGGAATTCAGATTGTAATAGCAACATTCGAGACAGAGCAATTTGAGCATCAAGTTCCATGTCACGGCGCACCTTAGTGAAACCCTCAGATTCAATATCTGCCTGAATCTGACGAACAATCTCCATCTGATTTTCCACCTGACGATTAACATCCCCGAAGACGTCCTTATTCCAAACCTTAATAGTCTGTCGCAGCCTCTTGAGTTTCCACATGACTCGCAACAAAGGATTGGGCGACGAGCACGAAAGCGCCCAAGAGGCAGTAACAATGTCCCGGAAAGAATCATGATGAATCCACATGCATTGAAAATGAAACAGAACCAGACCCCGGTTAATGGAAGATGAACAAGAAACCAAAGTGGGATGGCAATCGGATCCAATGCGAGGAAGAACTAAGCCCTTGACAACTTGCCAAAAAGAGAAAAATTGACAAGTTGCTAGGGCTCGATCCAACTTAGCCTGAAGGAGGGATAGAGGTCGTCGGGGGGAGCACCAAGTAAATGAATTCCCCGTAGTCGGCACCGCAAATAAACCAGCATCCTCCAAGAAGTCCTTGAAGTCCTGACAAGAGGCTTGGGATAAAATACCACCGCCAGAGCGCTCATGATGTCCCAATACAGCGTCGAAATCCCCAATAAGCAGCAGATCAGTAAGACCCAAATTCCTCAAATCCAACAAAAGCGCACGTCGAGCAATATGATCACACAAACCATGAGCAGAACCAATATGAAAAACCATAGAACCAAATTGAACTTGCAGAATAATACATTGAGAGGAAGACCAAACCTGACTTTGGACAGAAATACCAGCATCACAGAAGACCCAAATATCCGGACGTCCGTTAGCCCAGAAGTTCTGAGCCACGAACCTCAAACCAAACTGTTCCAATAAGAATCCGAAATCGATGAAATGTCCACTTTAGGCTCACAAATAGCTAAAATGGAAGGTTTATGTTTTTGACATAACACCTTAAGAACATTACGAGAGGCAATGTTCCCAATCTCGTGGATGTTCCAGAAGATGCAATTCATTGAGACGGTTGGGGGAGTGGTGCCCATGATGACCGCACGGTAAAAACAAGAGTGTGGTGTGCTGCATAATTTGATGACTGCGAATTAGCCACTTCATCTACATAATCTGCCCATCTCTTTGAAGCTGCAAAATCTAACTCATTCGGCCCCCGGTGATCTGGTTCAATAGTAACGTCATAAATTGCTGGTGATGGACCCTTAGTAACACTCTGGATTAATTTGGATTTAGCCGAGTCTAGGGAGCTGTCCCGGAAGGCACGACTCAGAGTCCGAATAGGCTTCTCCAATGGATGCTAAACCGTAAGAGGAAGAATAGTGGAGACGGGGCCGGTGTTGGAAGTAGAGGCATTGGGGACCGGTTCCCTTGCTGGATAATCGGACTGAGAGTCTGCCGATGGTTGGTCGGGAGTGTCATCTGAAGCAAGAGCCTCAAAAGTGTTACTCATATGTATATCAAAAGGGCAAGTGACTGTTGCACAGGTAGGGGATCCTGCTTGCATAGCCGAACCCGTATTTCCCATTGAGTCATCAATGGCCTTGCCCTTGTCCTGCTGTACAGGACGATAAACTTTACGGACCCTGGAACGATCCCGTTGCACTTAGTTCTGACGTGCCGCTGAAGTCCTGGAATGTCCATGGTCAGGGGAGGCGCCTGTCTGTGGCTGAGTTACCCGTGGGAGTAATACGGCAAGAACCATCGAATGTCCCATAACACTGCAATTCGAACAATATTCAGGTAATTTCTCATAAGTCACTGACACAAAGGAACATTGGCCAACTCGTTCCACCATGATGTGATCCTCCAATGGTTTCGACAGATCAATATCCACTAACACCCGAATGAAATGCCTAGAGAACCATCAAGCGATCGATGATCAATTTGTATCGGGTTTCCAATCGCACTGGCGGTTCCCAAAATGGTGTTAGGATCCCAGTACTCCAAACTGAGCTCAAAGATGCGGACCCAAACACTAGCCACTGACGTGTGTACCTTGTACGTATTGAAATTCGGGACCCATGGAGAGAGCTGAATAGTTCCCGGATTAAGCGCCCAATTAATACGTATTTGATTTCAAGCCCGATCCTGCGCATTAAAAAACTTGACATAAAAAAACCCCTTACCCAAGGGGATTAGTTTCCAATCATTTTTAATTCCCCATATTTCTGATTGGCGTTTATGCAAGAGCATAGTCGCCCATGGCTTGTTTCCTTTTCCTAAAATCACCCTTCCAATCAATGAATAAGAAAATTCGGCGAGGCGTTGTTGATAAACATTTTCATCAATAGTAACAGAATAATAATCTCCCTTTCTAATAGTTTTAGGGATAGAATGGGATTTACCAGAAACTACATGCGAAATGGATGAAGTTACCTTGGGCCTGCGTAGTTGAATCCATATCGTGGTTAGTACCTGAAACAATTTTAGCAAAAGAATGGCCAAAATTGGATTGAGCATTAGTATTATGAGCCGAATGTTGAGGTTTCGATTCATAATCGGATGTCATTGGGGGAGAGCTTCCAACAATATGAGGTGCATCATTAGAAACAGCTACTGGACGGGGGCTTGTGGACGGAATTCCATGCAGACGGCAGACGGCGGCCCAGGGGTCATCACCCCCCTGGGGCCATGGCATGCGGCAGCCATGGGGGGAAGGGAGGGCGCCCCCCCAATAGCGGCAGATTGCAAGGGCGAGGGGGAGGTTGTCCCCTTGGCTGCGCTCCCATGCAGGTAGACAACAGCAGCAGCGGTTGGCGCGGAGTTGGCTGCAAGCTGTGCGGCGGGAGGGACCAGCGAAGACGTTGGGGTTGCGATGCGGGTGTTGCTGCGGCAGGCTGTGAGTGGGATTGCAGCAGGTATAACTCCGGTGGAATAAGCCCAGCGAGCACGTGATCTTGGCCTGGGCATGCGGCTGAGTTAGCGGGCGATGGCGTGAAAACCCTGGGTACTTGGGATGTCGAAGATGAAGATTGTGGTCGCGTATGGGGGATGAAATTGGACGTCAGTCCGTGAAAAAGTGGCTCCGCCATGGAGCCACCGGCGAACGGCGAGAGAAAACGATCACACACACACTAAGATGTGAAAATCGCCCACACTAAGAGAGAAACCTTTCACTTCGTTTTTTTTCACTTTGTTTTTTTTTCACTTTGTTTTTTTATATATATAAATAAATTTCAAATAATTTACATACATAAATATATTAATATAAATAATTTGATTTTACATTACTTGTAATGTGAATATGAAATTTTAAAATACATATAATTATGCGTAGGAATTATTTATCATGATATATAAAATTCAAAGTTTCGGATTGTGACATTTTTACTCCATGAGCTGCGTTGTTTTGGTTTTGTGGACACTTTTGTTACCTGGATTGGAATTATTCTTCGTTCTGCTAGGGTATCGGTTTTGGTTTAATGGTTCCCCTGTGGGCTACTTTCCTTGCACTCGGGGAGTTCAACAAGGTGATCCACTTTCTCCATTGTTATTCTGCATGGCGGAAGAGTTTCTTATTAAACTCATTGGTTTAGCCGTTTCCACACATCAAGTCATGCCTTTCTTAGCCCCTCGTAACATTGAGATTCCCTCATCGGTTATGTATGATAATGATATTGTCATTTTATGTGCTGCTACCTCTGGAAATGCGCACCAAATTGTGGAGCTTTTGGGGGTTTATGCGGATATTTTGGGGCAAGTTTTTAACCCCAATAAGCCAAAAGTTTTCTTTGGCTCTCGGGTCTCTCTTCATATTCGAGGTCGTATTCAGAATATTATGGGGATTTCCTTAGGCACTCTTCCTACCTCTTATATGGGTGTCTCCACTTTTAAAGGTGCCCCTAACAGGCTGTGTTGCAACCATTATTTGACAGGATCCTTCTGAAATTCAAATGTTGGAAATGGTCATCTCTGTTTATTACAGGTCGTATTTGTTTGATAAATTCAGTGATCACCAATTCGTTTGTTCATTCTATATTTGTCATGCCCCAGTTTACAATCTAATATAATATAAGATATCTAAGGGAGTATATCTCCTGACTTTCACAAGCTTAGGCTCGCAAAAGCTATTACCCAAAGTAAAAACACCTAAAAACAATAAATGCAATGGAAGTCTACAAATCTATACAATCGAAATAGAGCTTCAAGTTACCAAACAATTACAAAATAAAATAGTTATATTGTTCAAACGCTAACAGATGTCCTTCAGAAGCAAACTGCTAGGTTGAGTTAATCCGGATCTGGAAGTCTCGTGGAGATCTTATCCATCTCAAAATATTCAGTCTCTAAAAAGATTTATGAAATCGTGGGGTGAGCCAAACGAGCTCAATGGTTGGGGTAGAGGATTGCAATTTTGTTTAATTAAAAGTTGAAATAGTTCATTTTACTTGAGCAAAATACTTGGTGAGTTTAAAAGATATTTACATATGCATGATAAGGGTGCACATAAAATCATTTACTACAATGATCAAGAACATATTGTAGTTCAGTAACGATAAATTCTTTTTTAATTCTAACAGTGATGCAATGCATTATGCAACAATAGTTCATCAAGTACAGTAAAGATTTTATTTTTCAAACAAACAATAGATGTCCCAATTTAAAATAAATAGTGGATAGATTATTTTAAAATAGAGTTATTTTGATATAAACAGTTAATTAATTAGTCCGTCAGCCCGAAACAAGAAAGGTAGGTTCAGCATGGATCGGACACTGGCCTGTCCGTTCTCCTAATGGCTCCCAATAATATTTGGCCGAAGCCCAGTCACCTTATTCCTCCCTGTAGGCTCGACGTCTCTCTAGATATGGGCCTTTTTACCCAGAGATCGTCATATTCATAAATGTACCGTTCTACTACCCAAGTTCTGTCGTCGTCTCCGGCTCGACTAGAAAGTGGGAATAGGCAAATGGGTAGTAAAACAGGGACCACATGCAACTTGTTCGATCCATTGTCTAACCACCTACACCGCGATGGACTTAGTCAGACAATATTTTTGTCAAATTGATATTTATTTGCCTAAAGGCCATGTCAAACAGTCATTAGAGTTACGATATGAACATAAATATATATTCAAATCATGAATGACACAATTAGTGTTTTCCTTAACAAACTAAATTATCTTGAAGGAAACAAAACCAAAATAATAATAGAATAGTGTTATATTGTAAACTTTGTAAACCGTGTATCGTGAACTAATGAAATCACTTAATGTCATGAAGTTCGTAAAATAGTTAATATTATAAAATTATGAAATTAAAAGCAAACCTAATTTTCTTCAGGAAAATGACATTTTACCCACCTCTTTGTCAACCGCAATCTTTCTTTGTTCTCGTCATTTTCAGCTCAATGTTCAGGATTTCCTGAGAATCTAATAGTTCCAAGAAATTCGGTTTTGAATTAAGGCAATGAAATAAACAAACTAAGTTTAGAATTTCAGTTTTGGATACTTAGATATTTGAGTCTTACCATTAAGTCCCCTAACAACTCAAAATTATCGCTCTATGTCCTCAATGGTATTGATTATCCAAATATGTCCAAATGAACTCATAAAAATCTCAAAATTCCATCCAAGGAAATGAAATCATTGTAAAACAGTCCTCAAAAAAGAATTTCGATCTTCTGGCCCTATCTTTTATATTTTCCATTTTGGCCATCGATTTGTTGGTAAGTCGAAATTTTAATCCCATAAACATTGATAATTGTCCGTTTTGGGATAAACGAACTTGAACAATTCTCAAATTTTAACCAAAGACTGAAAGACATATCATATCATTATAAATCAATACTTAAGAAAGTTTTAAATTTCGCAATCCCAAGTTTCAGAAAGTGTATTTTTTAGTCCCTAGTTTGTCCAGATATTCATATTTATCGTCCATAAGTTCACAGTTCAATCAAATTCAACCGAATGCTAATAAAATCAATCAATAACAGTTTCATAGACTTGGTTCAAGGTTCTTCAGTCCAGAAAAATCAAAATTACAGTTCGGTCCCTCAGGTTCTATTTTTACAAAATAATATAGTTTTGCCGATTAAATTCAGTGAAGCATTATAATTTTATTCATTCACAAATAACGGCATGAAATTCATTCAATAACATTGAAATATGCAATTTGCAGTATTTTATATAATAGTTTCTTATCATAAAATTATTACCCAACTATAGTTATCACCAAATTCTTCAATTTCTTCAATCCACTATCAATCCCAAGCTCATCATTGTTACCTCTAGCTTCTATAGTGATCGGAAACAAAACCCCAAATTTGCGTGCAAGATTCGCCCCTCCAAAAGCTCCCTTAGCTCACGGCAGTGGAGTAATGTTTCCCCCAAATTTTTAGTTGGAATTTGATTTTAGGTGGCTAATAGATAATTTGGTGTCATTATTTAAAGCTTGATGATAGAGATTGAAAGAAAAGCACTATTTCTCTCCCTCACTGCTCTCGGCTGACTGAGGCAAGTAAACTGAAGAAATTTGCTAAGTTTGGGTTTTTCGGCTTCTTGCTTGATCTTATCGGGCGGTGTCAGATAAAGATAGGTATAGAAATGGGTTTGATGGGTTGGTTAATGGGGAATGGATCTTGGATTTTGATTGTAGGTTTCATAAAAAAAAAAGGGGCTAATGTTTAATAAAAATGTTTAGGAAAAAGAATGTTACAGAAAAATGGGTGTTGGACTTTAGGTTTAAAGCCAAGGGTTAGTTGAAAATACTTAACTATATAGGCCGAAGTAAATAATTACTTTGTCAAAAATTGGACTTGTAATCATCAAAAGAGAGTAGTTATCTAGGACAATGGTTTAAGAAAATAGTATCCTGACTTAATTAATATATTGAGATTAATTAATCCTTAATAAATTACCACTACTATACAAGGTTAATTGTAATGTTAATAATCTCAACAATAAAAGTGCCAACAAATTTCACTAGCCAAATTCTAATACTTCAAAACTTAGCTAAATATTTCCACTTAATTCTAATAATTCACATTAACTACAATAGTTAATTTATGTATTTTTTATATTGAGTATGGGGTACTACATCCTTCCCCCCTTAAAAGAATTTGGTCCCCAAATTCCTTCCTGAAAAAAATTTCAGATAATTCTGATACTATAAATACTTCACTTATTCCTATAAGAACCTTCGAGAAGATACAATGTAAATATACTAAATTCAAAAGCCATTCCTCGAACTTAAATTTATGATATCAGTTAATCATAACTTAGAAAGACTTATGGTCATGTTAATCCCTCGGTTACTCAATTTATATCTACAAATGATCCTCAAACAATGAAGTCGTTTCTTATTTCTACACTAAAATACTTGTTTCATACAACTCACATTCAATTGGATTTCCTTCCAATTGCCTCATTATAATGATAATTCAATTGCATCTTAGATCTAAATCTATAGGATCAAATTAAAGCCTTGATTCTCTAAATTTTGTCTTAAAACCACAAAGAAAAACTATTTTCTAGTATTTTTTTCTATTTTAGGATACCTTCTAACTTGGTATTATTCTTCATTATACATGAACTTAAGTGCTTCACAATATGTAATTGTGACCTATTCGATCCAAATCACATAATCCTCACAAAATTGTCGCATCGAAGATGACTGTCAGATATGCTCCTTATAGCAAATCTAAGAAAAATATTTGTTTACATAGAAAGATGCATTTCCACTACAATCAAATATCATACTAATTACTCTTATAATGTACATCATCCAACAACTGAATCAAACTTCTAAATAACATATTTACTGAGCAATTCATTATAACATTTACATATTTAAATTATCATTCCATTTTCAAGCAATTTCTAAGTCGAACACTAGAGTGATGATTTTAATCATGGTATAACATCCCATACTCATACTCCACTAATCATGACTCATTTAAATTAATAAGAAATTATTATTTTCAAACTTTATATTTTTCATGGAGTTGCTCGTTGTTTAGGATATCAAAGATTTTTTAATAAGTTATTATTACAGTCCCCAATATAATCCGCGACGATCTTAATCTAATGGTAAAATTAAGTTTATCTATATCTGGTACCGAAGATAAACTAGTTATTGATAGGAAATCAATGAGTTGTCGTGCACCTTATTTCTATTAATGTGTATTCACCATCGTAAGGAATAATTCCTTATCAGTCCTTTAAATACGTTTCACTTAACCTATTTAAGTCTCAAAATTTGAAGAATCGTTACTACTCTCTAGAAAATGCTAGAAGTTAAAATACCTGAAAATGGTTTTCACAATTGATCGTCAAGATACGCACAATCTCACTTTCCTTATATAACAATCCACATGATTACTAGTCAGTAATAATCCCAAAATTTCATACATGTTAGAATAATCAAAATAGAAACATTCAACCATTTATAGCTTAATCTCATCGAGTAAATCATAAACCTCCAGCTTGACCAAGAAGTTCTATTAGATTCTCTTTGAATATACACAAAAGGTGTTAATCGTTGCTTATGCTATCAAATATCTTACGATGGTTCAAATTATATCCTAATCCATTCATCTTTGATCATATAACTTCATAAAATAGACATCAATGAAGACCTTCGAGCACAAATATGGGAACGGGAAGTCTCATGCTATCTCACCCTTGTATCAGTAAGTAACCTGCTGAATCCCACAATTTTAGTGTGTTTTAATCCTAATATGTATGTTATTTTCTCGTTAGTCGACAAATAACCCAAATACTTTTATACATACTACAAGGAAATATATCATAATCATTGTTAAACATACTAAATACGTCGAGTCCTAAATCCCACCAAAGCAATCCTAATGAACCATCCACTTCGCCAACACTCAATTAAGCTCTTCGTTGAGTATCTAAGATTGATTTACAATATGTTTAATATATATATATATATATATATATTCAAAATCTGGTAAATATCAAACGTAAGTTTTGATTCGTAGTCTCATTTGTCCTGGAGTAAGGAGGACAAACAAAATTCGATTCAAAAAGTATTTAACACTACATTTTGTTTAAAATCGTGATCAAGGAATAATGATTTTCAAAGTCAATCTTATTCATTCTAAATTTTGCTTTGTCTCTTTTATCTAACTCTCATACCATCTATCCCGATAATTTTTTTTTTTTGGCATATACAACTAATTCTGCTTAGATCTCTTCAAGTAAAATAACAATGAGAGTATGCATTTCCTTTAGCTCCTTGCAATATTTTTACAATTGAGAATTGAATACACCTTCTTTAAAACCCTAGGTCAAACTCATTAATAATCATAAATAGGTTGCAAATAGTGTAGATATCACATCTTCTCTTTAGCAGATTTAGATCAAGATATTACTGAATACACCAAGAATCCACCATACCATTACACACTCAATGTATATATATATATATATATATATATATATATATATATAGGGACATGATCTCGTATGGCAGCCTCTTACCGTGTGGCAGTGTGGATTGATCTCATCCATCCACACCTTTTATTCAATGGTCCAAATTGCAATTTAAAATAACTGATTTATCAATTAATTAATAGGTGGAAATAGTATAATAGTAACTAGCAAATGCCATAAATCATGCCCCTACAATCAAGATTGATTAATATCATGTTTCTATAACTGAAATTATGCACCATTTTAATAGTTGAACTGTACACCATTTTATATCTAACAGTGCATCATTGTATAACTAATTGTACATCATCTAAAGGAACTATAATGACAAAATGGTGTAACCATCTTCCCATTTAATAACTTAACTGTGCACCATATTATATCTAACAATGCATCATTGTATAACTAATTGCACATCATCTAAAAACCCTATAAAGACAAAATGGTGTAACCATCTTCCCATAATGACGCCCTACAATCATGGATGTGATAAAGATCACGTTTACATAACTGAATTATGCACCATTTTAATAGCTGAACTGCGCACCATTTAATAACTGATTGTGCACCATTTTATATGTAACAGTGCATCATTGTAAAATTTGTAACCATCTTCCCATTTAATAACTTAACTGTTCACCATTTTATATTTAACAATGCATCATTGCATAACTAATTGCACATCATCTAAACACCCTATAAAAGACAAAATGGTGTAACCACCTTCCCATAATGACGCCCTATAATCATGGATGTGATAAAGATCACGTTTCCATAACTGAATTATGCACCATTTTAATAGCTGAATTGTGCATCATTTAATAACTGATTGTGCACCATTTTATATCTAACAGTATATCATTATTTGTACACCATTGTGAGTAAACCATAGTTGAATGAAAAACGGGAACAATCGTAAAATCAAATCCTATAAAATAACTGGGATTGAATGGTGTACAATTAGTCATACAATGATACACTGTTAGATATATAATGTGTACATTTCAACTATTAAAATGGTGCACAATTCAGTTATAGAAACATGATATTAATCAATCCCTTGATTGCAGGGGCGTGATTTATGGCATTTTACTAGTTACTATTATGCCCTTTCCACCTATTAATTAATTTATAAATCAGTTATTTTTAATAGCAATCTGGACCATTAAATAAAAAGTGTGGATGGATTGGATTAATCCACACTGCTACACGGTAAGCACCCTGCCACATTTGATCCTAATATATATATATATATATATATATATATATATCTTTAGCTATTCCTCGACCACCCAAAATAATCACAACGAATCACCATAGCTTAAACACCTCAACATTCATCCTTCTATATTAGAATCTTAATGCTATTTAGCAGCAGAAATTCATTCTAGGCCGAAGATCATATCCCGAGTTAGCTTAGGTGTAGTCCTTTTACACCCAAACTCTGATACCATAACTGTCATGCCCCAGTGTATAACCCAATATAATATAAGACATCTAAGGGAGTATATCTCCTGACTTTCACAAGCTTACGCTCGACAAAAGCTATTACCCAAAGTACAAACACCCTAAAACAACAAATGCAACGAAAGTCTATAAAATCTATACAATCAAAATAGAGCTTCAAGTAACCAAACTATTACAAAATAAAATAGTTACATTGTTCAAACGCTAACAGATAAGTCCTTCAGAAGGAAACTACTAGGTTGAGTCAATCATAATCTAGAAGTCTTGTGGAGATCTTATCCATCTTAAAATATTTAGTCTCTAAAAAGGTTTATGGAATCGTGGGGTGAGCCAAACGAGCTCAGTGGTTGGGGTAGAGGAATGTAATTTTGTTTAATCAAAAGTTGAAATAGTTCATTTTGCTTGAGCAAAATATTGGGCGAGTCTAAACGATATTTACATATGCATGATAAGGGTGCACATAAAATCATTTACTGCAATGACCGAGAACATATTGCAGTTCAGTAATGATAAATTAATTTTTAATGCTAGCAGTGATGCAATGCAGATTATACAACAACAGTTCATCAAGTACAGTAAAAATTTTATTTTTCAAACAAACAATAGATGTCCCAATTTAAAATAATAGTGGATAGATTATTTTAAAATACAGTCATTTTGATATAAATAGTTAATTAATTAGTCCGTCCGCCCTAAACTAGAAACGTAGCTTCAGTGTTGATCGGACACTGACCATGTCCATTCTCCGTATGGCTCCCAATAATATTTGGCCGAAGCCCAGTCATCTTATCCCTCTCTGTAGGCTCGACGTCTCTTTAGATATGGGCTTTTACCAGAGATCGTCATATTCATGAATATACCGTTCTACGACCCAAGTTCTGTCGCCGTCTCCGGCCCGACTAGAAAGTGGGAATAGGCAAATGGGTAGTCAAACAGGGACCCCAAGCAACCTGTTCGATCTATTGTCTAACCCACCCACACCGCAATGGACTCAGTCAATCAATATTTTTGTCAAAATGATATTTATTTGCCCAAAGGCAAGTCAAGCAGTCATTACAATTACGATATGAACATAAATATATATATTCAAATCATGAATGACACAATTAATGTTTTCCTTAATAAACTAAATTATCTTGAAAGAAACAAAAATAAAATAATCATAGAATAGTGTTATATTGTAAACTTTGTAAACCATGTATCGTGAACTTATGAAATTACTTAATGTCGTGAAGTTCGTAAAATAATTAATATTGTGAAATTTATGAAATTAAAAGCAAACCTAATTTTTTTTTTAGGAAAATGACATTTTACCCACCTCTTTGATCAGCCTCAATCTTTCTTTGTTCTCATCATTTTTAGCTCAATCTTCAGGATTTCCTGAGAATGTAATAGTTCCAAGAAATTTGGTTTTGAATTAAAACAATAAAATAATCAAGCAAAATTCAGAATTTCAGTTTTGATACATAGATATTTGAGTCTTACCATTAAGTCCCCCAACAACTCAAAATTATCGCTCCATGTCCTCAACGGTATTGATTATCCAAATATGTCCAAATGAACTCATAAAATCTCAAAATTCCATCCAAGGAAATGAAATCATTGTAAAACAGTCCTCCAAATAGAATTTCGATCCCCTGGCCCTATCTCTTATATTTTCCATTCTGGCGATCGATTTGTTGGTAAGTCAAATTTTTAATCCCATAAACATTGATAATTGTCCGATTGGGACCACTAGCTTGTAGCTCAAGTGGTATCACTTACCCTTTGTAAGGGTGTTGACTAGGGTTCGAACCCTGTATCTTTCAGTTTATCTGGAATTTATCCCCTCCCTTCTAATCAGTACTCCCAACTTATTAAAAAAATAATTGTTCGATTGGGGTTAAACGAACTCGAACAATTCTCAAATTTTAACCAAAGACATATCATATTATTATAAATCAATACTTAAGAAAGTTTTAAATTTCACAACCCCAAGTTTCAGAAACTAGATTTTATTCCCTAGTTTGTCCAGATATTCATATTTCTCGTCCATAAGTTCATAGTTCAATCAAATTCAACCGAATGCTAATAAAATCTATCAATAACATTTTCATAGACTTAGTTCGAGGTTCTTCAGTCCAGAAAAATCAAAATTATAGTTTGGTCCCTCACGTTCTAGTTTTACAAAATAATTCAGTTTTGCCGATTAAATTCAGTGAAGCATTATAATTTTATTCATTCACAAATAACAACATGAATTTTTTTTTGATAGAATGGTAAAATATATAAAAATGAAAAGATGATGCTGCTTACAAGCCAAGCAGCTAGCCTAATCCAATGAAGAAGTGCAACATCTCAAGGTCCGAAAAACGTAAACTAAACAACTAGAACCCCATAGAAACTGCTTACAAGCCAAGCAGATAGCCAAAAGTGGGGCCTCGTTAAACCTATCAAAGTAAAACCCAGAGGAAAAAACCTTTGATAGGAAAAAGAGTACCCCATAAAACTATGCATAACGATAGGAAATCTGGCCACTGATATCTTCATGCAACTCTGTGCAAATTGACTCAGGAATCGTATGGGACCAATCTAAATGAACGTCCATCTTGGAGAGTTTATCCGCTACATTGTTGCCCTCTCTGTAAATATGTGAAACCCTGAACTCCATGTGAGAAATATAGTGAAGCGTCATCCGCCATCTGGCTAAGAACTTCCATGGCACACCAAGAGATCGTACTTCCAGCAACCCGCATACGTAAGTGTAATCCGATTCTAACCACATCTTGTACCATCCTCTCCTATAAGCCCGCTCGATTGCCTTCATCGCTGCAATTAATTCTGACTCGAAAACAAAACCTCTACCAACATTGTGACTAAAGCAACCAGTGAAAAAGCCCTTGCAATTTCGAAATACTCCCGCTGCCATACATCTACCCGGTGCTCCCCGCGCACACCCGTCAGTATTAACCTTCATCCAATATGGTAATGGAGGATACCATCTAACGTGCTTAATCGCAGGCGGTGGTTTGGGCCTTCCCTGCACAGAGAGCCGTCGTAAACATAAAAGATCATATACCGAGTTGGACATATAAGTGCAATCTTTGGTTGATGATTCAATAATGAGCGCCTTAACCAAAATAATAGCAGCCGTATGAAGGGGTTTAACGTCTCTAAAAATCCACTCGTTACGAGCATGCCAAATAACCCATATAGTCGATATAATAGCCGCTTTCCAAAGTGAAGCAACCTGCGGGCTGAATCTCTGATGAATAACCCATATATAAAGATGATTCACACCTCCATTAAGAGGAATATAACCTCGAAAGTGTCTTGAATCCAACTCCAAATCGCCATAGCAAATCTGCACCGTGTGAATATGTGATCGACTGACTCCGAGTCTTTGTAGCATAATGAACATGCTGAAGGTCCCCAAGATCCTCGAATGTTGTCAAGAACAGGTAGGCGATTATGTATAGAACGCTAGACAGTAATTGATATTCTCCCTGGGATATGAGAAGACCAAATCCACTTACCCCATTGAACCTCCGGAAATTGATTTCGAACTAAAGTGTAAGCCTCTTTAGAAGATACATCCCCGTCCTTTGAATTAATCCACACACGTCTATCCGTCGATTGTGGGGCAATCGGAAGTTGAAGAATATCAATGACAATTCCCGTATATTCCACCGTGAAATCCTCCGTAAAATGCCAAACCCTATTATAGAAATAATCTGAAATTGGATATTCGAAATACTGAAGCATATGAGCAGGAATACCAATGCAATCCGCAATTGAATAGCCTAACCAGTTATCCAGCCAGAAATGGACACAAGATCGCTCCCCCGGAATCCAACGGGATTGGGAGATCAATTCCAAAACAACAGGGCGAAGACCAGGCCAAATGGACGATCCAATATATGCCATTCTGGGTGCACTATTGAAGTATCTTTGTTGCAAAATCTCAAAGACCATAGGTCTCGATTGAAGCAACTTCCATGCAACCTTCATAAGGAAAGCCTTGTTTGCCGCAATAAGTGATCTAACTCCCAAACCCCCTTACTCCTTAGGTGCGCAACATCTAGCCCAATTAACCATCACCGCACCTTTCTTAGTAATATCTCCAGACCAAAATAAAATGTTTCATAGCCTTTTCCATGGATTTGAGCAACGTCATCGGCCAACGATAGACAAGCATCGAATGGACAAACGAGCTAGAAATCACAGAGTTGACAAGAGTAATACGGCCAGCCATCGATAAGGACGCACCTTTCCACCTTTTAAATTTTGACAGAATTTTATCGTGTGTAGGTTGAAAATGTCTTATTTTGGGGGCCCCTTTGAACAACGGGACGCCTAAATAAGTAATAGGGAAGGCGCCACGAGAAATCTGTAAATGTGTCTGAACTCTTCTCATAATCCGAGTAGGCGTATTATCTCAAAAATAGACCTTAGTATTATCCAGGTTGAAATTCTGTCCAGAGATGCGTCCATATCCCATCAAAATACTCTTTATATATTGACAATTCTTCCAAGAAGCTGCCGTCATGATAAGAATATCATCTGCATATAATAAACACGGAGAAAAACTGAAATTATGGGTAGTTTTGAATATCATCTGCCGTCAGAGATATGGCCCTGCTGGATAGCAATATCCAATGACCGAGCTAAAACGTCTTCAGCTGCACAGAATAAAAGGGGAGATAGAGGATCTCCCTGACGAACTCCACGAGTGCATCTAAAATATCCCTCCGGACCTCCATTTAAAAGAACCGAGATCCTGGATGAATTAAAGATTGACTGCACCCAATGCAAAAACCCCTGATCAAAACCCATACATCGTAGCACGTGAAAAATGAAATCCCACTTCAATGTATCGAAAGCTTTTCTAATGTCCACTTTAAGAATCATATTTGGCGTCGTAGAACGATTAAGAAGGCAATTTACCCCTTCCGATGCCAAAGCAATGCAGTCATGAATTTGTTTCCCCAGGATGAAGCGAAATTGCATTTCATAAACATGATCTATCAGAATATCGCCAAACCAAACGACTAAGATCTTAGTAACTATCTTGAACAGAAAGTTACTTAAGATTATAGGTCTGTACTCCTCCACACGATCAGCGTTGTTGTTCTTCGGAATCAGGACCATATAACTCGAATTACATCCTTTAGGCAGGCAGCTGTTAACAAAAAAGGATCGAACAACCGGCAAAATATCCGATGCGATGATATCCCAGCAACTATGATAAAAATGACCCCCAAAACCATCTGGCCCCGGAGCACTATCTGGACTCAAATAAAAAATGGCCCCTTTAATCTCCTCGTCTGCGGGAACCGAGCACAGCTTTGAATTTTCCGCATGAGTAGCCGTTGGTTGAATTGCATTATCTGGAGTAATCGTTATTACCGTTCGCCGGTTCCGCAAAAAGTTGCTCATAATATTGAATAACATGGTTTTTAATGCTCTGCAGATCATCCGTCAATTGGCCGTTTACCATCATATGAGTGATATAACTTCGAGACCTCTTCGCGCGCAGCTTTCGATGAAAGAACTCAGTGTTGCGATCCCCATCCTGCAACCATTGTGTGCGGCTTTTCTGTCTCAACAACTCATATTGTCTGTTTAGCAGCTTATTTAATTCCGTATGTAACTGTAGCTCCTTAATATCCGTAAGCTTGTGTTGAACTTCATCAACCTGTCGGTGAATGTCTCCAAATACCGAGTGATTCCAATGTCGAAGAATAGGCCATAATCTTTTAAGTTTTCGCATAACACAGGCCATAGGATCAGTGTTTGTGCACTCCATCCCCCATGAATCAGCAACCACTTTTTTAAATCCTTCATGCTGGAGCCACATCGTTTGAAAGCGAAACGGAACAGCCGAGGGAGGTGTAGAAAAATTGCATCTCAAAATAATAGGATTATGATCAGAGGAGTGTTTGAGACCCACCAAACCACCAATAGTATGCCACAAATTCATGAACTGATTTGTAGCCAAAATCCTATCCAACTTCGCCTGAATTAGTCCCCTTGCAGGCCTGAAAATTCCCCAGGTGTAGTCGTTGCCAACCATTGGTACCTAAGTGAAATTATTGTCATCAATAAAATTTTTGAACTCCCTGCACGAAGTGTCATGAACTCGAGCTCCACCCTGTCTTTCATGTGCTCCAAGTATAGCGTTAAAGTCCCCCACAATAACCATGTTATCTGCCCCCAAAGCACGCACATCCAGCCATAGCTGCCGTCTAGCAATATACGAGCACTGAGCGTGAACAAAGCCCATGTAAAATATACTTTGCAAACCACTGATGTAATTGCACCTGCATATTATTAGTGCGAACAAAAACCCAAATATCTGGAATTCCATTTGCACGGAAATTTTCTGCAACCAAAGTGAGATTAATAGCATTCCAATATGAAGCATTAATAGTAGAAATTTGAACTTTCGGCTCCGCAATTGCAACAATATTAGGTTTATGTACGCGACATAAATCCTTGAGCATGGACCTAGAGGCCTCGTTGCCAAGTCCTCTAGCATTCCAAAACAGGAAATTCATGATAAATTAGGGGGAGGGGGATGCACCACGTGCGTATCAGAATCAATACTCTCAAGGAACGCATTACCTAGTTGTTCTTCTTCCTCCAACTCCGCCCATCTCTTTTTTGCCGCCGCCGCCATTGCCTTAAAGCTTTCCTTATAGCCTGTGGAAGTGATCTCGTAGTTGTTAATGGGTTTGCTGCTAGCCACCTCTTCGGTTACTTTTTGCACTTTATACGGTCCCTTATCACGTAAAATCCCATTGTCAGTATTTGTGTTCGTCTGACTTGGGCCTGCCAAAATAATCCGTCTATCCTGATTCTGAGCCTGCGAAATAGCCAACCTAACCGTCTGAGCCTGAATCCCCCCATTATCCTTGTCTATTTCCATCACCTTCGAATTATCCAATAGCACAACCTGTTCAGCATCATCATTATCCTGTAGCAAATTAAAAGAGTTTTGCACATTAATGCTGTTCGGAGGATTGATCTCCGATGGTCGAACTCCACGTTTCTTCACCTGAACCCATTCTTCTGTTGCCACCCCTTTGCCCTTGTCCTGAATATTACGACCTCTATCCACAGATCTTCATCTCACCGGACTATCCATTTTTTGCAACTTTTCGTTTTGAGGGCGGGCTTCCTTAGGCGTGTAGTGCCTACAACAATTAACATTGTGCCCCACAATTCTACAATGAGCACAAAATTCTGGAAGGTTTTCATAGCTGAGCGAAACAAAAGAGCCATGTCCTACTCTTTCTATCATGATAAATTCTTGCATTGGTTTATTTAAGTCGATTTCAACAAGAACGCGAATGAAATGTCCAACTTCTCCATTCAAGGATCGTTCATCAATTTGAATTGGAGTTCCCACAACACTGGCTATATTATTGATGAGCGACGGATGCCAATATTCAAACCCTAATTCATAAATACGGATCCAAACCTGTGCCATTGACGTGTTAACCCTGTAGGGATTGAAGTCTTGTATCCATTTCATTAACCTTATCGATCCGGGTTGCAGATTCCACGAAATTTTTGAAAAAATTTGATTCCGCTCCTCTATGTTTGTAAACTGCAGATTGTAGTATCCCCTCCCCAAATGAATAAGTCTCAATGCATCCACAATCTTCCAGAAATTCGTCAATTTCGATTTTAGCTCCGTCAGCGTTAATGGTTTAAACCCTTTTGGCAAAAAAAGTCTACCATTCAATGTATTGTGCAGCTCGGCCGTCCTCTGCTAGTAGATGTTTTTATCTATAGTTACCAAGAAGCAATCCCCTTTTTCCACAGGGCGTGAATCCTCCGTCGTAAATATGTGGGCAAAATTCATTGGTTTATCCCCATGCACCTGCTTTTCTCCATCTTCACAAGAACCCTGGATATGTCTTATTGTATCTAGCATGCAGGGAGAGTCGAGATCTTCAATTGTTTTGCAAACCGTAGGGGTAGGGTTTATCTTAGGGACATGTGTGTATGCGTGAAAACTAGGGTTTCTATCAAAAACCCCATCGTTAACCCTAGGGTTTGGATTAGTGGTGACTGTATCTGTCATAGGTCGACGAGGACGTTCCTCCCTGTGGATTGGGACGTGTGACGATGGAGGAGGTAGGTCTATGATCGATTGCGATGACGACGGCTGAAGATAACCATTCGCCGATCTGAAACCTTTGGGATGATGTGTAGCATCATTGAACGTGACGTTAATAGGTCTGTTAGGTAACTCAATCTCAGGAAATAGATACGCGTCCATGATCGGAAAATCAAAGAAGATGGTGGTCGGAGATAATCGATCGGAGCGATGGCGATGAGAGCATTATTTCGTCGCTAGCCTTGGTCGAGTATTGTTATTGAAGATGATACCTTTCATAATTTCACATAACAACATGAAATTCATTCAATAAAATTTAAATATGTAATTTTTGGCACATTTAGAATGATGTGATGTTTACTGACAAGAATCGGACTACGGATGCGGCTGTGGTTCAGTTACGGGCGATGATTTTGGAGTCCGACTATCTTGATAAAGATTGCATGAACTACACACAGAATGATTTACTTTGTCTTCACCGTATGAAGGTTCAGGGACGTGCTCTGAAGGCTCCACACATTGTCCTGGTTCCTCGGCATTTACCTCTCCCAGACTGGATCAAAGTCAACACGGATGGCAGTGCAACAGGATCACCAGGCCGTCTCATGGCCGCAGGGGTTTATCGCATTGCTAGGGGCTTTTTCCGAGGTTATTTTGTCGAACAATGTGGCATGGGTTATGCTTTGAGGCTGAATTGATTGCGGCGATGCGTGCGATATCCTATGCTTTTCATAAGGGCTGGACAAATCTTTGGGTTGATTCGAATTCGACTTTCATGGTGGATCTTTTTCAATCTCGTGGTGGGTCTATCCCTTGGCGTCTTCTTGGTCAATGGCAGCATTCTATATACTTGATTTCCCAGATGAACTTTGTTATTTTTCAAATTTATCAGGAGGAAAATCGGGTGGCAGATCAGCTCAGTAAGCACTTGGGAGGCTCCATTTGGTGGGACGCATCTCCGGAGGATATTATCACTTTTGCTCATGGATGACTATGTTGGACGACCGTAGTATAGATTTGTTAGATAATTTTTATTATGTGCTTTTCTATGGCTTCTGTGGCACTTTTTCATTCTCGCCGGGGTACTCGTTTTCTACTGGGGTTTTTCCCACAAGGGTTGGTTTTACCTTGGTAAGTTTTTAACGAGGCCCCAAATATTGCGCTACCTGATCGGCTTGTGATGAGGATCCTTCTTTTCTTTTTATTTTATATCTCAATTTTACTTAAAAAAAAGTATGAAGGATATGTAATGAGTTATTTGCATTATATTATATGGTTACATACTATATATGATTTAAAGGATCACAATAAAGTTACGTAGTTTAAAGAAGAATATGGTTATTTCAGCAGTAAAAGTAGCTGCAAATTAGGGAATAATCAAAACTCAACCCCATAATATATTTGTTGTTAAAGATAATATTCTTATACTTGAAATTATTATTAATATTTTTGGTTAATTTACATGTCAGGCAATAAACATGGAAAAAAATCATATTCTAATGGATGAACCTATCGTGATAAAACATATCGAGTCATAAAAAAATGATGCAGTTTGGTTAGTGTTGATCTACTAACAAAGTCAGCTAACTTTTTACCATTTAGATGGGGTTCTACTCTCGGAAATCTGGCAAAAAGATATGTGAATAAGATTGTTAAACTACATGGTGTACATATGTCTATTGTTTCAGATCGTGATTCTCATTTTACGTCTAGATTTTAGGGTGGCTCACAACAAACATTAGGTACTAAGTTACATTTTAGGATAACATTTCATCCACAACAGATGGACAGTTAGAAAGTACTATTCAAACCCTAGAGGATACGCTTCATGTCGTTCTTGAATTTAAAGTTTCTTGGAATGAACACATTGCGTTGATGGAATTTGCATATAATAATAAACATCATAGTAGCATTGGTATAGCGACTTATGAAGCATTATATGGTAGGAAATGCAAGAGTCCAATATGTTGGGATGAAGAGGAAATACGATTACTAGAAGGTCCAGATCTGATTCAAGACACTGTTGAAAAAGTGAAAATAAGTAAAAATCGATTAAAAGCCGCTAAAGATAGGCAAAAGAGTTACATTGATCGACATAGGGCGGGAAATGAAATATGAAGTTGGTGAGAAATTACTTCTCCGTGTTTTCTCTAAGAAAGGTATTCTTAGATTTGGAAAGAAAAGTAAACTAAGTCCTCGTTATATCGGCCCATATGAAATACTCGAAAGGGTTGAATCATTAACTTATAGGCTTGTCTTGCCACCTGAATTGTCCCAAATTCTTAGTGTGTTTTCATGTTAGCATGCTTCAATGATAACAGATCGGACCCATCACATGTTCTTTGTGATGAATCTGTTGAGATTTCTGATAGTTTGAGTTATTTTGGAGAACCAGTGAAAATAGTGGGGTACAAAGAATAACAACTTAGAAACCGAGTGATTCCATTGGTAAAAGTATTATGGAAATATCATTCTAGAGAGGAAGCTACATTGGAAATGGAACAACATATGAGGGAACATTATCCATGGTTGTTTACTGATATAGTTACAAATTTCAAGGACGATTTTTTTTAAGGGGAAAAGAATTATCATAACCCCTGCATTTTAATTATCACGATTAAGCTATTTATAAGCATAATTACATGCATTTTTGGTATTTCACAATTACATACTTAATCATAGAAAGTGGTGAAATTTGAAGTTCTAGCATAATTACACGTGGTAAACACAGATGTGATAGGAGTGATCAACGTGTCTCCTAGGTGACATATATGAGAATTAATATATTAATAGAACACATGAGAGATAGTGGGATATTAGATTATATGTATACAAGAATATAGTTAAGATATTATTGGAGAATGATAGTTGTGTCTTGGCTTAATTATTATTTCTTGATAAGTAAAATACCACTTAGTGCATGGTCTATTCTTCTAAAGTAGTGAGGCGAGACTTTGATATTTAATTAAATGTAGGTATAAATAATTAAAAGTAGGGACCATTCCGACCATCTTCTCCGACACGTCCATGTCAGAATCTTTCCATGGGCTCACCTCTAATTTTGTTCCACTCAATTCACGTTCAAATATAAAGATTTCTTCATTGAGTTCCACTTCTAACAAGATCAGCACGATGTTGCTCCGGCGATGGAGTTTCCCTGTTCTTTGGCTATGGAAACGTGTCCTTTGGGAATTTCTTCACAGAATTCTATTCCCCGTACGACATGTTTGCAAGTTCCTTCTCATGGGGGTGCCTTACCTTCGAATTTCGTCCCCTACTCTCAAAAGCCTTCAAAAGATGTTTCTTGTTACCCAAGTTTGGGATTGATTCCTGCTGCCTACTACTTGCATCTTCGCCGCTGCATGTGATTCAAGGGAATTTTGAACCTCAGCCCTTGCAAGCCTTTATGCCATTGCATGGGGGTCTTAACCCCTCAGCGCCCATTATCCCTTGCTCTATTTCCCCCATGGCATGTGCTCATGGGGGGCCAACCCCAAGCAAGCCTATGATGAGGGGCCGGCATGGAGGCAGCGCCCCTTGGCTGCCTCCTCCCAGGGGGGTGATGGCTCCTAGGGTGTCAACCACTACATAGGCTGAGATCGTGTCATGGTCCTCAATGACGACCTTAATATTCAAGCTTCGATGCATCCTTCTCATGGCATCAATTTAACAGAGGCCAAGGTTTCTGGTAATCCTTCTACTATGCATTCGTCTTTTCAGCAGCCCATAGGTATTTCTACTACTTTTTCTAAGATTGTTACTGGTAAATCCCACCCAATTCCTGAGCCAATTAAAAAGGGGGTTTATTATTATGTGATTATGGATGAAAATGTTTACCGACAATGACTTTTTAAATTTTCTTATGCTTTAATTGGTCGAATTATGCTTGGAAAAGGTAATAAACCATGGTCTATTATGCCTCTTCATAAGTGACTTTCGGAATTATTGGTATTAAAAATGATTGAGAATTGATTCCTTTGGGAAAAGGCTATTTTGTATTAAATTCACTAATGCTTCTGATCCTTCTCGGGCTCAAGCCCATGTGTCAAGGTCTATCAACCCTGGTTCGAGGTTAATTCTTCTATAGCAAGCGTCTTGGTTAGAATCTTTGAATTGAGTCTGGAATATTGGGCAAATTTTATTATGGGAATTGGTAGGGCCATTGGAACCCCAGTCCAAATTGATGACATGTCTTTAAATGGTTCACTTGGACATTTTGTTCGAGTTTTGGTAGATGTGGATCTTGCGAAGCCACTTCAGGAAAACATCATGGTTGAACGTATGGGTCATTGCTCATGTATCTATTGGTTATGAAAAATTACCAGAGTTTTGTGGAACTTGTAGTATTACAGGTCATTCTTCTGTGTCCTGTCGTCGTTTGTGGAGTAATAGCACTTTGAAAGAATAAGTTGGACAGACCACCTCCCAATATGGGCAATCACGGTTTCGAAAAGTTCATCATCCGGTTCATATTTCCAAGGAAAAGGACAAGGCCATTGATAACTCAATGGATGATAAGGTTTTGCCAATGCGTGCCGGATCTCCTTCTTGTGCCATTGTTCCTGCTTCCTCTGGCATCTCTTTAGATAACTCTTTTGCTGCATTGGATTCAGAGGACCCCAACATTCCTACACCTGAGGATATTCCACCCCTCGTGGCTACTTGCAATTCTGTTCCCAAACCTCCTACTTTCCAGAATGGTCCGCTGCCCACTTTTTCAGATATTCAGAAACAACCTCAGACGGTGCAACATCATCTGGACAAACCCATTCGTAATTTGTGTAAGGCCATATGGGATAGATCATTAGATTCCATGAAGCAACAATTGCTCAAAGTGTCACATTGGGTCCCATGCCTACCATTCATAATTTGTCGATTCATGTTGATTCTGATGGTCCAAACAATTTAAATGTTGCTGCAAAAAAATGTTGGGCTGATTATGCAGATGAGGATATGATATCAGATGCACCCCTAATTCCACGGCCCCATCGTGGATTTCTCCACCTTCATCATCTCTATGAATTGTCTCTTCTAGAATATCTGGGGGATTGGTAACATTGCTTCTCGCAATGTTCTTAAAACCTTATGTCAAAAGCATAGGCCTTCTTTGTTAGCTATTTCTAAGCCAAAAGTGGATTTTTGGTTGGTTTCTGATGCTCTTTAGGCTAGTCTTGGTTTGTATTTTGTTATTCATAATTTTTGGGATAATGAAAATCAGATATTTGGGTGTTTCCGACACAGGAGGTTGACATTCTGCAGCACATTTTGGTTTTCTCTCAGTGTATTATTCTTCAGGTTAAAGTTGCTAATTTTGTTTTCTAGATGGGTTTTGTTCATGGGCCTTGCAATCATATTGCACGACGGACTCTTTGGCAGGATATTGTTGGTCTGGCTTCGTTGATTTGTTACACTTGGGGGATTATGCGGTTTTGGGTCATCACGAGCATCTTGCAGTGGAGTGCTCTCAAAGGCCTCATGTCAAGACTTTCATGGTTTTTTGGATGATCCGAATTTGTTGTCTATCAATACTACTGTAATTTTTACACTTGGTGTGCAACCCGTCCTCGCCATTTCTTGCTTCAGGCTAAATTGGATCGTGCTCTTGCTACTTTGCGCTTCTTCTCTCTTTGGCATAAAGTTTATTGGTTGGTTCTTCCATGGGTTCCTCGGATTACCATCCGATTCTAGTTTCCTGTTCGTCAATTTCGCCTCATGGTCCCTTGCCTTTTCATTTTCAACAAATGTGGCTTCAACATCATACTTTCATTGACACTGTGCGTGTGCCCTGGGCCCAATTGTGTGGGGCTCAAGATCTTATTTTACGGATGATGGTGAAACTTAAGTGGCTTTGTCTATCCCTCAAGGGCTGGAACATGGAGGTTTTCGATGATATTCATCGCATGATTGATTTGCATTTGGAGAAAGTAAGTCAGTTTCAAGCTGATATCGAGACTTTGGGTTATAACGAGGAGCGTGGTAAATTGAATTTCAAGGCCCAAAAAACTCTTTCTCATACCTTATTGTTGCAGTCGGAATTTCTTCGCCAGCAATCCCGTGTGTCTTGGCTTGTCGATGGGGATCGTAGTACTACCTTTTTTCATCGTTGCTGACAAACCAGGGCTAGGTGCTAGGGTATTCATGGACTGATGATTGACAGACATTACACTCTTGATCCGACAATCATTAGTGAGCACATTACCTCTTTCTTTTCAACCTTGTTCTCGGCCTCGGGAACTTCTTCCAATGATTTTCAGGCTACAGACAAAGTGATAAATTTTGTTGTTCGAGCAGAGGATAATAATTTATTGACGGAAATTCCTACGGACTTGGATATTCGGGAGGCGGTGTTTGATTTGGGTTCAGATAATTCTTCGGGTCCAGATGGTTTTAATGGAATTTTTCATCAGCACTGTTGGGATATTATTGCCTCGGATGTGATTTCAGCAGTCCATCATTTCTTTGTGCATTCCTCATTTCCTTTGGGGCTTAATGCGAGTTTTATGGTTCTTATCCCGAAAAGTAAATATGCTAACATTGTGGACAATTTCAGGCCCATAGTAATGAGAAACTTTCTTTTCAAGATCATTACTAAAATTCTGGCCTCTCGGTTTGGGTTGATTATCGTAAATATATATCTCCCATGCAGTTTGGGTTTATTCCGGGTTGTCAGATTCATGATTATATCACGTTGGTTTCTGAAGGTTTCAACATTCTTCAGACACGACTCGATAAGAATATGATTATGAAAATTAACATTCATAAAGCATTTGGTACTCTGAGCTGTGATTTCTTACTCCATGTGCTTCGTTGTTTGGTTTCTCGGATAATTTTGTTACTTGGATTGAGGTTATTCTTTATTCTGCAAGAGTTACAATTTTACTGAATGGTTCTCCTGTGGGTTATTTGTTTTGCACTCGAGGAGTTCGTCAAGGTGATCCGCTTTCTCCATTGTTATTTTGTATGGCTAAAGAGGCGCTTGTTAAGATTATTGACTTAGTAGTTTCTACATGTCGGATCACGCCTTTCCTGGCACCTCACAATATTGAGTTTTCGTCGTTGATTATGTATGTGTATGATATTGTCATTTTGTGTGCCGCCACCTCTACAAATGCGCGACAATTATTTGAGCTTCTTGGGGTTTATGCTGATATTTCTGGCTAGGTTTCTAATCCCACTAAGTCTACAATTTTCTTTGGATCTCGGGTCTCCACACATATTCGGGCGCACATCTAAAGTATTATGGTATCTCTTTGGGCCCTCTTCCTACTTCTTATTTGGGCTTCCCTATTTTTAAGGGTGCTCCCAAGCAGGCTGTTTTGCAGCAATTATTTGACAAGATCCTTCTGAAATTCAAGCATTGGAAAGGATCTTCCCTATCTATTGTGGGCCGCATTTGTTAGGTGAATTCGGTAATCACCAGTTCCTTCGTTCATTCTATGATGGTTTACAAATGGTTGATTTCCATGCTCAAGCAAATGGAAAATGTTATGCGTAACTTTATCTGAACTGGGGATATCCATTTTAAGGGTTCTGTGGTTGTGAAGTGGTCTCGCTGCTGCACGCTTAGTTTTGAAGAGTGGCTTGGTGTGCGCTCCCAATGGCGAAGGTAGGGAGGCCAGCCCGGGCCTCGCCCCCCCCCCCTTTTTAAAAAACAAATTTACTAGGTAAATTTTTTTTAGTTAATATTTATGTGTGTTTTGTTTAATTTTTTTATCTGGCCCACCCCAATTTCTGTATCGGCCCACCCATAATAATTTCTGGCTATGCCATTGTGCGCTCCATCCTTACTGCTAATAAGGCTTTCCTCATGAAAATGAGTTGGAAAGTTTTGAACTCTGGCTTGAATGTTTTTGCCCTTCTTCAACGTCGTTACTTACTGTCTGATGGGAGGATTTGACGCACTCTGGTATGGGCTTAGGCCTATTGGATGATTATTTGGATAACTCTAGATATATTTCTGGCTCCAATTCTGAGATATTATTTTGGATTGATAACTGGTTGGGTCATTCTATTGCCGATAAAATTGGAATCTCCTAAGAGTACAAAAAACATTTTCAAAACCGTATCTCTGACAATTTCTATGATGATTCTTGGCATTTCACAATCTCATTTGTGGAAGCTTAATGGGATATTATCTGAGATACTGTTAGGATTCCCATCGCACTGTCTTCCGCAGACAAACGTATTTGGATTCATTCTTTAGATGGGGATATTTCTTCTAAGGCTGCCTCTGCCTACTTACGACCATCCTTGCCTACGGTTAAATGGGGTTCCTGGATTTGGTCTCCCCACATTCCAGATCTATTGTGGTTTGGCGAGCTATCCTCAACCGTCTACCTGTCCTGGATATGTTGCGGGGACAAGGCTTTATTGGACCTTCAGCTTGTGGCCTTTGCCATGCCCATTACAATTGCATTGATCATATTTTTGTTTCTTGTGTTTTTGAAAGGACTCTTTGGAAGTGGATTTTTCATGCCTTTGATATAGCCTACTACCCTTTCTATAGCTTTATTGGATTCTTAGTTCGAGCCATGAGGTTTCAGTTTAGTGACCAACTTGCATTCTTGTGGCGTGTGTCGATGATTTCTTGTACTTGGCTTATTTGGCACATTCGTAGTGACTGCGTGTTCAATGATAAGTCATGGATGGTGAATGCAACTATTAACCAACTTTGAGTCCTCATTGCAGAATTTTCATCATTGGATCATTTTTTATTAAAATCAAAATATAAAATAAAAAGAAAAGAAGAATCCTGATCACAAGCTGATCAGGTAGCACAATATTTGGGGCCTCGTTAAAAACCTACCAAGGTAAAACCCACCCTTGTGGGAAAAACTCCTAATAGAAAAGAGTACCCCGGCGAAATTAATAAAGTACCATAAAAGCCATAGAAAAGCACCAAAACAAAAAAATATCAACAAATATATATTGTGCTAGTCCAACATAATCATCTGTGGGCAAAGAAACGATATCCTCAGGAGGGACGTCCCACCGGATGGATCTCGAGTGCTTACTGAGTTGATATGCCACATGTTTTCCTCCGATAAATGTGAGAAATGACAAAGTTCATCTGAGAAATCGAGTGTAAAGAATATTGCCATTGACCAAGAAAGCTTCATTGTGTCCCGTGATACATGTGGGATAGAATTCAGGAAGTCTTTCATACCTAACAGACACAAAGGAGCAATGGCCCATACGTTCCAACATAATATAATCCTGCAATAGCTTAGCAAGATCCACCTCAACCAAAACCCAAACAAATGCCCCAACGAGCCATCCAAAGACTTATTATCAATCTGGACTGGGTTTCCGATTGCCTTCGCAATTCCCATAATAAAATTAGGTTCCTAGTATTCAATACTGAGCTCAAAGATTCTAAGCCAAAGACAGGCTATCGAAGTCGTAACTTTGTAGGGGTTAAAATCCAGCACCCACAGAGACAAGCAAATACTCCCCAGATTAATAGCCCAAGACACACAAAGTTGAGCTCGAGAACGATCCTGTGCATTATTAAATTTAACACAAAAATAACCCTTGCCCAAAGGGATTAGTTTCCAATTAGTTTTAATAGCCCATAAATCAGAAAGCCATTTTGTAAGCGGCAGAATAGCCCAATGTTTACTATCCTTTCCCAAAACAACACGCTCGATCAAAGAATATGCAAATTCAGAAATACGCTGTTGGTAAAAGTTTTCATCAATAGTCACAGAATAATAGTCTCCCTTTTTAGAAGGTTGAAGGATAGAACTAGATAAAACATTAACCACAGAGGAGTAAGTTTTAGGGTTACATTGGGGTTGATGGAAAGACTAATCCATATTAAAGTAATTACCAGAAACCCTCTGAGCAAACGTAGAATCGCGCGGTGAAAGAAGTGGGAAAATTTCTTGAGCACCATGTCATGTGAAGGATGCCTCGAAGATTGAATATTGAGCTGTCATTGAGAACCACAGTTTGAGCATGATCTGTGGAGCCACAAATATCCCAGGGGCCATCACCCTCCTGGGAGGAGGCAGCTAAGGGATGTTGCCTCCTGGACGGCTCCCCATCAAAGGAGTGCATGGGGCCGGTCACTCCATGGACAGCGGCCATGTGGGTAAGAGGAGCACAAGACAAAGCCGTTGGGGGTGTAAACCCCTATGTGCGTGCGGTTGGGTGGGATAGGAAGCACCCTCAAGGCTGCCATGCATAGAGGATGTCAGGTAAGCATTTGAAGGCACCAAACCCGAACTAGGGTATGAAGTAGCATATTTTGGAATTTGATGATGGTATGGGACGAAATTTGAAGGAAGGGGGATTCCATGAAAAGTTGTCGCAGTAGAAGAAGCCTCAGCTTGACTAGCAACTTTTGAATCGGATACCTGTGAGGAAGTAACCTGAGATGGATGAGAACTGAAGGCCATAACCGTCGATCGAGTGGAGTCCATCACCGGGGCTACATGAAAATCTTGTAAACTCATCGTATGTGAAGAGGTTGAACCCAAAATTTGCATATGCGGACAGGAAGAATATGGATCAAAGTTAGAAGTCCATGAAAGGATTCTGACATGGACATGTTGGAGAAGATGATCGGAGCGGTCAAAAGAGGTGACCGGCATCGATCATAATGTAGGATAGAGAAGGTTATAATGATCAACCTGACCTTCTTTGTCTTAGGTGTTTGAGTATTGTTGGGCGTCACCAGAAATCATCGAATAGTCTCCAGGTTGATTGGTCTCCGCCTCTTCCGGGATGGATCAAAGTTAATACGATTAGCGATCTTTGCGGGCGCTCCGAAAGGTTGCGGTATTGTCGCATCCGGGGTATTTCAGAATCGCTTTCTTTTCGTGGTTGTTTTGTGGAAAAATGCGGTATTGGTTATGCGTTTGAGGCCAAATTGACTCTGCGATGATGGCTATTCATTATGCTTTTATTAAAGGCTGGCATAAGCTTTGGTTAGAGTCGGACTCGACTTATGTGGTGGAGCTCTTCAATAAACGACCCAATTCTATACCTTGGCGGCATTTAAGCAGGTGGCGGTACACTTTATACTTGGTCTCACCCATGGATTTTGGCATCTCACATATTTTTCGGGAAGGCAATATAAGGTTGCAGACAGGCTTAGCAAGATGAGTACAAGTTCGACCTGGTAGGGCGTCCGGCCTGCGGATATCACTTCTCTTCTTACGGAAGATTATGTTGGCTAGTCTCAGTATAGATTCGCCCGTTAATTTGATTGCTTTATCTTTTTGGGCGTTTCTATTATGTGTTTTATGGGGGGTACTTTTTTTCCTACCAAGGGTTTTCCCCACAAGGGTGGGTTTTACCTTAGTAGGTTTTAATGAAGCCCCAAACTTTGGTTACCTGATCGGCTTGTGATCAAGGCATTTTCATTGTTTATTCCATATTTACAATTATCTTTAAAAAAAAATGAATAGTGATAGTGATAATAAAATATCAAGAAACAAATGAGACTTACAATTACAATTTTTGTATTAAATTAAAAAGGCATCATAATAAACGGAAAAATAATAAACTATAATTATGAAGTAATATGAGGGCACACGGGTAGATATCAGATTATACACTAATGTGTATATTTAGTTACATATGTATTATATATGTGTATATGTTGTCTGAGGTGTGATAATATATATTTATATATGAGTACATGTATATATAAAATACAGTGTAATCTTGACCACTAGCTTGTAGCTCAAGTGGTATCAATAATCCTTTATAAGAGTGTTAACCAGGGTTCGAACCTTGTATCTTTCAGTTTACTTGAAATTCTCCAACCAGTACTCCCAACTTATTAAAAAAAATACAGTGCAATCTTTGCTATACAGATATCTAGTTAATATATATGTGGGTCTGCACGTGTTAGTGTATATATATATATATATATGTGGGTCTGCACGTGTTAGTGTATATATATAACAAAGTATGAATTATATATATACATATATATAATTCTATTAACTTATTAAATATGTAGTAGAGTGTAATCAATTATACGAAGAAGAAAAAAACATAGCATGTGTGGTTTCATGGCATTTTTTAATAAGAATCAAAATATTATAGAAAAAAAGAAAAAATCTTGATCATAAGCCGGTCAGGTAGCACAATATTTGGGGTCCCGTTAAAAGTTTTCACGGCATTGGAAAAGTATATTTTTATATATGTTTGTAACTAATATATGTAATATATATCTGTAACGACCCAATTTTATGAAATTAAAGTACTCTAAAATATTATTAAGAAAACACGAATTTATAAATTGAAGTGATCCCAATAATTATCAAAAAGTCGATTTAGAATTTTAACTCTTAAGGAAAAAAATATAATGATAATAATAATAATAATAATAATAATAATAATAATAATAATAATGAAAATACATATTCCAAAATTAAATATTCAACAATTATCCCAAGCATAAACCGGAAAAAAAATTAAAGACATAAATCCAAAATTTAGTCCGATCATAATTATTTAAAATATAAATATAACATGATTTATTCCACCATCCACAACATCATATCTTCAGTCAGATTCCTCAACCTGAAAGTCATGATAATAATAGGGGTGAGCTTCATCTCACTCAGTAGGGATATATCTGTCAATATTTAATATAACATGAAAAACATTCACATAATTACAACAATAAATTCATAAATTTCCTCTTTTTCCTCTGACTGGCCAGTTACTGCATATAGCATCGCGGGTTCACCCCGAAGATACGTTTGATCCCGGACCCTAGCTTATATGAATTTATGTCCTCTTGACATATATTGCAATTAATAAAATACAATAATGAAACATTAAATAAAAACAAATAATATAGAAATCCCAACCTTAATATTCGCAGATATTCGATGTAGAAAAATGAACAATAAAACTCTTAATCTTCGACCCCTTCGTTTTCTATATATGCTCACTAAACTATAATCTCATCAAAATACAATTTTAGAAAACACACTCAAACTTTGCTCACAATTTTATAAAATTCTCTCTCAAATTTGCAGTATTTAACTATGTAGCTCTTAGAAAATTTTCTTTGATAAAATGCTAACAACATACCTCCTATTTATAGGCAAACAAGATCTAATGGAAATGTATTTTTTTTATACATGATTAGGGCACTTGGATTAATGGGTGGTTGGCTAAAATTTTTATCCACTCCTTTTTGTTATGTGTTAGGTTATTGTCTAATTAGTGCTCCACTACAAATTAATCTATATTTATATATTTTTTTCTGTTATTACATTCTACTCTCCTTAAATAAAATTTCGTCCTCGAAATTCGATATCTTACCTGGAATTGAAAAACTTGGGTACTTGACACGAATCTCCTCTTCACGCTCCCAAGTAGCTTCATTTCTGCCATGACGTCTCCATTGTACTTTGATCAAAGCAATATCTTTATTTCTCAAATGGTGAATCTTGCGTTCCAAAACAGCTTCCGGTGCCTCTTCGTAAGTTAAGTCATTGTTGATTGTCAAATCTTTATAATTCACAATGTGACTTGGATCGTGAACGTACTTTCTTAGCATAGAGACATGAAAAATATTATGCACACTTGATAGACTCGGTGGTAATGCTAGCTGATAAGCTAAATCTCCAACTCGTGTAAAGATTTCAAATGGTCCGATATATCTCGGTTTCAACTTTCCCTTTTCGCCAAATCGAATAACACCTTTATTAGGAGCTACTACGTAAATACTTTTTCTCCTTCATCAAATCGTATATGTTTTCTCCGTCTATCAGATATGACTTTTGTCTATCTTGAGCCATCTTGATTCGATCTTGTATCATGGCTATCTTCTCAACAGTTTGCATAATTAATTCAGGTCCCAAAATTTTTCTTTCACCAACTTCACTCCAATATAATGGTGATCCACATTTTCTTCCGTACAATGCCTCGTATGGAGCCATCCCAATAGTCGTTTGATAACTGTTGTTATAAGCAAATTCTACCAAGGGTAATAACGTTTCCCAATTACTTCCGAAGTCGAGCACACACGCTATCAACATATCTTCCAATATTTGTATGATCCTTTCAGATTGTCCATCTGTTTGCGGGTGATAAGCCGTACTAAAGTTTAGCTTTGTTCCCAAAGCACTTTGTAGACTTTTCCAAAACTTAGAAGTAAAACGTGTATCTCTATCTGAAACAATTGACACAGGAACTCCATGAAGTCTCACTATCTTTTCAATATAAATTTGTGCATATCGCTCCATACTGAACGTCATCTTAACAGGTAAGAAATGAGCTGACTTTGTTAACTGATCTACTACAACCCAAACAACCTTGTTGCCCTTGACTGATGATGGAAGCCCTACCACAAAATCCATAGTTATGTGTTCCCATTTCCATTCTGGGATGTTAAGTGGTTTGAGCAAACCAGATGGTCTTTGGTGTTCGGCTTTGACTTGTTGACAAGTTAAACATTTTTCCACAAAAGTTCCAATATCTCTTTTCATACTTCGCCACAAAAATACTTCTCTTAAATCTCGATACATTTTTGTGCCTCTAGGGTGAGTTGTGTACGGCGTACAGTGAGCTTCTTCAAGAATTTCTTTTCTAAGCTCTTTCTCTTTAGGAATGCATAACCTCCCTTCATATGTCAAGGTACCATCATTTATTATAACAAATCCTTTTACATTCCCTTCCCGAGCTTTTTCTTTCATTTTGCTCAAAAATTTATCTCAAGGTTGAGCTTATTTTATCTTCTCTCTCAAAGTAGGTTGCACCACCAAAGATGCTAGTACTATCTCTGTATTTTTTGGTGGTACCACTGCTTCATTTCTCATCCTGGCAAATTCTCTCACAAGATTTTCTTGTTCAGATATCAAGCTTGACATTTCTCCTTTTATTTTACGACTTAATGCATCGGCTACAATATTAGCTTTACCCGGATGATAGTTGATAGTGCAATCATAGTCATTCACCAATTCCAACCACCTTCTTTGCCTCATGTTTAGCTCTTTCTCAGTAAACAGATATTTCAAGCTTTTGTGGTCGATGAAGATTTCACATTTTCCTCCATATAGGTAATGGCGCCAGATCTTTAATATATGCACTACAGCAACTAACTCTAGGTCATGAGTAGGATAATTTAACTCATGTGGCTTTAGTTGTCTTGAGGCGTAGGCAACCACTTTACCATGTTGCATTAATACGCATCCCAAGCCTTGTTTTGATGCATCACTATAAATAACAAAGTCTTTAGTGGGGTCAGGAATTATTAATACTGATGCAGAAGTTAGCCTTTGCTTCAACTCCTGAAAGCTTTCTTCGCATTTCTCATTCCATTGGAACTTCTCCCCTTTTCTTGTCAGTCGAGTCATAGGCGCAGCTATCTTTGAAAATCCTTCAATAAATCTTCGATAATAGCCTGCCAACCCAAGAAAACTGCAAACTTCATTCGCATTCTTAGGTGCACTCCATTCGTTGATTGCTTCAACTTTAACCGGGTCCACTTCAATTCCTTGAGCAGTGATTACATGTCCAAGAAACACCACTCGATCTAGCCAAAACTCGTATTTCTTGAATTTCGCATATAACTTTTCCTTGCGAAGCGTTTCTAGCACTATTCTTAAGTGCTCAGTATGTTGTTCTCTACTCTTTGAATATACAAGTATATCATCTATAAAGACTATGACGAATTGGTCTAGATACAGATGAAACACTCTATTCATCAAGTCCATGAATATTGTTGGTGCATTACTTAACCCAAATGGCATTACTACAAACTCATAATGTCCATATCGAGTTCTAAATGCCGTTTTCGGGATATCACTCTCTTTAATTTTTAACTGATGATATCCGGTTCTCAAGTCAATCTTAGAGAAAGTGCTGGCACCTCTCAACTGATCGAACAAATCTTCAATCCTTGGTAACGGGTACTTGTTCTTCACTGTGAGTCGATTAAGTTCTCTATAATCGATACACATTCTAAGTGATCCGTCTTTTTTCTTTACAAACAGAATTGGTGCTCCCCATGGTGACACACTAGGTCTAATAAATCCCAAATCCAAAAGTTCTTGTATTTGCGCCTTTAACTCTTGTAACTCCTTTGGCGCCATCCTATAGGGTGCCTTAGATATAGGTGTTGCCCCAGGTACCAAATCTATTCCAAATTCAACCTGGCGATCTGGAGGAATTCCCGGTAAATCCTTTGGGAATACATCCAAAAATTTTGTACAATTGGTACGTCATTAGGTGTCACTTCAACTGTCGAGGTATCTACTAAACTCACTAGATATCTTTGACAATTTTTCTTTTTCAACATCTTTCTTGCCTTCATTGTTGATATCACTCGTGGTACTGCCTTAGACTTAATACCATAAAATTTTATCTCATCATTTCCTGGCAGTTTGAATATTATCTCTTTCTCGTGACACTTAATGTCTGCCTGATATCTACTAAGCCAATTCATACCTAAGATTACATCAAAATCCTTCATCTTAATTATGTATAGATCAGCTTTAAGATATTTTCCCCCTATATTCAATCTAATCAAAAATTCTCTCTCTAATTTTTTCCTACGTTTACCGCCGTGTCCGTGCCCGCCTCCATCTCCGGCGACCTGGTCGGCAAATCATCATAACGAACTCAGGTGATTATCTTTTTTCTGGTTTCCATGTATTCATCACCGTCGATCAGCTACTTCAACTCCGACCAAATCTTTTTCTGATTTTCCGATTATGGATGTATTTTTATTCCCTGAGATTCAAACATCTAACAGCCCATCCAATATCTCACCCAACGTTGATTACCAACACCTCAAGCCCAAGAGGAGTGATGTTGTCCCGTCGAAATACTACTTGCAGCCCACGCCATCGAAGGCCGCTGATTCTCATGTTTCAAACAACTCCCATCCCTCCCAAGAAGTTGCAGCAAATTCGTCCTCCATGGTGGTCCCTCCTTCCTCCTCCATCCAAGTTGCGGTCCCCGCCATGCCTAGGCTCTTTGGACGTCCAACCCCATGGTGGAACAAGTAGATTCCCTTTCTATGATGGTCCCCTCCACTAACATGAAGTCTTTTTTGGCATCCTCCATTGAAAAAGTCACGCCCTCCCCTAATTCTTGTAAGATGTCAGCCTCTTTTGAGGACATTGTGGTCCCCTCCAAGCCTTCTTGGGCATCCCAAATTGTTAAGGGAGCGGTCCCCCCCTTTCATCCTTCAATTGACGTATTCAAGCCCCCCTCAAAGCCCTTGAAAGCCTCAACACCTGATTTGACTGCGGTCCCCACCAATTCTTTTCTTATGGCTCCTTCCTTTGATGAATTAGTGGTCCCTTCTAAGCCATTGAGGGCGTCTCCCATTGACGTAGGCACGATCCCCACATATGACAGAACCAGCTTACGAGATATTCCACGAAACAATAAGGATCAGAGAGACGACGAAAACACGCAGGGGAATCGGAACAAACATATGAACTTCGTCCAATTCTTTACGAAAGATGAGCCGCGCCCGGTGAAAAAAGGCGACTACTTTTCGGTAACTATAGACGAACAAATTTATCAACAAAGGATGGCCGAATTGAGGAATACGCTGATTGGGAGAATTCTTTTGCCAAAAGGGTTTAAGCCATCAACACTGCCGGAGTTAAAATCGAAACTGACAAATTTTTGGAATATTGTGGATGCATGGAGATTGATCCATTTGGGAAAAGGATATTACAACTTGCAGTTCACCAACATGGAGGAGAGGAATCGAATATTTTCAAAAACGACGTGGAATCTGCAACCTGGTTCGATTCGATTAATGAAATGGATGCAAGACTTTAATCCGTATAGGGCTAACACATCAACGGCACAGGTTTGGATTCGTATCTATGAATTAGGATTTGAATACTGGCACCCATCACTCATCAATAATATCGCTAGCGCTGTGGGAAACCCTATTCAAATCGATGAACGATCCTTGAATGGAGAAGTTGGACATTTCATTCGAGTGCTTGTTGAAATAGATTTAATTAAGCCATTACAAGAGTTTATAATGATAGAAAGAGTTGGACATGGCTCTTTCGTATCTCTTAGTTATGAAAATCTTCCGAATTTTGTGTTCACTTTGCAAAATAGTGGGACACAATATTAATCGTTTAGGCACTATACGCAGGAAGCACGCCCTCAAACCGAACAGCCACGAGAAAATGGACAGCCCGGTGAGAGGACGTTCAATGGAAAGAGGTCGCAATTTACGTAACAAAGGAAAAGGGGTGGTAACGGAAGAATGGGTTCAAGTGAGGAAACGTGGATTAGGCCTATGGAGACTAACCCAACGAACATCATCAATACGCGAAACTCCTTCACATCACTACAAGATAATGATGAGAATGAACAGTGATGCTCATGGATAATTTGGGGAATGGAAACATCTAACGAGAGGAAATAAGGATCACACGGAAGAGAGGGATGATTCGTAGATCTCACAATCCGGACAGCGGATTATTTTGGCGGACCCAAGTACAATGAACAAAGATACGGACAATGGCAAGGTACAGGATAATGGATTGGATAAAGTTCAAAAAGCAATCGAAGAAGTGGCCAGCAGCAAACCCATTAACACCTATGAGATCACTTCCACGAGCCACAAGGATAGCTTTAAAGCAATGGCGGTGGCAGCTAAAAAGCGATGGACAGACTTGGAAGAAGAAGAACAACTAGGTAATGCTTTCATTGAGAGTATTGATTCTGATACGCACGTGGTGCGTCCCCCTCCCCCTAATTTATCATGAATTGCTTGTTCTGGAATGCTAGAGGTCTTGGTAATGAGGCTTCTAGATCCATGCTCAAGGAATTATGTCGTGTTTATAAACCTGATATAGTTGCGATGGCAGAGCCGAAAGTTCAATTTTCTACTATTAGCGCTTCATTTTGGAATGCTATTAGTCTAACCCTGGTTGCAGAGAATTTCCGCGTTAATGGCATTCCAGATATTTGGGTTTTTGTTCGTACTACTAACATGCAGGTGCAGTTTCATTGGGCCTTTGATCAAATTGTGGTTTGTAAAGTGGGGGTCCAGAATCACCAGTTTTTAATGGGTTTCGTGCATGCCCATTGTTCGTATATTGCTAGACGGAAACTTTGGCTTGATGTGCGTGCGTTAGGGGCAGATAATTTGGTTATGATGGGGGATTTTAATGCCATTCGGGAGCTCATGAACGAGCGGGGTGGAGCTCGGATCCACGACATTTCATGCAGGGAGTTCAAAATATTTATTGATGACAACAATCTCATTCAGGTTCCAATGGTAGGGAACGACTATACATGGGGTATTTTCCGGCCGACAAGGGGTCTAATTCAAGCGAAGTTGGATAGGATTTTGGCCACTAATCAGTTCATGAATCTGTGGCATACTATTGGTGGTTTGGTGGGTTTGAGACACTCCTCAGATCATAATCCTATTATCTTGAGATGCAATTTTTCTACACCTCCTTTGGCGGCTCCATTTCGTTTTCAATCAATGTGGCTCCATCACGAAGGTTTTAAAAAAGTGGTGGCTGACTCATGGGGGATGGAGTGTCCAAACAATCATCCTATGGCCCGTGTTATGCAAAAACTTAAAAGATTACGGTCCATTTTTTGACAGTGGAACTACACGGTTTTTGGAGATGTTAATCGACAGGTTGAGGAAGTGCAGCAAAAACTTACGGATTTTCAATCTCACATCTTCGCATTTGGGTATTCTCGACAAAGATTATTCAAACAGATTTACATAATGATCTTAATCAGCTGCTTAACAGACAATATGAGTTGTTGCGACAGAAAAGCCGAACACAGTGGTTGCAGGATGGCGATCGTAACACTTTTTTTTCATCGGAAATTACACGCCAAGAGGTCTCGTAGCCATGTCACCCATATGCTCGCAAATGGGCAAATGATGGATGATCAACAGAGCATCAAAAACCACATCATCCAATATTATGAACAGCTTTTTGCGGAATCGGATAACGGTAATGCTGATTATTCCATGGTGGACAATGTGGTTCACCAAACGGTAACTCAGGAGGAAAATTCCAGGTTGTGTTAGATTCCTACAGATGACAAGATTAAGGAAGCCGTTTTTAATTTGAGTCCTGATAGTGCTCCAGGGCCTGATGGTTTTGGGGGGTACTTCTATCATAGCTGTTGGGATATTATCACTGCGGACATTTTGCCGGCTGTTCGTTCATTTTTTGTTAGCCACAGACTGCCTAAAGGATGTAACTCGAGCTATATGGTTTTAATTCTGAAGAACAACAATGCTGTTAGTGTGGAGGAGTACAGGCCAATTATCTTAAGTAATTTCTTGTTCAAGATAGTTATAAGATCTTAGCCGTCCGGTTTGGGGATATTTTGAAAGAGCATGTGCATGGTATGCAATTTGGCTTTATTCCGGGAAAACAAATCCATGATTGCATTGCCTTGGCATCGGAAGGAGTTAACTGTCTTCTTAATCGCTCTAGTACGCCGAATATGATTCTTAAGGTGGACATTAGAAAAGCTTTCGATACATTGAGATGGGATTTTATTTACCACGTGCTTCGACGTATGGGGTTCGATCAGGGGTTCTTGAGTTGGGTGACATCGATTTTTAACTCAGCAAGGATTTCGATTCTATTAAATGGGGGTCCGGAGGGATATTTTAGATGCACTCAGGGAGTCCGTCAAGGAGACCCTCTATCTCCCCTTCTTTTCTGTGCAGCGGAAGACGTATTAGCGCGTACATTGGATATGGCTATTCAGCAGGGATATATTGCTCCGTTTAAAACTACCCGCAATTTCAGTCTTCCTCCGTGTTTACTATATGCAGATGATATTCTTATCATGACAACAACTTCTTGGGAGAATTGTCATCATATTAAACGTATTTTGACTAGTTATGGGCGCATCTCTGGCCAGCAATTTAATCCGGAGAAGACGAAGGTTTATTTCCGTGACAATACGCCTATTCGGATTATGAGAAGAGTTCAGAATCATCTGCAGATTACGCGTGGCACTTTTCCCATCACTTATTTAGGAGTCCCCTTGTTCAAAGGGGCGCCCAAAATAAGATATTTCCAATTTACACATGATAAAATTCTGTCCAAATTTAAAAGGTGGAAAGGTACGTCCTTATCGATGGTTGGTCGCATTACTCTTGTTAATTCTGTCATTTCTAGCTCGTATGTTCACTCGATGCTTGTATATCGTTGGCCGAGGACATTGCTCAAATCAATGGAAAAGGCTATGAAAAATTTTATCCTGTCCGGTGATATTAATAAGAAAGGTGCGGTGACAAAGAATTGGGCGAGGTGTTGTGCACCTAAAGAGGAAGGAGGACTCGGGAGTTCGATCTCTTGTGGCGGCTAATAAAGCATTTCTTATGAAGGCTGCATGGAAGTTGCTTCAATCTAGGTCTATGGTTTTCGGGATTTTGCGGCATAGATATTTCAATGGTGGGCCTAGAATGGCATATATTGGATCGTCGATTTGGTCGGGATCAAGGCGTCGGTGGTCTTGGAGCCGATTTCCCAATCACGCCGGATTCGGGAAAGATCTCGAGTTCGATTCGGTTGATAACTGGTTAGGTTACTCAATTGCAGATCGCATTGGTATTCCGCCTCATCTGTTTCAATATTACGAATACCCTATTTCGGATTACTTTTATAATGGGGTGTGGCATTTTACTGAGGAATTCATTGTGGAGTATACAGGGGTTGTCATTGATATTCTTAATTTTCCGATTGCCCCGCATTCGACGGACAGACGCATGTGGATTCACTCTAAGGGAGGGGACGTATCCTCTAAGGAGGCTTACACTTTATCTCGTAATCAATTCCCAGAGGTTCAATGGGGTAAGTGGATTTGGTCTTCACACATTCCGTTGAGAAGATCAATCACTGTTTGGCGATCAATTCATAATCGACTACTTGTTCTTGATAACATTCGTGGATCTTGGGGTCCCACAACTTGTTCATTATGCTACGCAGATTCGGAGTCAGTTGATCATTTATTCACACAGTGTCGATTTGCTTTGGCGATTTGGGAATGGATTCAAGACGCTTTCGAGGTGCAAATGCCACTTAATGGAGGCGTGAATCATTTTTATGTTTGGGCTATTCAACAACGTTTCAGTCCGCAGCTTGCTTCACTCTGGAAAATGGCTATCATTTCGACTATTTGGGTTATTTGGCATGCACGCAATGAATGGATATTCAGGGACGTTAGACCCCTTCACACGGCTGCTATCATTTTGGTTAAGGCATTCATCATGGAATCAACAACCAAAGATTGCAACTATATGTCCAACTCGGTTTATGATCTTTTATGCTTAAGAAGGCTATCTCAGACAGGGGAAGGCCAAAACCACCACCTGTCATCAAGCACGTTAGATGGTACCCTCCATTACCAGGATGGATGAAGGTGAATACGGATGGATGTGCGTGAGGAGCACCGGGCAGATGTATGGCGGCGGGCATCTTTCGAAATTGCAGAGGTTTCTTCACAGGATGTTTTAGTCATAATGTTGGTAGAGGCTTTGCTTTTGAATCGAACTTATTGCAAAGAATGACAGCTATCGAGAGGGCGTTTAGCGAGGATGGATCAAGTTGTGGTTAGAATCGGACTCAACGTGACGCATGCGGATTACTGGAAACAAGATCTCTTCAGGTACCATGGAATTTCTTAGCTAGATGGAGGATGACACTTCACTATATCTCTCACATGGAGTTCAGAGTCTCACATATCTACAGGGGGGGCAACAAAGTAGCGGATAAACTTTCTAAGATGGACGCCCCTTGGAGTGGTCATACACGATTCGAGTCGATTGTCACCGAGTTGAATGAAGAGAAAGAGCGGGTAGATTTCATTTCGGTTTACATAGTTCTGGGGTACTCTTTTTCCTATCAAAGGTTTTTCCCTCTGGGTTTTACTTTGATAGGTTTTAACGAGGCCCCAATGTTGGCTATCTGCTTGGCTTGTAAGCAGTTTCATTAAGTTTCTTTTGATCGAACTTTGAGGCATTTCACTTTTGGTTTATGCTAGCTGCTTGGCTTGTAAGCAGCACCATCTTTTCTTTTTTATATATCTGATCACTTTATCAAAAAAAAATATTTTCCCCCTATATTCACTTCAACATCCTAATTTACTGAGTCAATAGTTATCGAATTTCCAAATGGCAAGCCAACCTCAAGGGGTTCATTTACTCTAGCACTCTTATTTCCTAATATAGCATGAAATTTGGCAGATAAAAACGAATGTGTGGCACTAGTGTCGAAAAGTACAAGAGCAAGTATTCCAGAGATGGTTAGCATACCTGACATTGTACCCGGGTTCTGATCAGCTTCTTCCTGAGTCATAGCATACGTTCGAGCTCTACCTCCAGATGTTTGTTCTTTACTTTCCCGCTCAACTTTTAAAAGGGGACAATTAGAGACTTCATGTCCTAGCTTCTTACACTTGAAGTATTTTCCTTGTCCAGCTAAACATTTTCCAAAATGATTCTTCTTGCATTTTGGGCAAGTTGGCCTGTCTGCTTGCATAATTGGGCGTGCATTTCCATCAGTCTTTATCTGTTTATTTTGATTTTCATTTTTATTATGTTTTGCCCCGTCCCATTTTCTTTTCTCAGGTAAAACAACCAACTTGAGCACCTCTTCGTGCCCAGCAAAACTTTCCTCCACCTCATGAACCCTTCTCACCATCACCGAGTACTCCAAATCTCCTTGAGCAGATAATATTCCTGATAATTGTGCTCGAAGTCCCCTTCTGAACCTCAGAGCCTTTTTCAAATCAGTATCCACTAGGTGTGGAGCAAACCGACTTAGTTGATTGAACTGTCTCTCATACTCTGTGACAGTCAAGTTTCTTTGTTTAAAATTAAGGAATTCTGTCTCCTTTTTGTCCCGATATGATTGTGGGAAAAACTTTTCCATTACAATCACTTTGAACTCATTCCATGTTAAAGCATTTCGCTCTTCTTTAGTCTTAGTCCTCCAATATCCTTCCCACCAATGATCGGCATCTTCAGTGAGTTGGAAGAAGGCACATACGATTCTCTGTTCATCTGTGCAGCCAATAAGTCGAAAAATTCTCTCTAGCAATCGAAACCATTCTTCTACTGATGTCGGGCCATCACGTCCATTAAATGTGGGTGGACGATAGTGGCAAAATTGTTCCACGAATCGTGCGTTGTTGTTGTTGTTGTTGTCTCCGTTGTTCTGCACACCTCTGAGGAACTCAGCAATTATATCTCCAGCAGTAGCAGTGGTTTGATTTCCTGTGTTAGTGGAGTTCTCACCATTGACTTGATTTCCACGACGGGAAGCCATATTCCTAAAGTCATACATAATGTATTTATTATTATTATTATCCCAAGTTATTAATGGATATTGCATGAAATATCTAACTTAAAATCTAAATATCATAATATAATGGTCAGTTACATTAATATCAATTAAAGGACAACTAAGTTTTATATATGATAAGGATTTATTTATCAATTATTGAAATACATAGACCCATCCATTTCTACTGATCCATGTCTTCATCTTCCTCCGGATCTTCTTCTGGATCCTCTTCTGGGTCTTCTTCCAGGTTTCCTTCCGGTTCCTCATCTTTTGCCATAGCCTCACTGTTCAAAAACTCAATCCATTGATGGTATAACCTGGCAGTAAATGTCCCGTAGTTGATTTTGGGTCGATCTTCATGCCCGTCATACTCCAATAATGAAGCATAAAGCTTTTCAGTCTTGACGTTCCAAAATGAGTGTAAGCTATCAATCACTCGACGGGAGGCAGCGCGTTCGTTTGGAGTGCTAATGACATTCCTCACATTGTACCACAATTGGTGAATTTTAACTATATATTCTCCAATACTATCTCCCTCCTCAATTTGATAGTTGAAATAATGATTGAGTCGGTTAATGGGATGGTTCGAACCCCAGTTATTATTATTATTATTATTATTATTCTTTCTTGCAGTGTGACGAGTGCAAGTTCCTGCCATCTATATATATGTGCATTTTCAACCATAAGTCTATTTTTATATATATTTTTTTAAAACAAAATACAAGATTTCTATTCATTTAACATATAAATTGGTATTATGTTAAAGTAGAATATAATAACATCGAATACATCATGACATAAATGAGCATGCTGGTGCAATTGTATAATGTAATTTGCATTAAAAATTCTCATACCTTGAGGAGATCGACAAGATATGATGGAGGTGGATGTTATTATACCATTTTATCTTATACAAAGTTCGACTTTTATTATTATTATTATTATTATTTTTAAGCAAAAACTGTACATTTTAATTTTCAAAAAAAAAAAAAATTCTACAAGCCTACAGAAACGTAGACCTTCTCTGATACCACTTGTAACGACTCAATTTTATGAAATTAAAGTACTCTAAAATATTATTAAGAAAACACGAATTTATAAATTGAAGTGATCCCAATATATCAAAAAGTCGATTTATCAAAAAAATATAATGATAATAATAACAATATAATAATAATAATGATATTACATATTCCAAAATTAAATATTCAACAATTATCCCAAGCATAAACCGGAAAAAAAATTAAAGACATAAATCTAAAATTTAGTCTGATCATAATTATTTAAAATATAAATATAACATGATTTATTCCACCATCCACAATATCATATCTTCAGCCGGATTCCTCAATCTGAAAGTCATGATAATAATAGGGGTGAGCTTCATCTCGCTCAGTAGGGATACATCTGTTAATATTTAATATAACATGAAAAGCATTCACATAATTACAACAATAAATTCATTAATTTTCTCTTTTTCCTCTGACTGGCCAGTTACTGCATATAGCATCGCGAGTTCACCCCGAAGATACGTTTGATCCCGGACCCTTTTCCTGGCCCCTAACTTATATGAATTTACTTCCTCTTGACATATATTGCAATTAATAAAACACAATCATGAAACATTAAATAAAGACAAATAATATAGAAATCCCTACCTTAATATTCACAGATATTCGATGTAGAAAAATGAACAATGAAACTCTTAATCTTCGACCCCTTCGTTTTCTATATATGCTCACTAAAATATAATCTCATCAAAATACAATTTTAGAAAACACACTCAAACTTTGCTTACAATTTTATAAAATTCTCTCTCAAATTTGCAGTATTTAACTATGTAGCTCTTAGGAAATTTTCTATGATAAAATGCTAACAACATACCTCCTATTTATAGGCAAACAAGATCTAATGGAAATGTATTTTTTTTTATACATGATTAGGGCACTTGGATTAATGTGTGGTTGGCTAAAATTTTCATCCACTCCTTTTTGTTATGTGTTAGGTTATTGTCTAACTAGTGCTCCACTACAAATTAATCTATATTTATATATATTTTTTTGGTATTACAATATCACTTAAATATATTATAAGACCACTAAAATAGATATATAAATATGGATAAGCACGACGACTTAGTGTAGATATGTAAAAATGACTTGACCCCTAAGTTTCTTCATTCTTATTAGTTAACTTATAAATACATATGTATATATACATATAAACTTAGTGTACCAAACATATATATATATATATTTAATATTTATACTTCTGGCCGTCTTAAGTAAAACAGGGATAGACTAATACATATACATTCATGGGCGTAGCCAGGATTTTTGGCCAGTGCCATCAAAAAAAATTCATTTTGACTGGGCAATTATCGAGCCGAAATTTTAATAAACAGAACATAAAAAATATTTCAATAAAAAAGCAAATTTTAAGGCAACATGTTTAACAATTCTTTGCCGTTTTTCATATTCTCCAATTTTGGCTTAGCTTTTTGAAGAAGTGATGCTAAATTAACAACCAAACAACTATTATTATTATGAAAAATGAACTTTTAGATTCAAAAATTTATTTGAAAAGTATTTCCAAAAAGCTGTATATTATCAAAGTTAATTTGGAGTAATTAATGCATAATTGGGTCAGATGATGCTTAATTCTTTTGGCCTTTTAAATCTTAATTTTTTCTATAGGCTGAATTATCAGTGTGGTCCAACCCAAATTTAACAGGCCCACTCCGAGTTCCAGTATGGTCTAACCCAAATTTAATAGGGCAATTTCGAAATATAGTGCGGTCCGTCGACCGCACTAGGCCTCATGTGGCTTCGCCCATGTATACATCACTTGATATTTAGACACCTTCACGAACACACAAATGAAAAATGAATCACACATACTCGTACATAAAGATAAAAAGAAAAGTCGGGAGAGAGAAAAGAATATTAGCACATAAAGGGGAATACCAGTAAGTGGTTTTCATATTATATCATTCATTTTCTAGCTAAAGAACCATGGTGCAAGGCTAAGTTAACAGTTCGCACATTCAGCTACAAACAAGCTTTTATGAAGTTTGGACATACTTCATAATCGATCAACTGGGATCTCATCTTAACCTCTAGTTAAGGCGACTATTAATTATACTTATTAACCTTCCTCACTGCTCTAGCGCGAAGGCAATCATTCGCAAACCTCCTTATGCGACACAATCTCTTAAGTCTCATCCTGCTCGCTCTCTTACCGCTAGGGCGATTGCCTGTGTGGGAAGGCTAATCAAAGCCTGGTGACAACTCACAAATTCAGTACCAAACACATAATGAGAATCCAACATATCTCATTAATCACATTATGTTCTCGTAGGCCACATGATCAATTCTACTTAATCTCTAATGACTCACATGCCTTTGGAGCATTTCTCCAAACAAAGGCTCATAAAAAGGATCAGCGCCATATCGCTCGTAGAAATATGACTGAGAACAATTTAACTATGCGCAGAAACTCTTAAGTGAAATAAAACCTCGAGTTAGTTGTTTGGTCTACCACCAATGTTCGGCGCCCAAACCATACACCAAAGTGGTTTTACTATCACAAAGACAACAAAATATATCATGAATGTGCGTGCAATGCGCATCATTTCAAGATGCCAAATTTGCCTCTAGAAAATCATAGACCAAATTGTTAAGATATCTAAGTACCCACATTTTGGCATCGCAATAGCACATGGATCACTTTGATATCAACTCACCAATCACATTGCTAAGTGCATGACTTGTTGAGTACGCACATAGCGCACATCAAAAATTCGATAGTGATTCTGATTGGGGTGGAGATGTTGTTGATCGAAAAAGTACAACTGGTGGATATTTTTATTTGGGAAATAATTTGGTCTCATGGTACAGCAAAAGGCAAAATTGTGTCTCTCTTTCGACTGCTGAATCAGAATAGGTAGCAGTTGGGAGTTGTTGCACACAACTTTTATGGATGAACCATATGATTGAGGACTATGGTTTGCAAAGTGAAACACTGATTGTCTATTGGGATAATATGAGTGCGATTGATATTTCAAAAAATCCTGTCCAACACTCTCGTACTAAACACATAGTTATTAGACATCACTTTATTTGAGATTTAGTTGAGAAAAATATAATTCGAATTGAGTATATTGCTACTGAAAATCAGCTTGCAGACATATTCACCAAGGCTTTGGATTTTAAGAGATTCTCCAATTTAAGGAATTCTCTCATTTTGTGTGCTCTCTAAAATGTTACACGAGATGTCACAGCATTGCACATCATATCCGCTATGACTTCCCACCACTGCATCTCTATTCTTCTCCTCTATTTCTTTTTTTTTTTTTGTAGACACCCCTGCATTGTAAGCTCATTATGCATATCTGCAAAAAGTGGATTGATGGTTCGAACTTGTGACATATATTATCTCCCTTGGAAAACTGGTGTGAGTTGATCTCTCCAATTAAAAAAAATGATGTTATTTTTCCCAGCAGCTGAGTTATAAATAAAGTCTTGATCATGCTTGGAGGCTTTCTAGGAAAAAGCTACCAACCCATTGTGTGAAGCTATTCTTGTGACTAATTTCTTCAAGCGTATTGCTATTTAAAAAGACATGATCATGTGAAAAAAGAGCTACCTATGGCATTTGAGCGAAAGCTCCCTATTGGTTAACTCCCTCATGAGACTTGGAAAAATTGAAGAAAACTAAAAAAATTGATAAGCTGGGATTTCGGATTGCGATTCATGGAATCAGTTAGTACAGGTGTGACTCAAAATGTGACGACATTTGAACCTATATCCATTGTTGCAGCACATTTCACCTCTTGTGTGCGGTTTTTTTTGTTGCTTAGGCATATTAGGTTTTGCATGTCCTGGTGATATTGGATTCTTTGCTGAGATTTGGTTTCCATATATAATCTGAGAGTGATATTGTTTTCTTCCCAAAATCTTGAAAATCTTGATGGATTTATTTTGTGGGTTGAACCGAATTGGAGGATAAGGGGAAATCTTATTTTTGATCTTACTTTTCTTATCACAATTTGACTTAATTTGGACACTTTGTGAACTAGAATTTGGAATTAATTGGACTTCAATTTTCTTTCCTATTTTTTCGATTTTATCCATGAGGAATTGTTTCCTAAATAAAACTCTTACTTTTGTACTTCGATCTCGTGCCTGATTATGACTCTTTTTAAATCCCTATTTATTTGCAGGGAATCAAGTGGACATCATATCACTCTCTCTCACAAATTTTGAAGTTCTTTTGTGGTTTGAAACTTTTCTGCAGGTTTGAACTTCTCTATCAATGGCAAGATTTGTTTCCTCCATCAAAAATCTCATTGGAAGCCCCAGCAAGTCATCTTTCTCCTCCCAAAATTCCGAAAGTTCGAAGTCTGAAAAATCAATGGAAGAAAGTACTGTTCCGAATGCTGTCAGAGATGGAACCCCATCTGACACTACATCTCCATCTGCCCAGAATCCATCTTCTTCTTCGAATAGAGAGAATTTGGCACCACCTAAGACCGTTGCCACTCCTTCCTCCACTCCTACATAGGTCGCCGCAAAATAACTACTCCTCCATCTCCGAAAAAGCTCTACACCAGAGTCCGTCCAAGATGCCCCTACATCTGGGCTTGAAAATGTCCCTGCATCTGGGACTGCATCTCCCACTGAACAAACCAAGGAACCAGGTACGGAATCCTCCCTCCCTGAGCACCCATCTTCTCTAAGTTTGACCCTACTGCTCTCATCCCAGTTCCATTTCAAGAAGAGGCTCTTGCCTCAGTTCTTCCTGGGGAAAAGGATAATGAAATCGACGTCGAAAACCCTTCGGATTTTGAGGTAATTCGCACTGTTCATGGGCCTCTGGGAAACCCCAATATGCGACATTCGAAAAGGCTTAGAAGATACTGACCAGAGGACTTCGAAGATTCCGATTCTACCCCTGAGATTTCACCTAAAAAGCAAAAGACTGATTTAGGGGCTACATCGAAGCAAGGGGAGAAGATTTGTCTATTTCTCACGTCACTTTCAGTGATTCCAAAGATAATGTGAACCAATTTATTGTTAAGCCCAGATGTAATGTACAGCCCGAGCTCAAAGATAATGATGATGATGTTCCTTTGGCACAGATGGTTCAGAAAGCCAAGAAAGTCAAAGGTGTGGCCAAGGATGTGACCATATCCAAGCCTGCACCAACTGCAGTTGAGCCGAGTTCTGAGTTCGATGACTCTAGTGATGAGGATTTTGATCCCTCCAAGGAACCAGAAACAGAGATTGTTTATGAGACTATGGTTAATGAAGTTGGTGATGAATTGATGGCTAAAGAATGAAAGGAGGCTGCTGCTGCAGATGCAGAGGAAGATGTGATGTCATCCGACGACACATCTGACTCTGAGTTCGAAATTGGGAGATCTCATTCTGAGCTATTTTACACAGTTGCTGCAGCTTCCAGGTTTCATGCTTTAATTTCCCGTTCTTTTATTGATGAGAAATGCAGAGATTATGAGCATTTTGCCAAGTATAATTTGAATCGATTTTTTGAGGAACGGATTTTATTGACCACTATTGATACTGCTCTTCCTTATATTGATATTGTGGTTTGTGAGTTTTATGCCAACATGTCTACCAGAATTGTTGTTCGACGATCTCCTAAGTATGGCAAGGTTCTGTTCGCAATATGATTTATGAGTTCAATCCCTCTGTAGTAAATCGCTTCTTTGATATGCCCGACTTTAAAGAGGGGAAGGTTCCCTCTGATTTCAATGAAATGGCTAGGTTTCTAACTGGTGGCCATGAAAAAGATTGGCCTGCCCATCCCAAAAAGCTCACATCTTCCCGTCTTACGTCCTTTTATGGATTTTTGCACAAAATTTGTTGTGCAAACTGGTCTCCTTCCAAGAATAATTCCATTGTAACTAGGACACATGCCAAAGTTTTGTATCAAATTGGGAAAGGGTTGCCCTTCAATTTCGGCAAATTGGCTTTCGATGAAGTAACATTTTTTGCCATCCCCCAGTCTCATCTATAAAATCCTAGTTTCTCAAGGATTTGAACTAAGGCAGGGTGATCGTTTCACCAATCCTCCCAGGGTCTTTCATGTTTCTTGACCACTGCTCAGTTCTCAAAATCGGATTGTTGATTTGCCCCTTGTCTATCCAGGAGATGCTCCACCTGCTCCTGAAACTCCTATCTTTGCTGCCTCTCCAAGTGTTGATGCCCCTGTTCCTGAGTCTGTGCCAGATGTGGCCTCGAATGTGATTCCAGATGTTGGCAACATTCCGGCTCACATTTCTTCTCACATCCCCACTGCCCCCGTTTCTGTGGCTTTCTTACAGGTACAGCTGGCCTTTGCTGAGCAACAAATTGCTCATTTTACTGCTCTCCGCTCTCAATAGCAAACTATCCTTGGCTCACTTTCTGGCCAAAAAGGGGGGAGAGAATGTGTCTGGACCAAGCAATGTTCAAGGGGGAGTTATGGCTACTGAGGCTCCTAGGAACGATGATCCAATTCCGGAAAATGTTGTAGCCCCAGATGTTGCTGTTGCACCATTAGCTAGACAGGGTGAAAGCGATGAAGGTCTTTAGTTTGATTTTGAAGGATAGATGGATACGATTGTGTCCACTGATGCACTTTATGATATTCAAATCTGGGATGTACTAAACACTGTTCTCTAGCTAGGTTTATTTGCTTTTTGTTATTGATAACTTGATAAATCACTCTATGTTCTTTTTGATGCAGTTATGAATATGACCTGAAATGTGATCGCATATGTTTCAATATTTTTACTCAGCATGATATTTAGGGGGAGTTGTTATATTTAGAGGAAGTTAGTTTGTTTTGTGCTTGATATGTGTTTTGTCCAGAAAGGCAAAAAGAGGGAGATTGTTAGGGCGTTAGATTTTGCCCAAGGCAATTTCCTTATTTACAAAGATTGTGTTTTTAATTGTCTTAGACTTATTGTGGACCAGGGGAAGTTTCACTGGCCCCTCGGTTTGTGCTCATTGTTGTGCCTCCGCTAAATCAGTTGACCATATATTTGTCTCTTGTGTCTTTGCAGGGGCTCTTTGGCGATGGATTTTTGATTCATTTGACGTTCACCTATTTATGGCTCATTGCTTTAATGAATTCTTGGTGCGTTTAATGAATTTTCATTTTAGTGAGCAGGTTGCTTTCTTATGTTGTGTGGCTATTTTGTCCTGCATCTGGCTCATTTGGCATATCCGGAATGAGTTGGTTTTTAACAACAAACTCTGGACGGTGAACGCGGCTATTCTTCATCTTCGGGTTCTCATTGTTGAATCATCTTCATTAGATCAGGGGTGCATGCACAATGACCAACAAGACCTTCTCATCCTGCGTAGGCTGCGTGTGTTCCTGGGCGGGCTAGACAAGCCCCGAAGATTGTGGAAGTTAATTGGCAAAAACCCCTTCTGGAATGGATCAAGGTGAATACGGATGGCAGTGCTTCGGGGGCGCCGGGAAGCATCACAGCTTCCGGGGTCTTCTGGAATTGCAGAGGTTTCTTTCGGGGGTGTTTTGTGAACTGTTGTGGTGCGGGTTATGCATTTGAAGCTGAATTGGTGGCAGCAATGTGGGCGATCCAATATGCTTTTGTTAAGGGATGGACACAACTTTGGCTGGAGTCGGATTCGATGTATGTGATGAACTTGCTGGATAAGAGATCTATTGAGGTCCCAAGGCATCACCTTAGCAAGTGGCGTTACACTCTTCATCTTCTCTCACAGATGGATTTGGTGGTCTCACATATTTTTCGGGATGCACTATGGTACTTGGTGGGGCGTCCCACCTGAGGACCTCGCGCTTTTTCTCACTGATGACTATGTTGGCCAGTACAATTATAGATTTGTTAGCTAGAGCGTCCTGGATTCTTTTTCACTATTTGGACGCCTATTTCCATTATGGGGGTACTCTTTTTCCTGCCAAGGGTTTTCCCCACAAGGGTGGATTTTACCTTTGGAGGTTTTAACGAGGCCCCAACCATTCAGCCATTTGGTTATTAAAAAAAAAGATTGTGTTTTTGTGACCATTTCACTTTTGTTTCGATTTTATTTACAGGCTTACTTCTTTGGCTACCTGATCAGCCTGTGATCAGGATGACTCTCTCTTTTCATTTTTATATATCTTTCCATTTATTAAAAAAAAAAGATTGTGCTTTTAGTTGTATTGCCTTTCTAGACTTATGGTATGATTAGGACTTATTTAGATGAGGAAAAAAATCATATTGATATGGTATTGATATATTAAGACTATTAGATATTTATTTTGTTTCCTAACATAAGTGATTTACTTGTCATATATTTGTATATATCTTCTTTCCTTGTGTATTAGGACTCTTGAAGGGTTTGGACGGCTATATAAAGGGAAGAGAACATGCATAATGAGTACACAAGAAATACCACAGAGTTACAAGAGTCTTGAGAGAGCTAAGAGTCATACAAGCACAAGTTGTCTGCCCTGGATGCGATCTCGAATGTGACTACATCTGAGATTACATTTAGCCCTGCAGTGTGTTTGTTAGCTTTTTCTTCCATTCTTTTTAGTATTGGGATTAACGAAGTCCATACACGTCTATTGTTGGATGAGTTGAATTACATAGATCAGATCTACTCTAGATAGAAGTTTTCATTGATTTTCTACTAGTTGGTTTTTGTATTTTTGTATACGGAATCAAACGATTTTACTAGTGGAAAGTTTCGCCATATTGGCACATCTACAAGCTAGTTGGCTTGTAGATAATTTTTATATCTTGTGTCTTGTTTCTATTTTCGAAATTCTGATGCATGTGATTGTGAATGTGATCACATCTCCAATCAGATCTATACTCTGTGAAACTTTTAGTATTTATCCGTGCTATAATTCTTTTAATCTCTATTGATGGCATTGATATGGAATTGAGATATGTGATCTCTACTGGTGCTATTGATATGGAATTGAGATATGTGAGCTCTACTCGTGCTTTTGATATAAAAATTAGATATATGATTACAGAAAATGCAAATGCATTCATCAAGGATTAATGGATTATGTTATGGCCGCTAAGGACCTTGAATTATGTGATACGGAATCAAACGAGTTACAAACATCCGAATTTCGGATTGTCTTGATCATTGATATGGAAGTATGTGATCTCTACTGATGCATTGATATGACTACCCCGAGTTCATCTTGAACTCATTTACGTAAGTTCATTGATATGGAATTGCCAAGAATTACAGAATGTCATGGGCCATCTTCGTGATCTTGATTAAAATTACCTTCGCAGCTCGGATAAAAAAATCTTCACTCCTCAGCTGGAGGTGCCTCAGTAGCCGCACCACTACCAGAAACTGCAGGTGCAGAAGTTGCACCACTTCCAATGTATCCCCCACCACCTACACTACCACCAACAATCACCTGCACTGTGCACAAAAAATACTAATTAAATAATATGGCTAAACCAACATTTCAGAAATAGGAGCAAATTTAATAGTTTTAGACCATAGACTTGAACTCATTAAATTGCAAGTGGCCGAAAATTAATTCAAATTTGAACAGAAATGTTTCTAACTCCGATTCTTAATATTTCTTTTTTTTAATCTATAAATACTTCCCCAATAATGCTCCCCAAAAGAGAAATATTCACAAATTTACATGCCAAACAAAGGAACAGATTCAAAATCTACACATATACATATAAAAAAGGTATTGTATCGTTAATCACAACATGTTTACGTCACAGAATTCATAAGTAAAAGAAAAAAAATCCAAAAAATAATACATATCAAATCATAAACTATATGAACCCACACAATGGTGGAGGAAGGTGTGACATAGGAGAAAGAAGACTAAACGGCACCAAAGGGGTCGGCTGAGAGAAGCAGCTTGGACGAGCTTACGCTGAAGGTCGAAAGTGCAGTTGGTTGAAGCATCGAGATCGTCGTTGAGTTGCTTAGTTGACCACTCGTCGCTGAATCCTTTGCTTATGAACGTAAACACTCCCATTTCTATGTGATGTTTATTGGAGGGTTGTTAATTGCTTGGGCGATCTACACTTTGGCCACGGAGGAGCTGTTTATAAATTGGGGTGGAAATCAAAACCCAAAGGTATTGCTTGTAAAAGTGTTTGTGATGGTGGATAGCTGCTAGACGACAACGGCGGGCGGCTTACTACGTAAAAGAAAGACGGAATTAAAATGAGACTACAGGTTACTGTCCTATTTAAACATTACAAACTTATATGCATCAGTTGCATCTAAGAAATGGACCCCATAAGTTGAGTTAAAGGCACCTGTTTTTCTTAAAAACAGATGCCCTAAGTTTTTAATTTAATTAAAAAAAATCAAATAATTTATAGGCATCGGTTTTTTTTATTAAGAACTAATGCCTAAAGACTTCGTTTTATTTTGAAAATTGTCACTGCTCCTCTTCAGACATCGGTTTTTGTGGAAAACCAATGTGTATTTGGTGATTTTATAACATATTTTGAACTAGAGTAGTGGTTGTATGGTTATAGTTAGGCAGTAAAATGTTGTTGGTTTTTTAGGAATGGGATAGGGTTATGTGGGTAATATGGTTTTGCATAATGGCTCTCTCGTGTTGGAAATAATATAGATGATTCTTTCTTATTATGGTGAAAATGTTCCTAAAGCGACGTGAGGTGCTTTTATTTGTTATCTTATATATGATATTTTTCTTTTTTTTTCCACCTGTTTTCTCTTGTGTCTAGGGCTAATCTATTTTTAGTTGTATTAGCGATCTTTCTCCTATACTGCTTATCAAGGCACCGCAATTACACAATTCTTCAGGAATAAGGAAAATTGAGAAAGAGATTGAAGATTTTGTTGAGGTTACAGGAACAATATCGACTGAACCATTTCTCATGGAAGTGCGCAATAATTCTAAGGTTTGAATTGTTCTACTATATTAAATATTATGTAGTGATTTTATATGTTCTCAGAAATTGTGGCTTCTTTGGAGCTGCTATTAAATTTCAAACCCAAATATGACATTCTTGGTTGGTTTTAGTAATTTCAATTTGGAGAGTCTGTTGGAGTAAACTTTAGTGAATCAAATCACTTTAATCCAAGAGCGTTCATATTGAATTATCAAGAATCAAAGACTAGATTGCGAAAGCGTGCCTGAATCCATAACAGTTGAATCCTGGGATCTGACATTCTAGATCTACACATCTCGAAGATTTTCAGAGAACCTTTTAGTTTTCTCTGTGGATTTCTTTCTGATGATGGGATAGCAGAATAGAATGTTGTAGACGTGTGACCTAGGGACCATAACCCTTATTTAACTATGTTATATTGGATATCCTATTTTAGCCCATCATTAAAATAGGAATAACCCATTAAGTCTCTTCACATTAAAGATCCACACCAAATTAGATACATTAAAACCCAATTCCTTAAACCTTATTTGATCACTTATAAAATGGGCATAACCTTAATTGACAGTCCACAATACATAGTTATTTCACATATAAGCCCAACGTTGGATTAATGATCCAATAATCTCCCACTTGGGCTATATGTACAACTTTATAATTATGTATTGTAAAAAAGAACCATATGAGCTCTCAACTTTGTTGTCATAACCAAATGTATCTGTAACCAATCTGGTCCATTAATCATGCCAACATAGGATCAAAGCGGCCTTCATTACATTTATCGTAACTCGACCCATCAGTGGTCACGTATGCCAATACAATTAAATGACATGGATTATGATGTGGATGCATAGCATGGAAATTTCATGTAATGTGATCGTAACATGTATATTTCAAGTGGTCCACCTTAACTTAGTGAGATCAACCATATACCAAAAATCAAAGTGTGAATAAACCGAATAACCTTAATTTCTGCAGAAAATAACTTCATAATTATCATTTACTGAAATAACTAAAAATGTGTCTACATCAAAAGAACATTATAATTACAAACTCCCACTAGAACTGAATATCCTTTAAAATTGTATATCATGAATTGACTTGACACCTATATGAGCAACAAGCTCATGAAACCTTTTGAGTGGCAATCCCTTAGTAAACGGATCCGTAATTATAAAATTTGTATCAATATGTTCTATAGACACCTGTCCACTTTGACTTATTTCTTTAACAAAAGGAACTTGATCTATTTATGTTTAGTCTTTGTTGAGTTCCTGTTGTTTGAAATATAGCATTGCTGACTCAATGTCACAAACTTAGTGATATTTTAATACCATCTATATACGCAGCCTCGTGAAAAACTTCCGCAACTATAATCCATGATTTGGATGTTCTATAACACGCTATGAATTTCGCTATCATGGTAGAAGAGTTTATATAGTAGACTGTTTAGAACTCTTCCATAACTAGCAGAAATACATAGGCCAACTTAAATATCATGCTATCTTAACATCCAACAAACTCAAGAGTCAGTATACCAAATGATCTCAAATTGATCCGACCTCTGACATGTGAGCATGTGATCTTTCTTTATCCATAAGTGCGTGCCTTAAACATGTTTGGCTGTTTTTCAAATATAGTATATTCCTGACTTATCCATATATCTGCCAAGCATCCCTACAATGTACGCAATATCCAATTGCACACATTCCTGATCATACATCAGACTCCATATTGCTGACGTGTACGGAATATTCTGTATTTTTTTTCCTCAATCATTCTTAGGGCATTGTTTGAGACTGAACTTGTCTCCCTTAGCCACAGGATTATCATTTGGTTTATAATCATGAATGCCATTTTGAAGGACCTTTTCAATATAGTTCTTTTGTGAAAATCCATAATACTCCGAGAGAGATCTCAGTGTACTTGTATCCTAACACAAAAGATACAACACCAAAAATCATTCATCTCAAGATTCTTAATTAGAAATCTCTTGGTGTTGTGCAATAAGTCTATATCGTTGATGGCAAGCAAAATATCATCAACATACTAAACCAAAAATATATACTTGCTCCCACAGAACCTATGATATATACAATCATCGACCAAATCCATCTCAAAAATGAACGAGATGATCACTTGATGAGACTTTAAATACCATTATACAGATGTTTGATTGAGTCCATATATGGATTTCTTAAGTTTGTAAACTATATCATTTGAGTCTTCCGACACAAATTTTTCTGGTTGCACCATATAATTTACCTCATCAATATCAAACATTGAGAAACAATGTCTTTACGTCCATCTAATGTAACTCAAGATCAAAGTGTGCCAGTATTGCCATTATAACCCTGAAAGAGTCTTTCAAAGAAACTGAATAGAAAGTCTCTTTATAGTTGATGCCTTCTTTCTATGTAAAGCCATTTGCGACTAGACGAGCTTTGTACCTTCCCTCATTGCCTCTTGAATCTTTCTTGGTATTAAATGTCCATTTGCAACCAATGGGTTTCGTACCTTATGGCAATGGGACAAGTTCTCACGCGTCATTGTCCCTCATGGACTTAATCTATTCATTCATGGGCATCCACTTATGAGAGTTGGAACTTTCCATGGCTTGATAGAAGTTGATTGAATCATCTTCCATCATTCCAATGCCAACCTCATTTTCTTGGAGTAATACAATGGTTTTTTTTGAATAAATTCGAATAAATAAAAATGAAAAAGAGAGTCATCCTGATCACAGGCTAATAAGGTAGCCAAACAAACAAATAAGCCTGAAAATATTACGAACGTAAAACGAAATGGTCACAAGTCGACCAAATGGCTGAATGGTTGGGACCTCGATAAAACCTCCCAAGGTAAAACCCACCCTTGTGAGGAAAACCCTTGGCAGGAAAAAGGATACCCCCCATACAAGAAGGAAGGCGTCCAAAAAATACAACAAGAGAACCCTGGACGCATTAAATAACAAACCTATAGTTGGACTGACCAACATAGTCTTCCGTGAGAAACTGCACAATATCCACAGGCGGGATGCCCCACCAAGTCCCAGCGTCTAACCGTTTGCTCAGAATGTCAGCCACTTGGTTTCCTTCCCGATAGATATGCGAAACCACCAGTTCCCTTTGTGAAAGTAGATGAAGAGTGTAGCGCCACTTGCTAAGGTGGCACCAGGGAACATCCATGGATCTCTTTTGAAGCAAGTTCACCACATATAAAGAATACGACTCAAGCCAAAGTTGTGTCCAACCCATAGAAAATGCAAAATGAACGGCCCATAAAACAGCCCTGAAAGAAGCCTCTGCAATTCCGGAAGACGCCTGAAGCTGTAAGACTTCCTGGTGCCCACGAAGCACTACCATCCGTATTCACCTTGATCCAGCCCAGAAGGGGTTTCTGCCAATTAACTTCCATAATCTTCGGAGATTGTCTAGCCTGGCCTGGAACTCGCAGTCTGCGAAGGAGGAAAAGGTCTCGTTTGATCATTGTTCATGCACCCTCGGTCTAAGGAAGCGGATTCGATGATAAGAACCCAAAGATGTAGGATTGCCACGTCCACCGTCCATAATTTATTATTAAATACCAACTCATTCCGGATATGCCAAATGAGCCATATGTAGGACAAAACCGCCACACGCCATAAGAAAGCAACCTGCTCACTGAATCGAAAATTCATTAAACGCACCAGAAATTCATTAAAGCTATAAGCCATAAAGATGTTAACGTCAAATGAATCAAAAATCCAACGCTAGAGAGCCCCTGCAAAGACACAAGATACAAATAAATGGTCAATCGATTCTGTGGAGGCACAACACAGAGAATAGACTGAGGGGCCGATAAAACTCCCCCTAGGGCGCAATAAATCCAAGACCGCTAGCCGAATGTGGATTGCGCGCCACACCATAACCGACCTACGTTCCGGGATGTTAGGTGACCTAATCAAAGAACCCCATTGTACTGCCGGGGAATGTGGACGTATATGAGAATATGCCGCTTTCGAAGTGTATTCCCATCATCAGAATTCAGCCAAACCCGCTTGTCTTGCGAACAAGGAGTGATGGGGACACGAATAATATCCTAGACCAGATCCAAATAAGTCTCAACAAATGCGAAAGTAAAGTGCCAGGACTCATCATAGAAGTACTCCGAAATGCGCTGACCAAATAAATATATGTACTCCTGAGGAATACCAATTATGTCTGCAATAGAGTAACCCAACCAATTGTCAAGCCAGAATAAAACCTCGGAATTACCCTCAGGGATCCAACGAGCATCATCTAAGCAATCCGCAATGCACGGCCTAATCCCATTCCAAATCGACGAAGGGATGAACGATCTACGGATCGAACCATCTGCTATCAAGTATCGTCTTCTGAAAGTTTTGAAAATCACAGAATCAGAATTCATAACTTTCCAACCCAGCTTCATAAGGAATGCAGTATTAGCCACAGTAATGGATCTAACGCCCAAGCCCCCTTCAGCCCGAGGCGTGCAACAGCGATTCCAGTTAACCACCACCGAACCTTTAGAGTTAACATCCCCAGTCCAAATAAAGTTACGCATGGCCCTTTCCATTTGCTTGAGCTAGGATCGAGGCCATTTGTAAACCATCATCGTGTGCACAAATGAACTGGTAATCACCGAATTAACAAGGCAAACTCGACCAGCCAGAGATAAGGAACAGCCTTTCCATCTTCGAAATTTATGGAGCACTTTATCAAAGACGGGCTATAAATCCATAGCTTTAGGGGCACTTTAAATATCGGGGCTCCTAAATAAACCGTAGGGAACGCCCCAAACTAGATACCCATGATAGTCTGAACCCGACCACGCACATGATTCGAGACCCAGGAGCCGAAATAAACGTTAGATTTCTGAGGGTTGAAAGCCTGACCCAAGATGTCAGCGTATAAGGTTAGTATCTGGAGCAGGATATGGGAGTTAGCTGAAGAAGCCCCACACATAATAAAAAAAGCATCAAGAATGGAAGATGGGAAAACGGCATGTCTAGGCTCAATGAATGGCCCTAGCTGATTCTGATTAACCGCGGACTCAATAAATCTGATCAGGACTTCCTCCGCGATGCAAAATAGTAACGGGGATAGTGGATCACCCTGTCTAACACCTCTAAAACATGAGAAGTACCCCACAGGCGTCCCATTCAGAAGAATTGAAATTCTGGAAGACCGAAGAATAACTTCAACCCAATGACTGAAAATCTCCGAGAAACTAACCCGGCGCAGGACATGGAGTAGAAATGCCCATTTTAGAGTGTCAAACGCCTTGCGGATATCAATTTTCAAGATCATATTAGCATCATTCCGCCCATGCAAAACATTGAAGCCTTTGGAAACCATGGCTATACAATCGTGAATCTGCCTGCCCGAAATAAACCCGAACTACGTAGGGACAAATAAGCAGAAATAATAGAGCCCAAACGAGTAGCCAAGATCTTGGTAACAATTTTGAAGAGAAAATTACTCGTAATGATCGGGCAGAAGTTCTCAATGGTATTAGCATCCTTAGTCTTTGGAATGAGCGCCATAAAACTAGCGTTCATCCCCAACGGTATGGACTAGTTGATAAAGAAAAAATGGACAACGACACTAACCTCTGCTGAGATAACATCCCAGAAGTGATGATAAAACGTCCCATTGAAGTCATCCGGGCCTGGAGAACTGTTTGAACCCATATCAAAAACCGCTTCCTTAATATTATCATCCAAAGGAATGACAGTCAAACTAGCATTATCCAACTCCCCAACCATGGGAGAAATCACCTGATCTACCATAGTATAATCCGAAACAGTACTCCCTGTGTCCGTAAAGAGCTCCTCATAGAAGGAAATAACGTGATTCCCAAGAACAACTGGATCATCTGAGTAGCTACCATCGATCATTAAACCCTGGATCCCTGAGCGACCACTACGAATCTGGCAACAACAAGGAAAAAATGTTGTATTACAATCCCATCCTTAAGCCAGGCCGAGCGAGTCTTCTGCTTAAGAAATTCAGATTGTAATAACAGCATGTGAGACAAAGCGTTCTGGGCTTCGAGTTCAATATCATGACGAGCAGCTTTGAAGCCCAAGATCTCAATATCTGTCTGAATCTGACGGACCTTCTCCATCTGACTCTCCACCATACGATTAACATCCCCAAAAACATCCCTGTTCCAGACCTTAATGACCTGTTGCAGCCTTTTAAGCTTCCACATGACGCACCGCAAAGGATTGGGCGAAGCACAAGGAAGCCCCCAAGTAGAAGTAACCAGATCGCAAAATGTATCATGAAAAACCCACATACACTGAAAACAAAACGGGACTGGACCCCTGCTAATAGATGAAAAGCAGGAAACCAGAAAGGGATGGTGATCCGATCCAATGCGAGGGAGGACCAAACCCTTAACAACTTGCCAAAAAGAGAAAAATCAACACGTTCCTAGGGCTTTATCCAATTTAGCCTGGAGAAGTGATAGAGTCGTTCGGGGGGAGCACCAAGTGAACGAATTCCCCGTAGTCTAAAACCAGCATTCTCCAAAAAGTCTCTGAAATCCTGACAAGAGGCCTGGGATAAAGTACCACTGCCCGAGCGCTCATGATGACCCAAAACAGCTTTAAAATCCCCAATAAGTAGTAAATCATCAAGACCCAATTTACTCAAATCCAACCAAAGCGTGCGCCGAGCAATATGATCACATAAACCATGAGCAAAACCAATATGAAAAATCATAGAACTCAATTGGACCTGCAGAACAATGCACTGAGAAGAAAACCAAACCTGCTGCAAAATGGAGACGCCTGAATCACAAAATACCCAAATATCAGCCCGACCATTGGCTCGAAAATTCTGAGTCACAAAATTCAATCCCAGACTACTCCAGTAGGAAACCGAAATCAAAGAAATGTCCACCTTAGGTTCACATATAGCCAAAATAGAAGGTTTATGCTTCTGACATAAAGCCTTAAGAACATTACGAGAAGCAATGTTCCCAATCTCCTGGATATTCAAGAAGATGCAATTAATTGAGACGGAGGTGGAGGAGCTGCCCGTGTCGAACACACAGTAAAAATAGGAGTGTGGTGTGTCGTAGGATCCGACGATTGAGCATTAGACACCTCATCTGCATAATCTACCCATCGTCTTGAAGCCGCAAAATCCAATTCATTGGGCGTTGGGTGATCCGACTCAATAATGAGGTCATGAATAGCTGGAGATGTGCCCTGAGCAACATTCTGAAGCAATCTCGATTTGGCTGAATCCAGGGAGCTGTCCCGGAAGGCGTGACTAAGAGCTCGGATAGGCTTCTCCAATGGATGTTGGATCTTGGAGAAATACAATGTAATCATATGGCATTGCGCTTTTTCTTTCCGTAGTGGATCTCTTTAAAGGCATGAGTTCTTCAGGTTGTAGAGTTTGTTCATCTAGAATAATTTCCAAAATAGGAAGTTCTCCGATATTGTCTTGATTTGTGTCTTGAACAAGGTCATGAATGAAATTCCGATCAATGCCAACAACACATGTGGGAATATCAACGTATTCCTCTTCAAAGACAAAGTCCTTAACTCTATCTCCCCCCGCAAACTCAACATCATCAACGAACCAGGCATTTATTGACTCAGAAATAGCCTTGGTTGTGAGATCATAAAACTTGTACCCTTTGGACTTTTCAGAGTATCCAACAAAATAAAAACTAACTGTCCTTTATTCCAGTTTCTTCTCATTAGGCTTGTAAGCCCTTGCCTCAGCTGGACATTCCCAAACGTGCAACTATTTCAGACTAGGCTTCTTGCCCATCTAAAGTTCATTAGGGGTTTTTGTTAGTCATTAAAATTGGAAACCTTACTAAGGATATATGCTGCAGCCTTAAGTGCTTCTTCCTAGAGTGATTCTGGTAAGGTAGAATGACTAATCATACTCCTCAACATATCCTTAAGCATTCTGTTTCGTCTTTTAGCAACACTATCCATAATGGCAAGTCGAACTTAGTGTATTATGGGACGATATTGCATTCCTCTAGAAATTAGCAAACAATCCTAGACGTTGTTCACCTGAACCATCATATCTGTCGTCGCATGCACCACCATGATCAGATGTGATGTTTTTAATCCTTTTGTTGAGTTGATTTTCAACTTCAGCCTTATAGGAATTGAACACGTCTAGTAATTGTGACCCTTTTATTAATGAGAACATGTAGCCATATTTAAAATATCGTCTATGAACGTTAATATATATTAATGACCATTCCAAACAATCGTATGAATTACTCATAAATATCTGTATATATATGTTCTAAAATGCCCGAAGTCTAATTGGCTACAAATCTCTTTTATTTATTTGTTTTCTACTTAAACTTCGTGTACTTAAAAGTATGGACTTGTTGGATGAAACAATAATGTCTATCAAATAAATGTTATTGTCAAGAACTAGAACTAACTAATTTTGAATCATGAGATAAGCAAAATTTTCAATTTTTTAATGAACAGGAATTACCAAATTTATTCCAAAGCAGAAACAAAAATCAAGTTCCAAATAAACGTCTCATCTAGATTCAAATAAAATCAAGTACTTAACAATAATATATATTTTCCTATAATACGAGTATTGACGTACACACGAAAGCTAAAAAACCCTAATATGCTCTCTTCTCTCTCCTCTCTTACGATCGACGTCAGCCACCCATTTTGACCGCTCCGATCATCTTCTCCGACATGACCATGTTGGAATCTTTTCATGGTCTCACTTCTAATTATGATACGATTAAATCCCGTCAGATTTGTTGATCTCCTCTTCAAAAAATTCTTCTCCCACGAACAATACGATGGCAACAAGCCACGCTGGTTCGGCGATGGCATTTTCTTCTTCGACAGCTAAGGATACGTCTCCATTGGGGGTCTCTCCTCTTGCACGTTCACCATGCATGCAAACCCTACCATCAAACTTTGTGCCATATCCCCAACAACATAAGGCATCGTGCTACCCCACCTTAGGATTAATTCCCCCAACCCACTACCTCCATCAAACAAACTCATGGAGAAATTTAGGGGGGCGGTCCCTCCCACTTACTTGGAGTCTGCTGCTTCCCTTGGGGGGCCTCAAGCCATCCTTCCCCCCATGGCAGCCGCACGCCATGGGAGGGCTAGCCCCCTTGTGGGATCTTATGGGGGGCCGGTTGCACCCTCCCCCTCCCAGACCACCCTCTCCCAGGGGGTGATGACCCTTGGGCTGCTGTCTGCCATCTTCATGACATTCCTCCTGCATGCCTACCCATCGAAGCTGCTCAGATTGCTGGAAGCTCTTCTCCAGCAGCCTCCTCTCCTGAATCGAACCCCTGACTTTCGGCTCATAATGCTAATGCTAATCATAATTTGGGTAACACTTTTGCTAAAATTATTTCAGGTAATTCACATCCTATGGATTCTACTTTTGCCCAGGCCCCAGGTAATTCTACTTCATTTTCTCATATAGTTTCGGGCAAGATTCATTCTATCCCTAAGCCTGTTAGAAAGGGAGATCACTATTCTGTGACTATTGATGAAAACGTTTACCAGCACCGTCTTGTCGAATTCTCTTATTCGTTGATTGGGCGGGTGATTTTGGGGAAGGGTAACAAGCCCTGGCCTACTATGCTTTTGCATAAACGGCTTTTCAAGCTATGGGGCATTAAAATGTTTGGAAACTAATTCCCCTGCGCAAGTGCTATTTTTGTATTAAATTTTCTAATGCGCAAGATCGATCCCGTGCTCAGTTACGTCTTAATCGGGCGCTCAACCCGGGGACTATCCGTCTCTCTCCCTGGATTCCGGATTTCAACCCTTACAAGGTTCACACTTCTGTTGCCAGTGTTTGGGTTCATATCTTTGAGCTTAGTTTGGAATACTGGGATCCCAATACTATTTTGGGGATCGCCAGTGCTATTGGTAATCCGGTTCAAATTGACCAGTGATCATTAGAAGGCTCCCTTGGTCACTTTATTCGCGTGTTGGTTGACATAGATCATGCTAAGCCATTGTAGTATCATATTATGGTGGAACAGGTTGTCCAGTGCTCGTTTGTGTCAGTTAGCTACGAGAAACTTTTGGAGTTCTGCTCTAAGTATAATATTACAGGACACTCAACTGCTTCCTGCCGTCTTGCTTCTACAGGGCCATCAGCTTCGGATGACCGTCCTCGTTCACATCAGGGTTGATCCAGAGCCCCTAATGGACGTCCTACATCTCAAAGGGGGCGTTCCAGAGTTCGCAAAATTTGTCGTCCAATGCCTCATGCCAAGGACAAGGGAAAGGTCGTGGATAACTCAATGGATAATACGAGTTCGATTATGCGGGCTGGTTCCCCATCCTGCGCCATAGTCACTTGCCCTAATGATATGCCTCTTAGAAATGGTTTTGAGGCCCTTGCTACGGACGATACCCTTAATTCCCATTCCCCTCCGGTTCTGCCTACTCGTAATTCGGTCCCTAAGTCCCCGGCGTCTAGCACTGCCTCACTTTTTGCCTTGTCTGACCCTTGGAGTTTGCCTCTGACGATACAATATCCCCTGGAAAGGCCTATTCACACTCTTAGCAGAGCATTCCGGGATAACTCCCTTGATACGGCCAAGTCTCAGATGCATCAGGATGTCACTCAAGGATAATCTCCGGTAATACATGACCTCACAGATTATTATGGATTCTACAGGGCATAAAGAATTAGATTTTGTAGCATCTAAACGCTGGGCGGACTACGCAGACGATGTTTCTAATGCGCATGCGTCTGATAATGAGGGCAATATTACTTTTGATACTTTCGTGTGCTCACCATGGGCTGCTTCCCCACCTATTTCTCAATGAATTGCATCTTTTGGAATATCCGGGGAATTGGGAACATTGCTTCTCGTAATGTTCTTAAGGCTTTATGTTTTAAGCACAAACCATCTCTATTGGCTATCTGTGAGCCCAAGGTGGACATTAACTCGATTTCGGATTCTTATTGGACTAGTTTGAGTTTGAGTTTTGTGACCATCGGAACCTCAAAGACTCCCCGCAGAGTACTCCAGAACTTTCATTCTAATGGTCGGCCGGATATATGGGTTTTCTGTAATCATGGCATCTCTATTCTGCAGTAGGTTCTGGTTTCATCTCAGGGTATTGTTCTTCAGGTTCGGTGGGGCTCTCTAATTTTTCATATTGGTTTTTTTTAATAAATGCGAATATTTATATAAAAAATGAAAATAGAGTATTCCTGATCACAGGCTGATCAGGTAACCAATAGAAAGCCTGAAAACAATGTCAAAAAAGAAATCTAAATGGTCACAAGCCGACCAAATGGCTGAATGGTTGGGGCCTCGTTAAAACCTTTCAGGGTAAAACCCACTCTTGTGGGAAAAACCCCTTAAAGGAAAAGAGTACCCCCCAGGCGTCCAGAAATGAAGAAGCAGCACGTGCTAACTAACAAACCTATAGGTGGATTGACCAACATAGTCATCAGTAATATAACCAATAAATGTCCTGCGGTGGGACGCCCCACCATGTGCCATACTCCATCTTCTTGCTCAGAATATCCGCCACACGATTGCCTTCCCAAAATATATGTGAGACCACAAAATCCATATGGGCGAGCAGATGTAAAGTGTAATGCCAGTTACTGCGCCATGGGACCTCCGTGGATCTTGTCTCCAGCAAGTTCACCACATATATAGAATCCGACTCCAGCCAAAGTTGCGTCCAACCTTTTCTAGAAGCATACTGGATTGCCCACATTGCAGCCATCAGTTCAGCCTCAAAAGCGTAACCTGAACCACAATGATGTACAAAACATCCTCTAAAGAAACCTCTACAATTTCGGAAAACCTCTGAAGCAGTAAGTCTCCCCGGCGCTCCAGAGGAACTTCCGTCCATGTTGACCTTGATCCAGCCCGGGAGGGGTTTTTGCCAGTTAACCTTCACTATCTTCGGGGCCTGTCTTGGGCGTTCTGGAACTTTCAGCCTATGCAGGATAAGTAGGTCCTGTTGGTTGTTAGGCATACAACCCCGATCCAATGATGATGATTCTACAATGAGTACTTTCAGATGGATTGTCGCAGCGTCGATTGTCCAGATTTTTCTATGAAATACTATCTCATTCCGGATATGCCAAATGAGCCATATACATGAAAGGATAGCCACACGCCAGAGGAAAGAAACCTGCTCACCGAATTGAAAATTCATTAGCCGCACCAGGAATTCATTAAAGTTAACGGCCTGAAATTGGTGAATGTTTAATGAGATAAAAATCCAACGCCAGAGAGCCCCTGCGACGACACATGAGACAAATAAGTGATCAATCGATTCGCAAATTCACAACAAAGAACACAAACCGAAGGGCCAGTAAAACTCCCCTTGGCTCAAAATAAATCCAAGACATCCAATCGATTGTGTATAACCCTCCACGCCACCACCGATCACCGTTCTGGGATGTGTCGCGACCAGATCCAAGAACCCCATTTGACCACAGGATATGTAGGACGCACGTGATCATATGTAGCCTTAGAAGTAATCGAACTGTCCTCTGAATTCAACCAAACACCAGTATCCCTAGAGTTAGGGGCGATGGGGACTCGTACAATCGCCCGAACCAGATCCAAATAAGTTTCCACAAATGAGAATGTGAAATGCTATTTCCCGTCATAAAAGTAATCTGAAATGCGATGTTGGAATATGTATCTATATTCTTTAGGAATACCAATACGGTCAGCAATAGAATAACCCAGCCAGTTATCAATCCAAAATAATACCTCAGAATTAGCTCCCGGGATCCAACGCGAATCCTCCAAGCAAGATGAAATAAGAGGTTTAATCCCAGTCCAGATAGAAGAGGGAATAAAAGACCTCTGGGTCGTCCCATCTGCAGCCAAAAATCGACGCCTAAGTGTGATGAAAGTCACCGACTCTGAGTTCATGACCTTCCAGCCCATTTTCATCAAGAAAGTTGTATTAGCCGCAACAATCGATCTAACGCCCAACCCCCCTTCAATCCGAGGCGTACAACACCGGTTCCAGTTAACCGTCACCGAACCCTTAGAATTCACATTCCCAGTCCAAATGAAGTTACGCATTGCCTGTTCCATTTGCTTGAGCAACGTGCGGGGCCATTTGTAAATCATCATGGTATGGACAAACGAGCTAGTAATCACCGAATTAACCAAGCAAACATGACCAGCAAGGGAAAGAGACGAACCTTTCCATCGTCTAAATTTAAGGATGATCTTATCAAAAATGGGCTGAAGATCCGCAACCTTAGGGGCCCCACGAATATGAGATGAGAACCGGGTGCCAAAATGAACTTTCGATTTACGAAGGTTGAAAGCCTTGCCCGAGATATCTGCATAAAGGTTGAGAATCTGGAGAAGAATACGGGCGTTTGCTGAAGAAGCTCCACACATAATAACAATATGGTCAGCATATAGGATAGATGGTGGAAAGATTATGCGTCTGGGCGCGACAAACGTAGCAAGCCTATTTTGCTCAACTGCAACATCGATAAATTTACTAAGAACCTCCTCTGTGATGCAAAACAACAACGGGGATAAAGTTTGATAAATATTCATCTTCCTTTGGGCTGGTTAATATTCACATACGTTGCACACGCACAACCTTTTATATTCTAAAATGAATTAATTTCCACAAGAGAGGTTACTTTGGTGACATTTGGTTCAATTAATTCATCTCATAATATATAAATCTATACCAATATTGAATTTAAAATTAAATTCCAAGATCAAGGGATTTTCCTTATTATTTGAGGCCAATTTTAAAAATAAACAAACTTTAATTGAACCTTAAAATTAAAACTTTTTATAAATAAAACCCCAAATTTTCTATAAACGGTAAATGGGCCCTTAAAATAAATCTTTAATTGTAGCAAAAAAACCCAAAGAGAACTTTAATCTCAAAGTTAGACCCGAAACAAGGATGATATACAATCAAACCCAAACTTTTTTGAAAATATGAAAACAGCCCCAAGGTATAAAAAAAGTGAGACAAAAAAACCATCTTCTTCACCAAACCCATTTGCCCTTTTTACCCAAAACTGCTGCCTGCCATCACATGCCGCCCACTGCCATCCTTTGTCGGTAGTATGTCCTAGCAGCGAGTCTCCACCAGATGACGTTCTTTGAATATATTTTTTTTTGTAATTATAAAGCCCTAATTGCAAGTAAAGAATTTTCCAAATCTGAATCTGAATTCACAAAACTCATTAACAAAATCCATATCCAAATTTTTTGAATTTGACAATAGTCAAATCATGACATCGAAAGACTTTTGAAACTACAATCAACTGAGAATTGAATTCTATGAAAGCCTAACTGAAATCCAAAATAAGACTGGCATAATTCGTGAAATTTTGATTTTAACAATTCTCATATATCCAAAATCGAGAACATCAAAATCTCAATACAAATTCAACAATCTAGATATATTAAATAATCTGAACATATCATATATCGAAATAAGTTCGATTCCCAATAACTCAATATGAATTGATACCACTTGTTGGAATAAACTTTAGTGAATCAAATCACTTTAATCCAGGAGCATTCATATCGAATTATCAAGAATCAAAGACTAGATTGTGGAAGCGTACCTGAATCCATAACAGTTGAATCCTGGGATCTGACCTTCTAGATCTACACGTCTTGAAGCTTTTCAGAGAACCTTTTAGTTTTCTCGGTAGGTTTCTTTCTGACGATGGCATAGAAGAATAGAATGTTGTAGACGTGTAACCTAGGGACAATAGCCCTTATATAATTGTGTTATATTGGGTATCTTATTTTAGCCCATTATTAAAATAGGAATAACTCATTAAGTCTCTACATATTAAAGGCATATGCCCTATTAGATACATTAAAGCTCAATTCCTTAAACCTTATTTGATCGCTTATAAAATGGGCTTAACCTTAATTTACATTCCACAATACATAATTATTTCACATATAAGCCCAACGTTGGATTAATGATCCAACAGAGTCTAATTACATATGCTTGTAGGACCTCCAGAACCACATCGCCATCAAGATCTTTCTCATATTTGAATACAAGTTCGAAGGAATTTCAGTGAAGTATGTCTTTTCAACTTCCAAATTAAGCAGCCCAGTTTTGAACTTATTGCTTCGAGTGCTTTCATTCATCACTAGCATTTGAGTATGTGGAGATACACTCTCCACCTTCTTCCTCAAATGGATTTTGTGGTCTCGCACATCTTTAGGGAAGAAAACCGGGCAGCGGATATTCTAAGCAAGTCGTCGCATGTGGATACGTGGTGGGGATCGCCCCCGGCGTCTATTATCCAGTCCCTCACTCAGGATTATGTTGGCCAACCGAATTATAGGTTTGTTCATTAGTGCGTCGCATTTTCAGTCTTGTCTGCTTTTGGGGCGCTTTTATCATGGGGGGTACTCTTTTTCCTTCCAGGGGTTTTTCCCACAAGGGTGGATTTTACCTTGGAAGGTTTTAACGAGGCCCCAACCATTAAGCCATATGGTCGGCTTGTGACCATTTCGTTATTTTCTTTTGACTTTGTCACCAGGCTTTACTTTGGTTACCTGATCAGCCTGTGATCAGGAATACTCTTTTTCATTTTTTATATATATCGCATTTATTTAAAAGAAAATAATCACTAGCATTAGCCTTTCAAAACCTTCTCAATAGTTGTTTCTTTTTCTACTGAATAGTCATACTTTTCCTTATTTTAACTACTTAAGTTTATCTCTTACCTTTCAAAAGCTTAAAAATTGTTCTTGGGACGAGTTTTTGTTCTTGGAAATCATCATTTTTATTTTCTATTTTTCACATAAAACAACATTTCAATATAATTTATATTCTCAAAACTATATACTACCCTACATCACTCATCAATCACTATTCTCATATTTTAACCCAATTATACATGTGGGACCCACCACTATCAACTCTATCTACCTAAAATATTATAATTTTTAAATTATATTTATTTAATGGGACTCACCACCTACAATCTTAGAAATATAATATTACACATTCAAATTAAAATATAGAAAGTGGACCCCACCACTATCAACTTTTCAATTATTATATACATAAAATAATATTTCAAAACTACTCAACCAAACACAATCTCATTTCCAACCCTACATAAAACACATTTTAATTCATTCATCCAAACATAATTCCAATTTTCACACGAAAACCAATAAATTCTCAAAATTCTATTTCCAACTCCAGAAACTGGAAATGGATCGTAGAAACAAACAGGCCCTTAGGAACCTAAACTACTGCACTAGTGGATAATCTTCCCTTATTAATGTTTGAGAGTATTCAGGATTAAATGTCCATTTTTCTTGTCAATTCTTGTATGTGGCATTAGTGGTGATTTAGTTTAATTATGTTAGCAAATATGGGTGAAAACATAAATCGAAAATCACATATTTGTACATATAAGGTGGATGGAGTATACCTATTTGCAGCGGAACTATCGATCCACATAGCCAGGATTGAGCCCGTCTCCAGCCTCCTTTTGATCCATGATTAAGCCATCTACAAGTCTTCTCTTGATTGAACCCCGAACAACGAATGAATCCCGTAGGTTGGTTGAACCACGAACAAGATCACGAACCGCCTTTCTCGTTGGTGTAAAAAATTACTAGAATTATATACTTGGAAGTGCACACCTCAAACTTTTGGAGAACTTTGGTGATGCTCCAAGAAGAATACCGTAGAGAAATTTTAGGAGAGAGATTATTCTTTTTCTATGTAGAGGACTATCTAATTGCTTGGACTGATATTGTAGGGAGAGATCTCAATATATATCTCAATCCCATATCCCATATAGAGTCGTGATGGGAGAGGTTTCTAGATAAACCTCATCTAAATATGACTCTCTATTATCTCAAATATGGATGCAACCTAATTGCACCCAATATCTCCCACACATACATATTTGACTCGACTCATTTGAATCACATCCTCATAGTTCTCATCTCACATCTCTTCTTTCATACAGGAAATAAGGTGTGTGACCAAGCGAGAAAGTATAGGTGAGGAGTATTATATTAAGTCATCACCAAACTAACATAATCCTACAACTCAATAACTCGCTATGTACCCCAAACTAAGTGGTCGCACCCAGTCAAGCATCTCTAGATCCCTCAATGAAATAAATAGAGCATGCTCGACTCACTCAAATATGTTTCCATATTCAGGACTCGTCAAACACATTTCGACATAGTCGCCCGGGCTATGATAATAGAACATAAGTGTGTTACCAACTTAATTTTTTCTCAGCCCCACATGCCAATTAGCTTGGTCTTGAGAGCTTTCCTAGACATGCTCCGACAGACCAAATCACACATAGCCATTGGATACATGCTAAAGTAGCGTCATCAAGCTTACACCTCATGACATGGTCCAAAGTCCCAAAGGGTACAAGAAAATAATATGGGCTCACACAGTGACGAAATAGGGACCCATTCAGTAACTTTCCCATAGACGGTCGCCTCGAAGCACACGTAGTATGAATACATGATGGAGCTCCCACTCAATTAGGCATGTCACGCTCTAGACATCATACAAATCTTAGTCCAGTCGCTATTCAAGCGCCCGACTTGCGTACTACTCATAGTCACTCCCAAAGTGTCATACGATAGTTCGCACAATCGGCTACAAACAGGCTTTTATGAAGTTTGGACATACTTCATAATGGATCAACTCTGATCTCATCTTAAACTCTAGTTAAGGTGACTGTTAATTATACATAATAACCTTCCTCACTGCTCTAGCGCGAAGGCGATCATTCGGAAACCTTCTTATGCAACACAATCTTTTAAGTCTCATCCCGCCCACTCTCTTAGCGCCAGGGCGATTGCCTGTGTGAGAGGGCCAATCAAAGCCTGGTAACAACTCACAAATTCAGTACCAAACACGTAATGAGAATACAACATATCTCATTAATCACAATATGTTCTCAAAGTCCACATAATCAATTCTACTTAATCCGTAATGACTCACATGCCTTTGGAGCATATCTCCAAACAAAGGCTCATAAACGGGATGAGCGCCCACACTGCTCGTAGAAGTATGTTTGAGAATAACATTAACTATGCGCAAAAACTCTTAAGTGAAGTAAAGCCTCGAGTAAATATGTTTGGTCTACCATCTATGGTTGGCGCCCAAACCATACACCAAAGTGGTTTTACTATCACAAAGACAACAAAATATATCATGGATGTGCGCGCAAAATGCATCATTTCAAGATGCCAAATTTGCCTCCAGAAAATCATAGACAAATCTGTTTAAGATATCTAGGTATACACATGTCGGCATCACAATAGCACATGGATCACTTCGATATCCACTCACCAATCATGCTGCTAAGTACAAGACTTACTGAGTACACACATAGCGCACATTAAACATTCGAAAATGTTTACATAAATTAGCTAGCATTTCTTTCCATCTTCCGAAGATAGCGTTTCTTGACTAAGAATATGATCTTTGACCATGGAGTGTAAAGACAACCAACACTGAGTGGCGATAACTCCATGTTCTTTCCAATCATCACATTTTCACCATATACAGTGAGATACAACTCTTGACATATGTTCAGTGAATTAATTAACCATCGTGGGCCTATCAAAATGATAGCTCAATGAAATCAATGATGATTCAAGTCAAGCTGGAGCTTCTTGATAACCAATCAATGCGCTCTTACTCCACTCTTGAATTCATCGGGTGATCCACACAGATCTCCTTATTCAACTTTCATTGAACTATGTCAACATCAATCATCCAGTACAACCCTAGACGAAAGTGGTAAAAATAGATAACATATTAGGCGAATTTGAGGCAATCTCACCACTTACGGAGAACATCTCAAAACATTTACGCTCTTCTAACAGGAGTAAACATTTCGTCCTTAGTCGAGTTACACACATGTTAATCAACCTATCTATACTGCACTTGACCTTCCGGAACCACATGTTTCAAATGGTCTTGAATCTAGACAGAAGATTAACAAGCTCTTAGACTTTATTCTTAGTCATTCGACTCATCTTTCCCTTCGCAACAACTATCCACTTACGGCATCAAGTGAAGTCACATATTTTATCGACTCACCAATATCCACAAAAGTAATTGTGAAGGATACCTACTCAATCTCATATAGATGATGGGAAGATTTCATATTCACTCATTTTACTCGTGGAATTTGAGAATCCTTTACGTGTGAGACACTAGCTCCCACTGACTTAGTGTCGCTCCCACTATCCTATCGATTACAAGATGAGTATGAAATACAACATCTTCGCTAGAGAAACGAGGGCCTCCTAAGGATCTTGCAACTCTCATAGTTTTAAGATCGCTTTTGACCTCACATGTGCTCAAGAAATCTCTTTGAGGGGAAACCTAAATTGTGCGACTTGATTCTCCACTTGAGAACACATATGCTCGAACTTACATAGGCACAGACCCATTAATTTGGGCTTGTTACCAAATCAAACCTCGTAAAAGGTTGAAGAATCATTTGGAGACACATATTTTATGATGTAGGCAACAACAAAATAGACAAATCAATTTGTACCATAATAAATCTAACCATTTTGATGTGATTGTCCCTTCTTCGCAAGCTCATATAGCTGCAAAATATTTAGAACCATCATTCAACTTGCAACTTTATTTCCTTCAACTGTGTGTCCAACTAATTAGACACACTATTCCCGCTCCCTATTAGCACATCTCCATCTGTTAAAAATCGCTCAAATTTGGCGCTTCTAACTAATGAGAGTGAAAATGTACTAACTTATAGCGTAAATAACAATGGAAGAAAATATAATGCATTAATTTGTTCCTCATACCCATAAGTCTGCACTCAATTTAGTGGACTTAGCTTTAAAGGAAAAGTAGTCATCTTTCATTCTTCCAGCAAGCTTATCCCGCTGGAAAAAAATTATGCAGAGGGAGATTGACCTTAGCGAGTTAGACAATAAAGCCTCTTCGAGCTAATGCAATTGTCCTTCTAACCTCACGTACCACGATATTTTTAGAAGATCTAAAAGAAATACTATCTAAAGCCAAGCATCACAAAGAAAAGATAGACAAGTCTTATCACTCAACAAATATCTTACAAGTGCACTTATCCGAGTAAGACTACATCGACACATCAAGTTGCTCACACCATTTGTTGAGCTTGAGGTGACTCTTTTTAGCCTTCTCTTGTGCACTCTATAGCTCCACAACCCGATAATAGTCATACACATTTGCTCAATCTCAAACCACATGCTAAGTCAACTAATATCTACAATCCACCCATGGAGAGATTTGGAAATATTACCGAAAAATTAAGAGAGCAATTAATTAGTCAAACTTCATCTCAGTACAATTACGAACGAAGTTAGCAATCTCATAAGTGCACTTAATAATTATTATTACTTAATTTCCTCATTCAATAAAGTAACACGACTTATTGACACTTAATGGATCAATTTATAGTTTAGTTTTAGCTTTTGCTCTCATCAAACTACATTATGCTTGTTCCAACATTCACCCGAGTTAGCACAAGCGACAAGTGCACTCACTAATGTATTTCTCAACTTTCTATAATCAGCATCTAGATAGGCGACATAAGTAATTACGAAAACAATATAGCCCCCATGTGCGACATTGACATATGGTGCATCATATGGAGATAATTTAGACCAATGATGGTAAAACAAAAAATATCCACGTAAAATTGATGTTACATAGCCTCCAAAAATCGGCTCAATAAATACATGCCTCGAAAAAAATAATTTTTTTTACATATTTTCAAGGCCTACTACATCAATCTAGAAAAAGAAAAAAAATGAGGAAACCGAATTACCACCATTGTCGAAAATTAACTCCCACAAATAATATTAATAAAATTGTAAACATTCACATACATGAGCACACTTATGTCAATTTCCATTCATTCTCAACACATGATAATTCATATCACATCAACAAAATTAATTGCAACACAAAGAAAATTGCATATACATAAGCAATTAATAAAGCATGCAACTCATAAATTAAAAATCATATAGAATATTTTTGCTTGCACCTCAATGCGCCAAAAATATATATATATTAATTTACGCACGTTATGCGAAAAAATATTTTCCATGTAGCAATGTGCAAAAATAATTTGCGCATGCATCACAATGCACAAAAAAATTAATTAGTTGCAAACATCTTAATGCGCAAAAATAGTTTTTCTTTCATGCACCCAATGCAAAAGAAAAAATATTCCATTGCTACATATATACAAAAAATAATTCTTTATGCATCATATTGCATAATAGTAATTTTGCAAGCATTCTCATGTGCAAAAATATTTGTTTTGCTTGCACTAAATTGCGCAAAATATTTTCACATGCATTAATACTATAACAAAAAGAAATGCACAAAAAATAATTTGTTATCCAGCTTCTACATAAATAGAAAACATGTTGGGATAATAATAAGAAATCTTGTTGGCCTAGTGGTGAGCATGTAATAGATTTATCAAAGGTCTAGGGTTCTAATTCATGTAAAATCAAACAATCCCTCAATCTTTTTAATATCAAAGAGATACATCATTTAGGCAGCTACTTAGCGCCACATTATTGCCTGTGAGGCATCCAAACAGATGACACATCAAATTGCCTGCATGGCAACTGCACTGCGCCAGATTAGCACCCCAGTGCCACGTCAGAAAACATGTAACACCACATGGCACCATATCAGCGACTACATGGCACCTTGTTAGCGCACGCATGGCGACTTTATGCTATTCAATTTGGGGACGCACTTCAATGCAAAATTTGTATTTCTTCCCAAAATTTTGAATCACCATAACGTTTTCGTTTCAAATCTGTTTAGCATGCATAATATATCAAATTAATCGCCTTTCCGAGATCTACAATTTGACACCAATATTGCATGCATAAAAACAGATTCAAAATTTTCAAATAAAAATCAAATCACATAAATCATCAAACTCAATCACATCACATAGGCGAGATCAAGCCCTAATGGCTCTGATACCACTGTTAGCAAATATGGGTGAAAACATAAATCACAAATCAAATATTTGTACATATAAGGTGGATCGAGTATACCAATTTGCAGCAGAACTATATCGATCCACGTAGCCAGGATTGAGCCCGTCTACAAGCCTCTTTTTGATCCATGATTAAGCCATCTACAAGTCTTCTCATGATTGAACCCCGAACAACGAATGAATCCAATTGGTTGGTTGAACCACGAAAAAGATCACGAACCGCCTTTCTTGTTGGTGTAAATAATTACTAGAATTATTTACTTGGATATTCACACCTTAAACCCTTGGAGAACTTTGGTGATGCTCCAAGAAGAAAACCGTAGAGAGAAAATTTAGGAGAGAGATTATTCTTTTTCTATGTTGGGGACGATCTAATTGCTTGGACTGATATTGTAGGGGGAGATCTCAATATATATCTCAATCCCATATCCCATATAGAGTTTTTTTAATAAATGCGAATAATATATAAAAAATGAAAAAATAGTATTCCTGATCACAGGTTGATCAGGTAACCAATAGAAAGCCTGAAAACAATGTCAAAATGAAAGCGAAATGGTCACAAGCCAACCAAAAATGGTTGGGGCCTCGTTAAAACCTTTCAGGGTAAAATCCACCCTTGTGGGAAAAACCCCTGAAAGGAAAAAGAGTACCCCCCAGGTGTCCAGAAATGAAGAAGCAGCACGTGCTAACCAACAAACCTATAGGTGGATTGGCCAACATAGTCATCAGTAATACAATCAATAATGTCCTATGGTGGGATGCCCCACCATGTGCCATACTCCGTCTTCTTGCTCAGTATGTCCGCCACACGATTGCCTTCCCGAAATATATGTGAGACCACAAAATCCATAAGGGCGAGCAGATGTAAAGTGTAACGCCAATTACTGAAATCTTGACAAGAGGCTTGGGATAAAATATCACTTCCAGAACGCTCATGATGTCCCAATACCGCATTAAAATCCCCAATAAGAAGCATATCAGTAAGACCCAAATTTCTCAAATCCAACCAGAGCGCGCGGCGTGCAGTATGATCACACAAACCATGAGTAAAACTAATATGAAAAACTATGGAACCAAATGGAACTTGAAGAACAATGCATTGAGTTGAAGACCAAACCTGATTAAGGATAGAGGTGCCAGCATCACAGAAGACCCAGATGTCTGGACGTCCGTTGGCCCGGAAATTCTGCGCCACAAACGTCAATCCCAAAGAATTTCAATAAGCCGCCGAAATCGAAGAAATGTCCACCTTAGGCTCACAAATTGCTAAAATGGAAGGTTTATGTTTTTGACATAACGCCTTAAGAACATTGCGAGATGCAATGTTCCCAATACCCCGGATATTCCAGAAGATGCAATTCATTGAGACGATGGAGGGGGTGGTGCCTGTGAAGATCTCACGGTAAATACTAGAGTATGATGTGCTGCAGATTCATACGACTGCGTATTGGCTACCTCATCTGCATAATCCGCCCATCTTTTTGAAGCTACAAAATCAAGCTCATTTGGCCCTGGACGTTCTTCTGGTTCAATATCAATGTCATGAATTGCTGGTGAAGGACCTTGGTTGACACTCTGAATAAGCCTGGATTTGGCAGAGTCCAGAGAACGGTCCCGAAAAGCACGAGTGAGGATTCGGATAGGCTTTTCTAACGGATGATGAACAGTAATAGGAAGGATATGTGAGACATTTCCAGTGTTGGAAGTGGAGGCCCTGGGTATTGGACCCCTTGCTGGATAATCGGATTGAGAATCTGAAGAGTGTTGATCGGGGATGTCTTCTGAAGTGAGAGCCGCAAAACTGTTACTGGTGTGTGTATCAGAAGGGCAAGTGACAATTGCACCAGCGAGGGAACATGCGTGCATAGCTGAACCTGTATTTCCCATTGAGTTGTCAACGGCCTTGCCCTTGTCCTGCTGCACAGGACGATAAACTTTACGAACCCTGGAATGTCCTCGCTGCACTGAGGTGGGGCGAGTAGCCGGTGCATGTGAACGTCCCTGGGAAGGTGAATCCCATCTTTCCATAGCTGGATTACCCGCTTTATGAAGCCGGCAAGATGCTGTTGAATGTCCCATAATACCACATCTAGAACAAATCTCCGGGAGTTTCTCATAAGTGACTGACACAAATGAACACTTGCCCGTGCATTCCACCATAATGTGATCCTCCAAAGGTTTGGAAAGATCAATGTCCACCAGTACCCGAACAAAGTGACCCAAAGAACCATCAAGTGAACGCTGATCGATCTGTAGTGGGTTTCCAATAGCGCTGGCAATCCCCAGGATCGTACTGGGGTCCCAATATTCCAACTGAGCTCGAATATTCATACCCAAACGCTGGCCACAGATGTTTGGACTTTGTAAGGGTTGAAATCTGGCACCCATGGAGATAGACGAATAGTTCCCAGGTTAAGCGTCCAGTTTGTACGTTGCTGAGCTCGAGCTCGGTCCTGCGCATTAAACAACTTGACATAAAAAAATCCCTTGCCCAAGGGAATTAATTTTCAATCATTTTTAATATCCCATAATTCTGATAGGTGTTTATGCAAAAGCATAGTGGCCCATGGCTTGTTACCTTTTCCCAAAAGAACCCGTCCAATTAAAGAATAAGAAAATTCCGCAAGGCATTGTTGATATACGTTATCATCTATCGTTATGGAGTAATAATCTCCCTTTCTAACCGGTTTAGGGATAGAATGGGATTTATAGAGTCCTAATGGGAGAGGTTTCTAGATAAACCTCATCTAAATAGGACTCCCTATTATCTCAAATATGGATGCATCCTAATTGCACCCAATAAATTATTCTATAGGGATAAAAAATTTTTACCCCCAAAACTAAACTAGTTATTAAACTTTGCCATCCGAACTTTTCACTTTACCCTCTCACTTTTGAAAAAATGACACTTTACCTAAAATCCCAAATTTACCCCTATGGATATTGAAGTTTGCTTTTAGTTTGCCCCTCTAAACTTTAAAAATTGTTGCACTTTACCACCTAATCATAAATATTATTGCATTTTCTACATTAACTCCAAGAAGGTCTTGTGATCCTCGAAAATGGTATCAGAGCCTAGGTTTATTAAGAACTTTAGGCTATATTTATTATTTTATATAATTAACATTTGGTGAGGAGAGTTTTCTCCAAGAAAATGGATCTGGACGAATGTTCAAGATGTATACCTTACAGAAGATATCATCAAATTTTGACGATGTATGCACAAGAACACCAGGATAAAATAACATATTGGAACAATCAATATGTTAAAAAGGAACTCGCACAAGCCTATAGGGAAAAGTTGAGACAATGCGATAGACAAACAGGGTATTATTAGAAGATCAGATGGAAATGCTTTAAAATACATTAAGGCAGCTTCACCGGAAGAGGTACCATTATTGGTAGAAGCAATCTCAAAAGATGAAGCTTGTACAAGGCGGGCATGGAGATTTTGGGTTTGTCTAACTGAAATAGACAAAGTCAAGTATCCATTCAAGTTCTTCCAGAATTTAGCAAATAGATCTTTCCTTTTGAATTCAATGACAGGATCAACAATAAGATTTGCAGAGGAACTTTTCGAGACAAAGAGAAAAATTCTCTGGGAGAACAAGATTCCGGCAAGTAAAGAAACTTACCAAAAATTCTATAACATGGTGCATGCTGGCAGTTGGATCGATCGAATCTGTAAAGCATGCCCAAACAGAAAGAACCCGAGTTTAGAAAAGGATTCCCAACCAAACCCAACCGACAAGACTATACAGCTGGAAAGGACAAGTGCCCAACTCACAAGATGTGTTATCTTTGGGGACCACGCAAACCAAATTTTTAAAAGATTCAACAACAACCATCACATGGGCTGAGTCACACGAAAGAAAAAGGAAGACAACTGGCGAGGCAATAATTCAGGCCTAAGACAAAAGCAGTGACATCTTATACTTTAACAAGATTTAGAATCCGCCTTTCAGGTCCGGATTCAGGTTTATAAATAGTTGGAGTTGAAGAAAGCCGGGGATATCGAACATTTTCCTTAGTTTTCTTATAATAAATTATGAGTAAAAATTTGTATTATATGAGTGTTTTAGTTTTTAATGTTATGTAATCACGAGTGCAAGCCTCATTAATCAGAGGATAAACAAGTATTCTCCTGCCAAAAGGAGATTACTGATATAATAAATATTTCTTCAAGCTCTTGATAAAGAAGGCTTCTTGCTTCAACATGTGTTCATAATGTATTATTCATTTATCCCTTTGAATAATTATCTTATACGCCTAGAGTAGGAAATAAACTAAGGTTGTGCTGAGCCGTTGCTGAAGGATTCAATTAACTTGTAGACCATCTTCCCTGTTGGAGAGGTTAGACAAAGACGTCTGTCAAATGGTCTAAGGGCAATAATTTATCGACTGGTGGCTTGCAAACCATCTCACCCGATGTGGTTTTCGGTCAAAAAAGATATGAATTTTAAGAAATTTATTAATTTTACGGAAGCATGTTAGGCCTGATATGGTTGTAATGGACTATTTTCATTTTCAATGTGAAAACCTAATTTGTAAACGGATATATACTTGGAAGTGAGAACTTTGCAAAAGTATGGCCTATTGAATTTATAGAGTGGAAACCTGACATGATCCACTTTTTTTTTAATAAGCTGGGAATACTGGTTGAGGGGAGGAGATAAATTTCAAATAAACTGAAAGATACAGGGTTCGAACCCTAGTTAATACTCTTATAAAGGGTTAGTGATACCACTTGAGCTACAAGCTAGTGGTATCCACTTAAAACCTCTGAATAGACACTGGATCTAAATATGTATAACAATGCCATGAACAAAACAGGTGACAGAAAATGAGGGTTTTCATGTCTTGATAAATCCGGAAAACAAATTGATTGTGGAGAAAAATTTTATGTTTAATGAATGGTGCAATAAAACTATAAATATGTAGTAATATGCAACAAATTAGAGTATAGAGGGATGACTAGAACTATTGTTACAAAAAGAATAAAACTATGGGGGCAAAATTGTCCATATAGAATAAAGTGTAAAGACAGGTAAGTTTGGAGGGTTTATGGTATTAATCTCTGTTTTATATCATAATAGAAGTTTTTGAACCCATTTTTGTTTTGGTATCATGGAATAATGTATTTTATATGGGGAGTTTACATTGAGTTTTGATCATATTGTAAACACTTGACAAGATAATCCTTAAGTTCCGACGATGGAAAGGCTCGTCCCTCTCCCTTGCTGGTAGGGTTTACCTGGTTAGCTCGGTGATAACTAGTTCTTTCGTGCACACCATGATGATTTATAAATGGCCTGCCACGCTGCTAAAACAAATGGAAAAAGCCATGCGTAATTTCATTTGGACGGGGGGCGTGAATTCTAAAGGTAATGTAGTGGTCAACTGGAATACATGTTGCACGCCCAGGGCAGAGGGAGGATTGGGCGTGCGATCGATCATGGCTGCTAACAAGGCTTTCTTAATGAAATTGGGCTGGAAGGTTCTGAACTCGGACTCGGTGGTTTTCAGGACCCTCAGACAACGGTACTTTACTAGAAATGGGGATATCCAGAGGTCCTTTCTTCCTTCTTCTATTTGGCCTGGGATTAAACCCTGTATTTATGATTGCTTGGATGGTGCTCGTTGGATCCCAGGAGCCAATTCCGAGGTATTATTTTGGATTGATAATTGGTTGGGATACTCCATTGCTGACAGAATTGGCATTCCAGAGGATTATAGATATTTATTCCAGCAGCGTATCTCTGATTATTTTTATGATGGATCCTGGCACTTCACCCTCCCCTTTGTGGAGGCTTATTTGGAGCTGGTTCGAGCTATTGTGCGCGTCCCAATTGCGCCTACATCTCGGGATACTCGTGTTTGGATGAACTCAGAGGATGGTTCGGTTACCTCGAAGACGGCTTATAATTATTTACGCCACCAGCGCCCGGTAGTTCGATGGGGTTCTTGGATTTGGTCCCAGCATATCCCAGAACGGAGATCAGTGGTGGCATGGAGGGCTATACACAACCGATTGGCAGTCCAGGATTCTTTACGAGCTAGGGGAAGTTTTACTGGCCCTTCGGTTTGTGTTCTTTGCAGGGAATCGGGGGAATCATTTGATCACTTATTTGTTTCTTGTGCTTTTGCAGGGCATATATGGCGTTGGATCTTCCAAGCCTTTCACGTGCACCCCTTCCAGACTTACAGTTTCAATGAACTGCTGGTACGGCTTATGTCTTTTCATTTTAGTGACCATGTCGCTTTCCTTTGGCGTGTGGCAATATTTTCCTGCATCTGGCTTATTTGGCACATCCGTAATGAGCTGATTTTCCACAACAAAATCTGGACTCCGGAGGCGGCACTCATTCACCTACAGGTACTCATTGTTGAATCAGCATCTTTGGACCGGGGATGCATGAATAATGATCAGCAGGACCTCTTTATCCTGCGTGGTTTAAGAGTTCCCGGAAGGGCTAGGCATGCTCCAAAGATTGTGGAGGTCCAGTGGCAAAAACCCCACCCGGGTTGGATCAAGGTTAACACGGATGGCAGTGCTTCAGGGGCGCCGGGCAATCTAACAGCCTCCGGTGTCTTCCGGAATTGTAGAGGATTCTTTCGCGGATGCTTTGCCCATCATCGTGGTTCGGGCACGCATTTGAAGCTGAATTGGTTGCAGTAATGTGGGCGATTCATTACGCATTTGCAAAAGTATGGACGCAACTTTGGCTGGAATCGGATTCGATGTATGTGGTGAACCTGCTGGAGAAGAGAACGATGGAGGTCCCATGGAGCCATCTTAACCATTGGCGCCAAACCTTGCATCTACTCAGTGGCATTGATCTTGTAGCCTCTCATATCTTTCGCGAAGGCAATCGGGTGGCAGACATGCTGAGCAAGAAGACGGAGAGTGGCGCCTGGTGGGGCGTCCCGCCCACAGACCTTCTTCACTACCTCACTGATGATTATGTTGGCCAATCCACCTATAGGTTTGTTACTTAATGCGCCACCGCTTCAGGTTTCTTTTTTTAGGCGCCTTTTTTTCCTGAGGGGTACTCTTTTTCCTTCCAAGGGTTTTTCCCACAAGGGTGGGTTTTACCTTGGAAGGTTTTAACGAGGCCCCAACCATTCAGCCATTTGGTCGGCTTGTGACCACTTCGTTTTGGTTGTTGACATTATTTCCAGGCTTACATTTGGTTACCTGATCTGCCTGTGATCAGGATTACTCTTTTTCATTTTTATATATATATACTCGCACTTATTCAAAAAAATCATATTGTAAGTCGTATCGTGCTGTTAAGACAAGAAAGTTTTACAATAAGTTTTGTCCTATTGTAACTTGTATTTAAATTTTATTAAGGGATAATTACAAAAACACCCCCAAGGTTTGGGCTAGTTACAAAAAAATCCAGAGATGTTTCAAAATTACAAAAAGCCCCCTCAGGTTTGATTTTGTCGTAAATTTAAGGGGTTAACTGTAATATTTCTACACATATCATGGTGGTTTTTTAAAATATTTTTTCTTATGAAGGAGGAAGATGTTAGCAGAATCAAACCTTAAGGGGTTTTTTTTGTAATTTTCAAAAATCTCTTAGTTTTTTTATAATTAGCCCAAATATCAGGATTTTTTATATAATTATCCCTTTAAGTAATTGTGTCTTTGACACACTAATTAAATTCTTGATCCAGACTCTCCTTAACAAGTCAACTTTCTTTAAAGAATGGGTCAATTTTGGTACTAATGATTTAACATAATCTTTTTGTGCATGCTTGAAATGAGATTACTTTTTGATTGATATATATTTTATTATTTGGAATGATATTAAACCTTGTCAAATATGTCTCGAGTGGAAGACTTGTGGGAACATTTGATGCGTGCAGCACAATGAGGCCTTAGAAGTCTGGACAAGATCTATTTTGAAAGTTTGACCAACAAGAGCAAGGTTGATCCATTTTAGATATTAGTGGCTTTAGTTGAATATATTGTACTTTTTGTTTGAGGGAATTGGATTTCATGTTGAATTGGTAGTTGCTTTATAGAAAGCAAACCTAGATAATACTTTCTTTTAATATTTTAAATTACAATTGCTTATTTCTATGGATATTTTGCAGCTTTATATTCTGTTGATCTAATTATGGTGGTTAAAATTTTGCAGTGTCACAAGTTTTTGATAGAATAGACATTGTTTTCCAAACATAGACTGTTGTCTTTGAAAAAAATACACATCACATAAAAAACTGATGTTAAAATGAATGTGAAGTTCGGCTCCAACACATCGTTTTGAATCGGTGTCTTTTAACTTAAAAGACAGCGGTTTAAATCCGCTTTCAAACTGATGTCTATTATTAAACATACAACAGTTACAAACCGATGTAAAAAATTCCCCTTTTAAAATCAAGATATTAGACAATGACTTTTTTGTGGTCGAACCTATGTCTATTATAGAAAAGACACCGATTTTTATCTGTTGCCAACTATCCCTATTTTTAATATATCAGGGGTTTTAACATAAATTAATGCTGGAAAAATAGAAAATAAAGAGTTAAATACAAAGAGAGTATTGGAAGATGTCAAAATTTCCACTCTTTAGATTTAAAGATGCTCTTTATTTTGCAAGAGATACTCTTTAAATTTAAAGAGTCTCTTGGGAATGCTCTTAACTGAAAACATAAAAATCTAAATGTTACAGCCTATTAGCTAAGTTGCTCTATCAACAACACTGTCAAGTATTCTGTTGAGTGGTTAACTATCCTGCTGGGCTTTAACTCATCTGTTCTTAAGGAATTTAACTATTTTCTCACTCTGAACTGAAAATTGGTTTAATTTTTCAAAAGTTGCAAACTCTATTCAACCCTCCACCTCCCTTATAGACTTTATCTTGACAACTTTAGGACCTACAGATACTTAGGAGACTATGATTGGATATGAAAATTTTCATTTTCGTTCCGCTAGAGAATTATTTTTTACTCAGACATGTGAACGCTTATGAAAATTTTCAGAAAATACTATTCACTCACTTTCATTTTTTCTTCCACCAATCGTATCTACCAATTTTTTTAAAAACTATATATCAAATCACCCATCATTAGTTCACTACTTTCCTACAAATTCTATGAAGATACTCACATATTTTTAACTATCTATCATATCCAGTTGTTACTTTACTATCTAAACATCAAATCAATTTTCATCGTTACATTTTCATCCCATATTCAATATCACTCTCAAAATTCAACTTTCTTCTTCCGAAATTTTTTCAATCACTATTTCTCTAGCAAAAATATATTTTTCAAAATGAAAGTAATAACAGTCACCCCGTTATATTTTGTTCCTAGTAGTTGCAAAATGTCAATGAAATTACGATATCAAAACTTGTTTATGTTAACAAAAACCTCCTTCATAAAAGCTTTTTTAAGTATGCATGTTAAACTTTAAGTAAATATTTACATTCGTATAATATTATCAGGTGTTAGCAAATATGGGTCGAAACTTAGATTACATATAAGCACATAAAGTGTGGATCGAGTATACTTGTTTACAGCGAAACTTCAATCCACATAGCCAGGATTGAGCCCATCTACAAGCCTCCTTTTGATCCATGATTAAGCCATCAAAAAGCTTCCTCTTGATTGAACCCTGAACAACGAACGAACCCCGTAGATTGGTTGAACCACGAACAAGATCACGAACCGCCTTTCTCGTTGTTGTAAATAACTACTAGATGTATTCACTTTGATGTGCACACCTTAAACCCTTGGAGAACTTTGGTGATGATCCAAGAAGAAAACCGTAGAGGAAATTATAGGAGAGAGATTTCTGATATGCCGTAGGAGAGAGTGAGAGAGAGAATAATCTCTACTACTTATAATATATGGAGAGAATACAAAATGATATATCTCAATCCCTATTATAATTGGATCTTTCCATATTAGATGCATGATAATCAATTAGGATCCTCAATATATTTCCTTATTTAAAAGATATGGATGTAATCTCCAATATCTCCCACTCATACATATATGATCCGACTCATTCAAATCACATTATAATAGTTCTCATCTCACGTCTCTTCCTTCATACAGGGAATAAGGCGTGCGACCAAGCGAGAAAGTAAAGGTGAGGAGTGTTATATTAAGTCATAACAAAACTAAGATAACCCTACAACTCAATAACTCTCTATCTACCCAAACCAAGTGGTCGCACCCAGTCAAACATCTCTAGATCCCTCAATGAAATAAATAGAGCATGCTCGACTCACTCAAATATGTTTCTATATTCATGACTAGTCAAACATATTTCGATACAGTCACCCGGGCTATGAATCATAGAACATAAGTGCGTTACCAACTTAATTCTTCCTCGACCCCACATGCCAATTAGCTTAGTCTTGACAACTTTCCTAGACATGCTCCAACAGACTGAATCACACATAGCCATTGGATACATGTTAAAGTAGCGTCATCAAACTTACACCTCATGACATGTTCCAAAGTCTCAAAGGGTACAAGAAAATAATATGGGTCACGAAGTGATGAAGCAGGGACCCATTCAATTACTTTCCCATAGGCGGTCATCTCAAAGTACATGTAGTATGAATACATGCTATGATGGAGCCCCCACTCAATTTAGGCATATCACGCTCTAGACATCATACAAATCTTAGTCCAGTCATTATTCAAGCGCCCAACCTGTGTACTACTCGTAGTCACTCCCAAAGTGTCATATGATAGTTCGCACATTTGGCTACAAACAAGCTTTTATGAAGTTTGGACATAATTCATAATCGATCAACTTGGATCTCATCTTAACTTCTAGTTAAGGCGGCTGTTAGTTATATATATTAACCTTCCTAACTGCTCTAGCACGAAGGCGATCATTCGCAAACCTCCGTGCGATACAATCTTTTAAGTCTCATCCAGCTCACTCTCTTAGCGCCAGGGCGATTGCCCGTGTGTGAGGGCCAATCAAAGTGAAGTAAAGCCTCGAGTAAGTATGTTTGGTCTACCAGCCATGTTTGGCACCCAACCCATACACCAAAGTGGTTTTACTATCACAAAGACAACAAAATACATCATGGATGTGCGCGCAATGCTCATATTTTCAAGATGCCAAATTTGCCTCTAGCAAATCATAGACCAATTTGTTAAGATATCTAACTATCCACATGTCGGCATCGCAATAGCGCATGGATCACTTCGATATCCACTCACCAATCATACTGCTAAGTGCATGACCTGTTGAGTACGCACATAGCGCATATCAAAATTCAACAGTGCTTATATAAATTAGCTAGCATTTCTTTTCTTCTTCCTAAACATTGTTTCTTGACTAAGAACATGATCTTTAACCATGGAGTGTAGCAACAACTGCCACTGAGTCAGCCGCCACTAAGGGGCGATAACTCCATGTTCTTTCAAGTCATCACATTTTTGCCATATATAGTGAGATACAACTCTTGACATATGTTGAATGACTTAATTGAGAAACGTAGGCCTATCATAATGATAGCTCAATGAAATCAATGATGATTCAAGTCACAGATGGAGCTTCTTAATCAACAATCAATGCGCTCTTACTCCACTTCTTGAATTCATCGTGTGATCCAAATAGATCTTCTAATTCAATTTTCACTAAAATATGTCAACATCAATCATCCAGAACAAACCTAAATGAAAGTGGCTATAATTTATAACTTATCAGCGAATTGAGGCAATCTCACCACTTAGGGAGAACATCTCAAAAATATTTTACGCTCTTCTAATAGGCGTAAATATTTCGCCCTTGGTCGAGCTACACACATGTTAATCAACCTATCTATATAGCAGTTGACCTACTGAAACCACATATTTCAAAGGGTCTTGCATCTAAACAGAAGATCAACAAGCGACATTGACTCATCTTTTCCTTCACAACAACGATCCCCTTAGGGCATCAAGTGAAGTCATATATTCTATCGACTCATCAACACCCACAAAAGTAATTGTGAAGGATACTCACTCAATCTCATATAGATGATGGGGAATATTTCATAATTACTCCTTTTTACTCATGGAATTTGAGAATCATTTCCGTGTGAGACACTATCTTCCACTGACTTAGTGTCACTCCCACTATCCCAACAATTACTAGATGAGTATAAAATACAACATCTTTTGCTAGAGAACTGAGCGCCTCCTAAGGATCTTGCAACTCGCATAGTTTCAAGATTTCTTTTGACCTCACATATGCTCAAGAAATCTCTTTGAAGGGAAACCTAAATCGTATGACTTGATTCTCCATTCGAAAACACATATTCTCGAACTTACATTGGCACAAACCCACTAATTTAGGTTTGTTACCAAATTAAAGCTCATACAAGGTTGATGAATCATTTAGATGCACATATTTTATGATGTAGGCAACAAGACAATACACAAATCAATTTGCGCCATCATAAATCCAACTATTTTGAAGTGATTGTCCCTTCTTCGCAAGCTCAAATAGCTACAAAGTGTTCAGAACCATCATTCAACTTGCAACTTTATTTCCCTCAACTGTGTGTCCAAACTAATTAGACATGCTATTCTCGCTCCCTATTAGCATATCTCTATCTATTAAGAATCGCTCAAAGCAATTTGGCACTTCTAACTGATGAGAGTGGGGATGTACTAACTTATAGGATAGATAGCAATGAAGAAAAATATAATGCATTAATTTGGACCTCACACTCTTATGTCTGCACTCAATTTAGTGGACTTAGCTTAAAAGGAAAAGTAGTCATCTCACATTCTTCCAACATGCTTATCCCGCTGGAAAGTATTTATGCAGAGGGAGATTGACCTTAGCGAGTTAGACAATAAAGCCTCCTCAAGCTAATACAGTCGTCCTCCTAACCTCATGTGCCACGATATCAACAGAAGACCTAAAAGAATTACTATCTAAAGCCAAGCATCACAAAGAAAAGATAGACAAGTCTTCTCACTCAACAAATATCTTACAAGTGCATTCATCCGAGTAAGACTACATCTGCATATCAAATTGCTCACACCAACTGTTGAGCTTGAGGTGACTATTTTTAGCCTCCTCATGTGCGCTCTATTGCTGCACAACCCGATAATAGTCATACACATTTATGTTTTAAGTTATATGGATTCAAAGTTTTTCGGTAAAAAATAAAAGAAATTCATTAAAATACGTGCACCTATGCACCTTTATGTTTAATGTTGATTTCAAACTGTTGTTGCACACGGATATGTTAGACGCTAAATTGGTCGCACGGATTTCTGTGCAGATTTTTGTTTTCTCTACAAAACTTTGAATCACCATAATTTATTTGTTTCAAATCTGTTTTGCATGTATAATGTATCAAATTAATCGTCTTTTCGAGATCTACAATTTGATATCAATATTGCATATATAAAAAGAAAAACACAAATTCAAATCGTTTTTAAAAAAAATAAAAAATAAAATCTCATGTTCCATTAAACTCAAGCACATCAAATAGGCGAGATCGAGCCCTAATGGCTCTGATACCACTGTTAGCAAATGTGGGTCGAAACTTAGATTACATATAAGCACATAAAGTGTGGATCGAGTATACCTGTTTGCAGTGGAACTGCCGATCCACATAGCCAGGATTGAGCCCGTCTACAATCCTCCTTTTGATCCATAATTAAGCCATCTACAAGTTTCCTCTTGATTGAACCCTGAACAACGAACGAACCCCATTTTGAACCACGAACTAGATTACGAACTGCCTTTCTCGTTGGTGTAAATAACTACTAGAGTTATTCACTTTGATGTGCACACCTTAAACCCTTGGAGAACTTTGGTGATGCTCTAAGAATAAAATCGTAGAGAGAAATCTTAGGAGAGAGATTTCTTCTATGCCATAGGAGAGAGATAATAATCTCTACTACTTATAATATAGAGAGAGAATACAAAACGATATATCTCAATCCCTATTATAATTGAATCTTTCCATATTAGATGCAATCCGAAGATGCATGCTAATCAAATTGGATCCTCAGTATCTTTCCTTATTTAAAAGATATGGATGCAATCTCCAATATCAGGAAACTTGTATTTTGCAATTATGAAAAATACTTATGAAATATTTAATAAAATAATCAATCGTAATTTATATATGTGTTATGGTAAGAAAACATGAGTTTTCTCCAAAGAAAAATGCTTGGAAATGTTTTTCGATAAACTAATCAATCCTAAAAGTTAAATGTTTTAATTTCATTTTTTTAACCAATATCATATTTTAAATGAAACCTTTTCTTTGATAAAAGAGATGCAACCACGCAGCAAGAAAGGTTACATTTTCTTTAATTTTATTCCACAAATATGGAAAAAAGACATCTATGAATTTCTCTTATTAATTACGAGAATAAATTATGATTTTGTAAGCATAACTCTCAGTTATGGAAACGAATTATTTTCCAGGGTACTTTTGTCATTTTCTATATTTATCCAATCATATCATAATTGCCAAACCAAGTTTTATTTTCTATTCAAGAAGTAAAAAAATGTAATCCTTAATCTCAAACACACGTTTCTTTCTTATTATATTATTCCCATCCACTACAAATTATTTCATCAATCCAATCAACAAAGGCAAACGAGCTCTTATGGTACCTTTTTTTTTACATCAAGAAAATTATATTTTTATTAATCAAAATGAAACAAAAAAGATACAATGTCCTGACAAAACAGGAAAAGCTCATATAAACTCTGACCTTTCCAAACAAGGGAAGAAGAGGATATAGTTGATAATATCTACGATGACCGTCGGCTCTTCTCCTTTTAAGTTTTCCGGTCGCCCCCTTTGGCTGCTCCATGGCGGAGCCACACTTCTATGGATATATATCAAATTTCGAACCTCCTACAGAATTTAGACAACATGATCGATCACATATTTCATCTGCTTCGCCGTCCCACATCGCATCGCACAGCTCCAGCGTATTTCTGGTTGCGGTTGTGGCTCCCCATCCTTATAATATGATGATGTGTCCTTTGGGGTCTTCAACTTCATCTCCTTCGCAAGCTACTGCTATTAGGGTTTTTGACAAAAACATGGACACTCAGCCTTTCCAGCGAAAAAACTATGGTGTCGACCCATCTTATGGCCTGCCTCTGAACTTCATCCCGTACGCGAAGCAACCTCCTATGGATTCTCATGTGTCTGCTTTCACCATGGTGGGACTTGTTGCGGAAATCTTCGACCTTCCATCATCATCGACGCTCAATCAGCCTCGTGGGATTGCCTCTTTGGCCGCCACGACTTCGACAGCTGTTATGTCGGGGTGATAACCCCCTGGTGGATCCTCCCACCAGCCCCCAAGTGCAACATCCTGCAGCTCATTTGCTTGGGGGACACGACCCCCATCTCCATTCTTATGGGGGCCGGTAACTTTATTATGGCAGCCACCGCTTGCTGCCACTTCCCAGGAGATGATGGCCCCTAGGACACTTCTTCAGGTGCTCCTCCCGCTATGGTTCCCTCTTTGGATATTCAAGGTGCTCGACATGGTGTGCTTCCCCAGGCCAATGCCATTCCCCAGCAATACGCGAACCCGCAACATTTAGCTCATAATGGGTCAAATATCAATCCTCAATTGCCTACTACTTTTGCGAATATGGTTTCTAGTAATCCTTCAGATATTGGTTCTTCCCATCAGATTCCAGGTAACCTTATATCTTTTGCTAAAGTTGTTTCTGGAAAATCTAACCCTATCCCCGAACCTATTAAAATAGGTGAATATTATTCTGTGGTTATGGATGAAAATATATACCAACATCGGCTTTCTGAATTTCAATATGCTTTGATTGGTCGTGTTATTCTCGGGAAGGGCAATAAACCTTGGCCTATTATATCACTACATAAAAAGCTTTTTGAAATATGGGGGGTGAAAATTGATTGGAAATTAATTCCATTGGGAAAAGGTTATTTCTGTGTTAAATTTTCCAATGCTCATGATCGTTCACATGCTCAAGCTCGGATGTCTTGGGCTATTAATCCCGGTTCCATTCGTTTATCGCCTTGGGTACCGGATTTTAATCCCTATAAGATTAATACGTCAGTTGCTTGGTATGGGTTAGAATCTTTTAGCTCATGTTGGGAAATTTATTGTTTAGATTTTGATGAATGCCATGTAAAACTTAGACTAGGAAGTTGGCACCCCATTTTCATTGTATTTTGCATTGTAATAGATAGGGTTGTACGAGCTGAGTCAAGTCAGCTATGCCTGGATATGCAAGAAGTCAACTAAAGGCTAAAATGAAGACTCCGTTGTATAGCAGCTGAGTATGGCAAGAAGGAGAAGTCAAGAACTCGACTGAAGGAGTATCAGCTGGCTACAGCTGTGAGAAGTGTCAGTCAAGTCAACTCTAGACAACTAAGTCAAGTTGAAGTGACAGATGACTCTTCCAATGATTGGGAGCTGACTCGAAGTCACCTGGGGAAGTCAAGGAACTGCAGTCAAGTCAAGAAAATCGAAAAAGAGTCCGTTGCACAGAAGTCAAGAAAGTTACTTAAATAAGTAATACTTCCATGCTACAATATTCTAAAGTGCTCAGTCCCAGAAGCATGCAAAAGGAATAAACCAATGGGAAGCACTGCACCTGTGTCAGGCCCTGGAAAGCTGCAAGACATTTAATACGAGGAAATGTCAACATCAAGGACTACAACAAGACAAGCCAACAAACACTAGTGTCTTTTGAAAATCAGCCTATCTCTTCAACGGGCAAATTTTTGAAAGAGCTCTATAAAAGGCAGAGGAATCAATTTGAGAAGAGGTGACCTTGCATACCTGAACTGCGAACATTCAAGCTAACATTCGAGTTGTATCCAAGCAAAATATTCTCAAGTTATTCAAGCAAATCTTCAAGCCTAAAATTCGAAGGAAATCAATCCAACACCAAGCTGTGAAGGAAAAACAACTTCAAACTGTTGAAGAGGAAACTTTTGAAGAAACAAAAGGGGTCTACATTCCAAGAAGGATTGTAGAAAGGTTCAAGGTCGAACCAGTCTCAAGTTATTGGAGGGCTTCGTGATCAAATCCAAGAAGCTTGAGCAAGTAAGCTGAAGTAGCAAGGAAGCTGCCCTGTGAAGAAGTTGAGTCGGACGAGAAGCCACTTTGTGTGACCAAGGCATCTCGGATCGAGTCCCAAAGGATCAAGTCAGCTGTGTGATCAAGACTTGTATCTGGATTGTTAACCACTTTGTACTCTGATCAATACTTAGTGGATTCCTCCAGGAGTTGGAGAAGAGAGGAGTAGAAGAATTACCCCATCTTCGAACCTCTATAAAATTTATTGTGTCATTTATATTTCAGCATTTCATTTATGCTTGTTACATTTTGTCTGCTGATAATTTGCATTCCAACTGATAATTAGCAAGTGCTAAAATCAAGTGTTAAAAACAAACTTAAACCAAATTCAAGGGTGTTAAGTCTTCCGCTGAAAATCTCATCACAACCAAGTTAAGGTTTAGACTAAACAGCTGAGTTATTCTATCAATAGCTCAATCGAGTCTGTTGAGTGGCTAATTCTGTTGGTTAACTAACTTAGCTGTCCACCAAGGACTTAGCTGTGTATTTAACTCTGAAATATTTTAAAAGGACTAAAATCGAAAAGTTGGTAAGGTTTATTCAACCCTCCCCCCTTCTAAACCTTACTCACACCCCTTGGGACCTACAAGTGGTATCAGAGCGGTTGGTTCATTGAGCCTTCCGCACTGGTTACTGAACTAGATCTCCAATCTTTCAAAGAATTTTTTTTAACACTTGTTCTTTCAAAAGCCATTTTTTTTTATAGCAAAGTTATTATCATGGAAGCAAATTTGACAGGCATCCCTATGTTCACCATTGAGGAATTTGATGACTGGAAAATACGTATGCAGGCTCATCTATCGACTTTACATGATGAGATGTGGATAGTGATAGAGGATGGGCCACCGCAAATAATGAAAGTGAACACATTTTGCAAGGAGAGTTTCTTTGCAATTTGAAAGGAGAGGAGGCTGCTCCTCCTAGACCAGCTATGGTTGAAAAACCTAGAGCTGAATGGACAAATCATGACAGAAAAAGATACAATATGGACAATGTGGCCATGGACATACTTTACAAAACCTTGGACAAAGCCATGTTCAACAAATCAAATCTTGCAAAACAGCCAAAGAAATCTGGGATAAATTAACCTTAATTTGTGAAGGATCTGAGCAAATCAAGGAAAATAAATTATCTGTTGTTGTTCAAAAATTTGAGAACTTTAAAATGCTTGCAGGTGAAACAATGGATCAATGGATGTTAGATTCACTGAAATTACAAATGAGCTCTCAGCACTTGGGAAAGAATACACGCAGAAGGAGATGTGTATGAAGATACTAAGGAGCCTCCCAGCTGAGTGGGAAATGAAGACTATGGCTCTAAGGCACTCGATGGACCTATCAAAAACGTCAAATCATGAACTATTCTCAGACCTCAATGCTTATGAATTTGAGCTGAGAAGAAAGGATCAAGAGGAGATAGTTGTACCCAAAACAGTTGCTCTCATAGTCGAGGAAGGGAAGAGAGCTGAGACCAAAGAGTTCATTGACCATGAGGAAATTGCCTTGATGGTTAAAAGATTCAACAAGTTCTTCAACAAGAACTACAAAAGAAATAAAGGTGAATCCTCCAGAAGGCACTCAGCTCCCTCCAAGTCAAGGGAAGATAGGCCACCAAAGAGAACTGAGTATCAAAAGGTCGAATATCAAAGAGCTGACAATCCAAGAAATGAGAGAGCTGATCAAAAAGCTGAAAACTTATGTTGGAATTGCAGACAGCCAGGACACTTCGCTATTGACTGTCCATATCCTGTAGTCAATAAATACAGGAATGAATAAGAAAGAAAAGTCTTTAGAGAAAGAAGACAAGAAAAGAAAAGAGCAATGTTGGTTGCTGAAGCTGCTGAAACAGCTAAGCCGAAAGATACAGCAGATTCAGAGAGTAGTGAAGCTGACTACTCAAGTGATTCCGAAGAAGAAGCTTTAATCTGTCTAATGGCTAAAGAACAAGATCAACCTGACCAAGAAGATGATGTACACTCTAACTCATCTCATTCAGATTCTACTGATAGTGATTGTGACACACACACTGCATCACCCACTGATCTTTATAATTCATTAGGCAAAATGATGAAAGATTTTGAGCACATTAAATCCTCACACACACTATTAAATGAGGAAAACAGCCAGCTCAAAAGCCAAAACTCACAGCTGACTAAGGAGCTGAGTACTCTAAGTCACATAGATGATGAGAACAAAGAGTTGAAGGCTGAAAATGCTAAACTAATGGCAGAGATAGCTGTTATAAAGAAGAGGGAAAATGACCTCAAAAATGTGATTGCTTCATTCACTAAGGCATCTAAATCATTGGATGACCTTATCATGAGCCAAAAAGGATGTGGAGACAAGACAAGCATATGATTCAATTCCTTTGTGCATAGTCAAACTCCCAGAGTGATCTTGGAAAAAGGATCTTCAAGTAATGAAGCTTCTCAAAAATCCAAGACACCAAATGCTGCACACACATTCATTCCAAAGCACAACCACACACAAACCGGCCTAGGATATAAAGGAAAAGGAAAACAACCAGTTGAGTATGCCGAGAGGACAGCTGAGAAGAAATCCAGCAGAGTTCCTCAGCAAACTCCAAATAGGAAGTACTCTATAAAGAAGAAACAGAGCTACCAAAACCCCCAGAAATTCTATCAAAGGAACAAATATGATGGAAATGGTAGAGACTACCCAAGCCAAGCTGACTGGAATAATGTGAAACATCAGCAAAGACCTATGGAATACAAGCCTAAATGGCAAAGACCTAGAACTCAACAAATGTCATTCCAAAGGCCAAAGAGCTATTATCAGCACACATACACGCACTCAAGCACTACACTCAGAAATATCACAATTACCCAAAGAAGGCAATTGCTAAAACACACACACAGGCATACAGACAAAAAAGACAGTTGTATGAACCTAAAACCCCCAAGCAATTTGCCAAAGTGAATTATGATTATGGCACAGATAGATGGCAACCTCTTAGAGTCAAGTCATTTGGCTATAGGTTGGTTGGATCATCTTACAACACTAACCCCTAGGACCCAGACAAGTATGGGTACCTAAAAACTAATTTCCTTGATTGCAGGTTCAAGGAACAGCTGAGTGCCAACGAACCTGGTACATGGATAGTGGCTGTTCCAGACATATGACAGGAAACAAGAAAAACCTATCAAAGTTCAAGGAGATTAGAGGCGCAAAAGTCATATTTGGAGGAAATGAAGCTCCAGGGGAAATAAGAGGCACTGGATCCATCAAGAAAAATGGATTAGAAATCACAGATGTTGCATATGTTGAAGGCCTCAATTTCAACTTACTAAGCATCAGTCAACTTTGTGACAAGGGCTATAATGTTGGACTCAACATGGGAGTGTGCCAAATCAAAGATACTGAATCAAATAAAGTAGTGTTGCAAGGATCCAGACAAAAGAACATGTACGTGGTAGATTGGTCGACTGCCACACCAAGCACTTGTTTATTAGCAAAGAGTACAGCCGAATCAAGTTGGTTGTGGCACAAGAAGCTGAGTCACCTGAATTTCAAGACAATTAACAAGCTTGCAAGGAGTGGTCTTGTAGAAGGACTCCCAGACTCAGTATACAAGAAGGAAAGTGTTTGTGATGCATGCCAGATGGGAAAGCAGATTAAATCATCATTTAAAGAGAAGTCAAGTCCATCTTCAACAAGAATATTGCATTTGTTACACATGGATCTATTTGGTCCTGTTGAGCCAGCCAGTATAAGTGGGAAGAAATACACTCTAGTAGTGGTGGATGATTATTCAAGATATACATGGACAATCTTCATGTGTAAAAAGAAGAAAACTTTGCAGAAGTTACCACAGCTGATGAAAAGAGTTCAAAATGAGAAGAGTCAAACCATTATAAAGATAAGATCTGATAGAGGAACTGAGTTTGTCAATGGAATAATAACTCAGTATTGTGTTGAAAATGGTATTACTCACGAATTATCTGCAGCAAGGACTCCACAGCATAATGGAGTTGCAGAAAGAAGGAACAGAACTCTCAAGGAAGTTGCAAGGACCATGTTAGTCAAGCAGGTGCCTAAAAGATTTTGGTGAAGCTATCAATACCGCATGCTATACTCAAAATAGATGCATGATAAATAGACAGCTGACAAAGACTCCCTATGAGATTTGGACAGGAAGAAAGCCAAATGTTGCATATTTTAGAATCTTTGGATGTAAATGCTTCATTCACAACAATGGCAAGAATAATCTAAAGGCTTTTGATGCTAAAACTGATGAAGGTATCTTCTTGGGATACTCAGCTGAAAGCAAAGACTATAGAGTGTTGAACAAAAGGACTATGGTCACAGAAGAGTCTATCCATGTGGTTTTTGATGAACCTAATGTAAATGGAGAAGGCATTAAAGAGTTAGCTGATAAGCTAAATCAGCCAACCATGCAGAAGAGTCCCTATGTTGAAGCTGAAGCTGGAGCAATAAATCAAGGTGAAGATGAGATAGTTGAATCTCAAAGACAGCTGGAAAATCTGCAGCTAAGTGATGATGAGAGGGCTGGTCAAAATAACACAGCTGCAAGAGGACTGAACCCAGCTGACTTACTCCAACCTGATGTGAGATGGCTGAGAGACCATCCACCAGAGCTAGTCATTGGAGATGTAAGAGATGGTGTAAGAACCAGATCCAGAGCTCAGCAAGAATCCATGTTCACTTGTTTCATTTCCCAAATAGAGCCAAAAGATGTCCCAAGCATTGGATGATACACATTGGATTCAAGCCATGCAAGAAGAGCTAAATCAGTTTGAAAGAAACAAAGTGTGGGAATTAGTTGAAAGACCAACCCATCAAAATGTCATTGGCACAAAATGGGTTTTCAGAAACAAGATGAATGAAGAAGGTTATGTGGTAAGAAACAAAGCAAGATTGGTAGCAAAAGGGTACTACCAAGAGGAAGGAATAGATTTTGATGAAACATTTGCTCCTGTTGCAAGATTAGAAGCAATTAGGATGTTTCTTGCCTATGCTGCACACAAGAACTTCACTGTATATCAGATGGATGTGAAGAGTGCATTTTTAAATGGACTGTTAGAAGAAGAAGTCTATGTTGAGCAACCTCCAGGATTTGAGCAGAAGACTCTTGGAGATAAGGTGTACAAGCTCAAGAAAGCTCTATATGGATTGAAACAGGCACCTAGAGCATGGTATGAGACATTATCTCAATTTCTGACAGATAATGGATTCACCAAAGGCAAAGTGGAAAGAACACTCTTCAGAATTCAAGATGGAGAGAGTATACTGCTTGTTCAAATATATGTGGATGACATTATTTTTGGATCCACAAACAAAGAGCTGTGTGATAAATTCTCAAACCTCGTGCAAGGCAAATTTGAGATGAGCATGATGGAAGAACTGACATTCTTTCTAGGATTTCAAGTTAAACAGCTGAACGATGGAACCTTCATAAGTCAAACAAAGTACACCACAGATTTAATGAAGAAATTTGGTATGGAAGAGAAGTCTTCTGTGAAAATACCAATAAATACATCAGTGAAGATGGATATGGATGCAGATGGCAAGCCTGTGGATCAAACAAGATACAGAGCACTTATTGGATCATTGCTCTATTTAACAAAGAAGCGAGGCGGACATCACCTTTTGCAAAGTAGGTGTATGTGCAAGATTCCAATCTGCTCCAAAAGAAAGTCACATGACTGCAGCTAAGAGAATCCTAAGGTATTTAAAGGAATGCCAGGAAGTCGGCTTATGGTATCCAAAGGAAGGTGGATTCAAGCTTATTGGTTACTCAGACTCTGACTATGCTGGATGTAGAGTTGACAGGAAGAGTACTTCAGGTACATGTTAAATGCTTGGAAACAGATTGGTTTCCTGGTTTAGCAAGAAGCAAAACTCAATTGCCACATCCACAGCTGAAGCTGAGTACATAGCTGCGGGCAGCTGTTGTGCCCAAGTCTTATGGATGAGACAACAACTGAGAGATTATGATGTTGAAGAAAAAGAAATTCCAATTATGTGTGATAACACAAGTGCTATTGCAATCACTCAGAATCCGGTGTTGCACTCAAGAACAAAGCACATTGATGTCATATATCATTTCATAAGAGATCATGTTGAAAAGAAGGACATCACCTTGGAATATATCTCAACTGATAAACAGTTAGCTAACATATTCACAAAGCCACTATGTGAATCAAGATTTGAAGAACTCAAGCATGAGCTAGGGTTAATTGAGCTGAGTTAACACTCAGAAGACTCAAGGAGAGGAGATGAAACAAGAAAAGATGAAAGTGCAGCGAAGTCTGTAAATCAGCTGAGTGAATCAGCCATATCGGAAAATCAGCTGCATCGAGTTAGCTGACAGCTGAGTACATATGTGAAAGGAGGAAAGAAGAGTTGAATCAGCTAGCGAGTAAGCTGAATTATTTATGAGCTAAATGACAAAAATGCAGTCGTTTTTAATGAGCGGGAATGTTTTTAAGGATGACGTTAGTGTCATAATGACGGGTACAATCAAAAGCTGCATAGCGAAGCATATGATTGGATATAAATGCTGCTGCATTAAATGCGAGCAGTTAAATACTAATCGGCGTGCTAAATCTGAGTCATTGATCTCAATCAAATTTCAAAAACCGTATGCACGTCCTTTCATAACCCACATATATACCCTTTCGTCCGTTTCTCTCTCACTTTACACAAACTGTTCATCTCTCTCAGAAGCAAAGAAAGCAACTTTTCTCTCGAAACCCTATAGATCTCCAGAGTAATTTTCCAAAAGTTTCGTTCGGTAAAACTTCAAGAAATGGCATCCACTTACAATTTTGTTAAGATGGGAAAGCAAATCCACACTGGCTCTACTGTGGATTTTGAAGGTATGATCAAACAGGGGTTCGACGAAACCCTTGTGAAGAAAATAGCTGAGAAAGTGGAGAAGTCTGGGTTGAAACCCTTTCTCACAATGGAGTTTCAAATGACCTACGTGGAGGAGGTCGCGCAGTTCTACGTGAATACTGAAGTTCACGATGAGGGCGTCAAGTCCTCTGTTCATGGAAAAGAGTTTACGATCACTGTTGAGGATCTAGCGAAGTATTGTTTGCTTCCGTCGGAAGGAAAGCCGGAGATATTGGAGGCTGATGTAAACTTGGCTGCTGCATGGAAGGAAGTGGCCAAACCTGACTATGCTGCGAAGGTGGTTTACACAGCTGATAAGAAGCTGGTGAAAGAAGACTACCACAAGTTGTTGGATATTGTTGCCAAGTGCGTAGACATCAAATTTGGAAGCTTTAATCAGCTATCCAAAACTAAGCTGATCGTGATGGCTGCGATCATGCATGAGAAGAAGGTGAATTGGGCTGAGTTTGTATATAACAGACTCTGCCAAAATGTTGGAAATAAGTCTTTCAAGGAACATGGATCGTTTGGAGGATCCTTGGGGTATGGCCTTGTGATTGGCCGGCTGATGGAGGTGAAGGGAGTTCCACTCCGACATGGAAAGGCATTCCATGTAAACAAGAAGATGTTCTGATCAAATCTTTCTGGAGCTCAGAAGAGAGCTTATGCCAAGAGAGCGGATACAAGTGAGGGGGAATCAGCTGATCCTATAGATACAGCTGTCTCCTCCCCTCCCAAAAAGAAAGTTGCCCCTGCAGTTGGAAAGAAAACTGCTGCCCCAGCAGCGAAGAAGACGAAAGATGCACCTACCCCTGCAGTAAGTCACCCGCCCTCGCAGCCGTGTCTCTCGCCCCTACTGCCCTTGCAGCAGAGAAGGAATCCTTAGTACCTTTCTCTCGGATCAAGAAGAAGAGGATCGCCAAGACGAGAAAGGCAGTTGCCTCTAAGACAACTGCGAAGGCCTTTACCTTAGAGGAATCGGAGGAAGTGGAACCAGACGTTCCTCTGGTGAAAACCAAAAGAAGAAGGAGACTCATCAAGCGTTCAGAGCTTGAGAAAACAGTGAGTCGCCACTCGGTGGAACATTCTTGAAAACAAATTTGGAGAAGTAGAGTCTCAGAGATTATTGATGCAATCGCCAAGTCTGCGAGGTGATCATCGAGGCAAGTCGAAGACCCAGTGTGGGACAGACAAGCGAGGAAAAAAAGCGGTGAGACAATTTGAATCTCTGTCGACAGATCGCATCTCTCTTTGAGGGTGAAGAGCGGCAAGCTCTACTACCCTCCATTCCTGAGAAAGAAGTTCAAGAGGAAGATGATGATGATGATGTGATCATGCTATCTCCACCATATCCGGACATCCAAAATCGTCTGCGAGAATGGGGGAAGTGGAAGCTGAGTCGATCGAGGAACAGTCCAAAGACACGAGTTTGTTGAAGAAGAAGAAGAAGCGATGGATTTCCTCGGTTTGACCACGATGGTCCAGGCATTGGATGAGGAGAGCGCATAGATATTTTGAATATCTTCAAAGAAAAGGAGAAGGAGCGATTGGCGGAGGAAGCTGAAGCCCGAGAGAAGGCCAATATCTATCCTTTCACTGGAACCACTGATCACACTCATCCTCACCTCGATGTTCTCTCAGGAAGTGATGAGGATCTGGACCCTGCTACTGCGACAGAAGAGTTGGAAATGCAGCAAGCCATGCGGGAATCCAGAGTAATGCATGAGCAACAACTGATGGAAGGACCTGGAGAGTCTTCCAAATCATAGCTGGAAATTGACCCTATGGGAGTGGTGCAGCAAATTGCAACTGTTGTTGCTGCGACCACTTCCCCAGCTCACTCTGATGAAGGCATTGAGGGAAATGGCGATGAAACTGGGAACCTGGGGACCCAAGTCGAGCCAACCCCTATTGAAGGTGTCTTACCACCTGCCCCAACTTTGAACACTCAAAGGAAACAAAGGAGTCCGGAGAAGAGTGACCCCATTCCAAGTCACTCGGTGGTGTGCCAAGCTGAGGGAGAAACTCCCTCCACTGCAGCTAGGTCGGAGGTTGCTGCAGATGACTCCACAATGAATCTAGGAGGCGAAGTGGAGAAGGAACAAGAAAAAGAAACACAGCAAGTTATCACTGACGACGCCGTACGATTAAATCTGTCTCAATTTGAAAATGGCAAATCGCTTCCTGCAGCCGAGGATCTTGATGCGATCGAGGCTGGGATGGATCGCCCGGGAGTTAACACTCTGGGCAATGAAAGTGCAATCCACGGAGTTGAGGCTCTTGTGGATGCCATCGTCGAAGACCCCAAGCCGGTGAGTCAGTCGAAGGGAATGTCAGGCCTTGCAGATTGAGGCTGCAGAGGGATCAAGGCCTACGGGAGGTTGAGACTTCCCGAGGTAAAGAGCGCGAAGCACAAAACATCCCTCCGGTTATCATCGATGCATCTGAGAAGGAGATAAGTGCCCTTCATGATTCCCAAGACAACCCTGATGTAACATTTCTGGGATCTGAAGGTGAAGATGAGGTTGAGTCATCCCCCGTTGCAAGTCCAAACGACTCAGCTGAGGATGTTCTTCCCAAAGACGAGTAAGCCAAAGATTCAAGGCTCGCTCGTCAAAAGTTCAATTTTGATGATGAGCCACCCCTACAAGTCTCATCATCGCCCAATGACGCAATCGCCACGGCCGAGGACCGGATAACTCATATGGAAAAACCGGTGAGATCGACGAAGGTTGTTGAGACTGTTGAGGCTCGGCCACTGGATCCATACCACAATGAACCCACCCGGTGAATCACGATCAGCTGCGCGAGAGCTCCCAAAGCTACAGCAGAATCAACTCAACCGGGAACATCACGACCATAAGTCATAGTTGAACAGATTCCCTATGTCCATGATGATGCGTTTGAAGAAACTTTCCCTTTCTCACTGGAGCTGCCTGATCTGGAAGAAGAATCAGCTAGAGATCAGAGACGTTTCCATAGACCTGATCCCGTCATTCCAACAGATACCATCGTTCCAGCAAACTTTAACTTTGACGCTGCTTGGCCGCCAGGTGAGACGGAGGTAACAGCTGAGGTTCGAGAAGTTTTCAAGACTATATTTGCGGAGATAGAGAAGATGGAAAGGCACCAGGCCTCATTAGACATGCGGTTGGATAACCGAGATGCTAATCTTACTGCCGATCTGCATGGAATCATAGTCAGGATTCGGGAATGGTGGCAACATAAGCAGACAATGCATGTGGAACAAGTTCGATACTTCAAAGCATTGTACAATAAGATGCTAATCTGGAGCGCTGATAATGCTGACATGAAGAAGAGGATGCAAGAAAACATTGATAGAATGCATACCTCTCATACCACAGAAATGGAGCTGCTGCGCGAATTTCATCGAAAAGAACTTCTGCGCGTAGAGGAGAACATGAATGAAAAATTCAGCATTCTTATGGCTAAAATGAAGTTGGTGTCAGTCGAATCCAACGCCACTCACACAGAATTTCGAGAAGCATACTCCGCAGCAGAATCCAAGCAAAACTCAGCTATCAGTCGCCTAGATTTCATGCTTGCTGGCATGTTTCCAGGGGTTCCTCTCTCCTTTGATGATGCCAAAAAGGGGGAAGAGGAATACCTAAAGACGTTGGAAGGGTCCGCAGCTGAGAAAAATGACGCAGTTGTGAAGGAGAAGACAACTGAAAAGCAGAAGAAAGAAAAGGGAAAATCAGTTGAGGGGGAAGGTTTGAAAGACATGACCTTAATGGTTGCTAGAACCCCTCAACAAGGACTTGTCACAGCTGACATAATCAGCAAACATCCAGTGACTCTGCCGCTCCAACACTCTGTTGTGCCCATGTCTGAAAAGAGGAAGATAGTAGAAGCAGAGATGTCGGAGATTGAAAGAAAAATGGATGCCCATGCGATGGACATACTGAAACAATATGGAGGCATTCCGGCAGGAAGAGACACTGATGCCATTTCAGACGTCAGATCCGAGCCTAGATCTGTTGATGAATTCAAGACGCTCGCATCCGAGGGATACTTCGAGAACATGACCATGGCCTAAGCCTGGGACTTGTATTGGGAAAAAGGCCTCAAGCTGTGTGAAGAAGCTGACAGGCAGCAGACTCCTAGCAGTCACTCTGCTGGCCACTCTGCTGGTCACTCTACTGGAAAGAAGAAGGCCCCAGTACAATACACACCCAGAGGAAGAGGTAGAAGCAGTGGAGGATGAGGTTTCAAACCTAGACCTCTACCCAAAAACATTGAATACATAGATCCAGGGAAGAAAGGAGGGAACTATTGGGTTGGGTTTGACGAAGTAGCCAACCTGCAAGTGGCCAAGAACAATGCTGAGTATGTAAAGAGAATCGAAGAAGAAAATAAAAGACAAACTCAGCTGTGGGAAGAGAGACAAGAAAGAAAAAGAAGAGATGAAGCTGCCAGAAAAGCCTATGAGAAAAAGAAAGTAGCTGAAGAAGAGAAGAAGAGAAAAAGGTCAGAAGACGACAGAGCTGATGAAGAAAGAAGGAGGCAGCGAAGGAGATGAAGTGTTGATGTCCACCCCTTCATGTAATTTACTTTTGTAAATACATAAGTATGTAAGTCTTCTGTACATTGAATAAGAAATTTGTAATTTCTCTATTTTTTTTACGTAGACATAGATGTTTGCTCTGATAAACTTTGTAAACAGTTGTGTAAAGGACAAGAATGTTATGATCAATAAAAAGATTGATTCTACGCATACATTCTCTGTTACTGCACTACCTGTATGTATCTTTGATGCTTACATCCTTGCATGTATGTTTTAAGTTTTGGCATCATCAAAAAGGGGGAAATTGTTGGGAAATTTATTGTTTAGATTTTGATGAATGCCATGTAAAACTTAGACTAGGAAGTTGGCACCCCATTTTCATTGTATTTTGCATATATAATAGATAGGGCTGTATGAGCTGAGTCAAGTCAGCTATGCCTGGATATGCAAGAAGTCAACTGAAGGCTAAAATAAAGACTTCGTTGTATAGTAGCTGAGTATGGCAAGGAGGAGAAGTCAAGAACTCGACTGAAGGAGTATCAGCTGGCTACAGCTGTGAGAAGTGTCAGTCAAGTCAACTCTAGACATCCAAGTCAAGTTGAAGTGACAGTTGAGTATTCCAATGATTGGGAGCTGACTCAAAGTCACCTGGGGAAGTCAAGGAACTGCAGTCAAGTCAAGACAACTGAAAAGAGTCCGTTGCACAGAAGTCAAGAAAGTTACTTAAATAAGTAATACTTCCATGCTGCAATATTCTAAAGTGCTCAGTCCCAGAAGCGTGCAAAAGGAATAAACCAATGGGAAGCACTGCACCTGTGTCAGGCCCTGGAAAGCTGCAAGACATTTAATACGAGGAAATGTCAACATCAAGGACTACAACAAGACAAGCCAACAAACACTTGTGTCTTTTGAAAATCAGCCTATCTTTTCAATGGGCAAATTTTTGAAAGAGCACTATAAAAGGCAGAGGAATCAATTTGAGAAGAGGTGACCTTGCATACCTGAACTGTGAACATTCAAGCTAACATTCAAGCTGTATCCAAGCAAAATATTCTCTCAAGTTATTCAAGCAAATCTTCAAGCCTAAAATTCGAAGGAAATCAATCCAACACCAAGCTGTGAAGGAAAAACAACTTCAAACTGTTGAAGAGGAAACTTTTGAAGAAACAAAAGGGGTCTACATTCCAAGAAGGATTGTAGAAAGGTTCAAGGTCGAACCAGTCTCAAGTTATTGGAGGGCTTCGTGATCAAATCCAAGAAGCTTGAGCAAGTAAGCTGAAGTAGCAAGGAAGCTGCCCTGTGAAGAAGTTGAGTCGGACGAGAAGCCACTTTGTGTGACCAAGGCATCTCGCATCGAGTCCCAAAGGATCAAGTCAGTTGTGTGATCAAGACTTGTATCTGGATTGGTTAACCACTTTGTACTCTGATCAATACTTAGTGGATTCCTCCAGGAGTTGGAGAAGAGAGGAGTAGAAGAATTACCCCATCTTCGAACCTCTATAAAATTTATTGTGTCATTTATATTTCAGCATTTCATTTATGCTTGTTACATTTTATCTCCGATAATTTGCATTCCAACCGATAATTAGCAAGTGCTAAAATCAAGTGTTAAAAACAAACTTAAACCAAATTCAAGGGTGTTAAGTCTTCCAATGAAAATCTCATCACACCAAGTTAAGGTTTAGACTAACAGTGAGTTATTCTATCAACAAACTCAATTGAGTCCGTTGAGTGGCTAACTCTGCTGGTTAACTAACTTAGCTGTCCATCAAGGACTTAGCTGTGTATTTAACTCTGAAATATTTTAAAAGGACTAAAATCGAAAAGTTGGTAAGGTTTATTCAACCCCCACTTCTAAACCTTACTCACACCCCTTGGGACCTACAACTCAGCATTGAATATAGGGACCCTAATTACATTATGGGATTGGCCAGGGCCATCGACACTTCGATTCAAGTGGATGATAGATCTTTGGATGGCTCACTTGGACACTTTGTCCGAGTTTTGGTGGATGTGGATCTTGATAAACCTCTGCAGGAACACATTATGGTTGAAAAAAGGGCCACTGTTCATTCGTATCTATTGGATATGAAAAACTCCTAGAATTTTGTGGCACTTGTGGAATTACGGGTCATTCCTCTGTAATTTGTTGTCATTTGGGCAATAATACAAATTTGAAGGACCCTCAGGGACGTCCTACATCTCAACGTGGACAGTCCCAGGTGCGTAAGGTTTATAGTCCTGTTCATACTTCCACGGATAAGGGCAAGGTCGTTGATAACTCAATAGCTGCTACGGTCTTGCCGATGTGACCTGGATCACTTTCTTGTGCTATCGTGTCATTTCCCTCGGGTATTGCTGTTGATAACTCTCTTTCTGCCTTGGATTATGAGGATTCTAACATTAATGACTGAGGATATTCCTACGCATGGGGCCACTTGCAACTCAGTCCCAAACCGTCTATTTTCCGTGGTAGTCAGTTGCCATCTCTTTCGGAAATTCAGAAATAGCCTTAGACGGTGCAATATTTGCTGGACAAACCCATTCGTACATCATATCAGGCTATCCGTGACAGATCGTTGGAATCTGCTAAATAACGATTGCTTCAGTTCGTGACCCAGGGTCACACTCCAGCTTTACATCAGTTGTCGATTCAGGATGACCCGGACAGAATAAACAACTTAAACATCGCTGCTTATAAATGATGGGTTGATTATGTGGACGAGGATAATATTTTTGGGGTAGATTTTTCGTCGATTAATGTGCCCTCCCATTTCGGGTCTCCTACTAGGATTCCTCTCCCTACTACATCTTCATGAATTGCATATTCTGGAATATCCGGGGTATAAGAAATGTTGCGTCTCAAAATATTCTTAGGGATTTATGTCAGCGTCATAAGCCTTCTTTGGTTGCTATCTCAAAACCTAAAGTGGGGCTTCAGAATATTTCTGATTCTTATTGGGCAAGACTTGGGTTACATTTTGTGGTGCAAAATTTCCGTTCTTCTGGGCGTTCGGGTATTTGGATTTTTAGGCGTACGAACATTACTATTCTTAAGGAGGTTTTTATTTCTGATCAATGTGTGGTTCTTCGGGTGCAGTATGCTAATTTTATTTTTCATGTGGGGTTTTTGCATGCTCTTTGTTCGCATATGGCTCGGCGACATGTTTGGTCTGATATTATTGGCTTGGGTATTGATGATATGGTTTTAATGGGAGATTTTAATGCTACTCTTGGTAATCATGAGTGTACTGGCCAGGGGGTCGCTTCTTTGACTTCTTGTTAAGATTTTCATAATTTTTTTGATAATGCGGGCTTGCTGGCCATTCCTATTGTGGGAAATTTCTTTACTTGGTGCGCCACTCGGTCTATCCACAATCTTATTCAGGCACATTTGGATCGTGCTATTGCTAGTCCACAATTCATCGGTTTGTGGCAAAAGATTGATACTTATGTTCTTCCCCATATTTTATAGGATCATCACCATCTGTTGTTTTCTTGTTCGACTAGCTTAGGGGTCCTGGGCCTTTTCATTTTCAGCGCATGTGGATGAAGCATTTGGGTTTCGAGCAGATCGTTGCTTCTTCTTGGAGTTCGCTTGTCCGGGCTCCAATCCTTTGATTCGTTTGATGATTAAGCTCAAAAGGTTGCATTCCGTTCTTCAAACATGGAACCTGGATGTTTTTGGGGATGTCAATCGTGTTCTGATGTTATGCTTGAGAAAGTTAGACAAATTCAATATGATATTGAGACCATTGGTTACACCACCATCCTTAAGGACCAAGAACTAGAGGCTCAAAATTCCCTTAATCACGTGTTATTGTTACAGTCGGAATTTCTCCGTCAAAAGTCTAGGGCCGCATGGCTTGTTGACGGGGACCGTAACACTTTTTTTTCCATTGTCGTTGTCAAGCCAAGGTCATCGATCTAGAATTCATGGTTTGATGATTGATGGTTATTTGTCCACAGATCTAGTCACTATTCGCAGTCATGTTATTCATTTCTTTGAAGACTTATTCAATGCTCATGCGGGCCCTCCTCCGGATTACTCTCCGATAGATCAAGTAATTGACTCGGTGGTTTCAAACGTTGACAATACTTGTCTCACCTCCTTGCCTTCTGATTTGTAGATTAAAGAGGCGGCTTTTGATCTGGGTATTGATAGTTCTCCGGGCCCATATGGTTTCAATGGTGCTTTCTATCAACATTGTGGGATCTTATTTCTGGGGATGTTCTTGCAGCTGAGAGACATTTCTTTGTGTCTGGGTCCCTGCCAGCTGGGTTCAATTCTAGCTTTATGGTCATCATTCCTAAAACTAAATATGCTAACTCTGTAGACAACTTCAGGCCCATTGTCATGAGTAACTTTATCTTTAAAGTTATTACGAAGATTCTGGCCACTAGATTTGGTGGGATTATTAGCAGGCTTCTTTCTCTCACTCAGTTTGGTTTTATTCCGGGGCAACATATTCATGACTATATTGCTCTGGTCTCCGAAGGTTTCAATATTTTGCAGAATCAGACGGATAACAACGTGATTCTGAAGATCGATATTCGTAAAGCGTTTGACACGCTCAGCTGGGATTTTCTAACCTATGTTCTCCGCCATTTGGGTTTTCTGCTCAGTGTTGATTGGATTTCTGTGATTTTACATTCAGCCTGGGTTTCTATTTTGCTTAATGGTTCGCCGGTTGGATTTTTTCTTGTTCCCACGGTTTCCGACAAGGAGATCCGCCCTCACTGCTGCTTTTTTGTGTCACTGAAGAAGTCCTGGGAAAGCTCATCTCACGACTTGTTTCCTCACAACTTCTCATGCCTTTTATTGCTCCGTGCAATATTCAATTTTCATCTACAATGTTATATGCTGATGATATATTGATCCTCTATGCGGCTAACTCTGCTAATGCGCACCACCTTTTCCATACCCTTCGACTTTATGCTTCTCTTTTGGGATAGGTGTTAAGCCCGAATAAGTCTAAGGTGTTTTTTGGTTCTCATGTTTCCCAGTATATTCGGCGTCGGATTAAGACTATCATGGGGATTACTGTTGGCAGCTTTTCGACTACATATCTTGGTTTCCGATCTTCAAGGGCGCGCCTAAGTAGAGGGTGTTGCAGTCTTTGCTTGACAAGATCATTCTCAAATTTAAATGGTGGAAAGGCTCTTCCCTTTCATTGGCAGGTAGGGTCTATTTGGTGAATTCCGTGATTACCAGTTCTTTGGTGCATACCATGCTTGTTTATAAATGGCCGACTTCCATGCTTAAGCAGTTGGAGCAAACAATGCGTAACTTTATCTGGACTGGGGATATCAATCAGAATGGTTAATTGGACTCGCTGTTGCACGCCTAGGAATGAAGGGGGTCTCGGTGTCTGCTCTATTATTACGGCCAATCGTGCTTATCTTATGAAATTGGCCTAGAAAGTCCTTACCTCTGACTCGGTTTTTTATAATACTCTTTGAAATCGGTTCTTACTGGCTAACGGTTCTATTCGTAACACATTTCTGCCATCTTCGCTTTGAGCTGGCCTTCGGCCATTAGTGTAGGATTGCTGGACGGGTTCTCGTTAGATTCCAGGGGGCACTCTTTTGTCACATTTTGGACGAATAATTGGCTTGGTTACATTATTGCAGACCGGATTGGCATACCTCCTGAGTATTGGATTCACTTCCAGAACCGAATCTCGGACTTTTTCTATGTAATACTTGGCATTTCACTTTTTTGTTTGTAGAAGCCTATTTGAATATTGTTCCTAATATGTTCGTCGTCCGATCACTCCGGATTCTGTGGATAAACGGGTGTGGATGCATTCTATGGATGGGACAGTTTCCTCTAAGGTGGCCTATGCTCTTTTACGACCTTTTTTTCCTATTGTTAAATGGGGCTCTTGGATCTGGTCTCCTCACATCCCTGAAAGGCGATCTGTCATTATTTGGAGAGTTATCTTCGGACGCCTGGCTGTCCTGGATGTTCTCCACCATCGAGAATTTGTTGGGCCTTCCTCTTGTGGCCTTTGTTTTTCTCATTCGGATTCGATTGATCATATTTTTGTTTTTTGTGCTTTTGCAGGGGCTCTTTGGGACTGGATTGCTGAATAATTTGTTGTGGCTTTGCACAAAGGCCATAGTTTCAATGAATTCTTGTTCCATGTGCTGGGATTTCACTTCAGTGATCAAATTGCTTTTTTATGGAAGGTGTCGATTATTTCCTTTATTTGGCACATTCGGAATGATGTGATTTTTAATGACAAGAAATGGACTACGGAAGCGACTCTTGTTCAATTAAGGGCATTGATGTTAGAGTCCGCTCATCTAGACAATGGTTGTATGAATAATACTTAGGATGATTTATTTTGTCTACACCGCCTGAAGGTTCAGGGTCTTATTCCAAAAGCCCCACGCATTATTTCGGTTCCTTGGTATTTACCACTTCCGGGATGGATTGAAGTCAATACAGATGGTAGTGCGGTGGGGGCTCCAGGGTTCTTACGGCAGCGGGTGTTTACGGCACGGCTAGGGGCTTTTTTTGAGGTTGTTTGTCGAGCAGTATGGCATTGGTTGCGGTGATGCGGGCGATCACTTATGCTTTAAAGGTTTGACAAATCTTTGGGTGGAATCGGACTCGACTTTTGTGGTGGATCTTTTTCGATCTCGGACTGGTTCCATTCCTTGGTGCCTTCTTGGGCAGCAACAGTTCTCTTTACACATGATTTCCCAGATGAACTTTGTTATTTCTCACATTTATCAGGAGGAAAATCGTGTGGCGGATCAGCTTAGTAAATATTCGAGAGGTTCCATTTAGTGGGACGCTCCTCTGGAAGACATTATTCCCTTGCTCACGGAGGACTATGTTGGAAGAGCACAATATAGATTTGTTAGATAATTTTTTGTTCTGTGCTTTTATCTGGTTTCTATGGTTCTCGTCGGGGTACTCTTTTCCTATCAGGGGTTTTTCCCACAAGGGTGGGTTTTACCTAGGTAGGTTTTTAACGAGGTCCAAAATATTGCGCTACCTGATCGGTTTGTGATCAGGATCCTTCTCTTCTTTTTTATATTATTTTTTCGATTTTACTAAAAAAACAAGGGAAGAAGGGAGCACTACAAAAAAAAAGGATCTTTAGCAACACAAATTTAGTGACTCTTCTAGAAAGTGTCATTAAAACTAAGGCTATAATGACGCTTTTAAAAAAGCGTTTTTAAGTACTGACTCTTTCACAAAAAGATCATTATATTTACGAATATGACGATGCTTTTTAAAAAGCGTCTCCAAGTAATGACACTTTATCAAAAGTGTCTCTTTTTTTAAACCAATATGACGACGTTTTTTTGGAAAGAGTCTTTAAATAATAACATTTTCACAAAAGCGTCAGCTTTTTCACCAATATACATGACGTTTTTCAAAAAGTGTATTTAAGTAATGACATTTTCACAAAAGTGTCAGCCTTTTCAGCAATATGGATGATGCTTTTTAAAAAATGTATTTAAGTAATGACATTTTCACAAAAGTGTCACACTTTTCACTAATATAGACGACGCATTTTAAAAAGTGCCAGTCAATGCTGGTTCCTTGTCATTAGGCACCTCCCTCGGGGGAGAAGCCATGGGAGCTTTGCCTTTCCTTTCCCTATTGTTTAGCATTTTTCCAATATTTTCTCAAAATCACTAGTTCGCATGTTGATTATGGGATCCTCGGCCTCCTTTTGATGTTGCTCTTGAATTTGCAATGAAGGGGATCCTCCTCGAGGTGCCATTTCCTTCGTCCTTATTGGTGTCTCCTCTATATTTAGTCCACAAGGTGTTAGTCCAAGTGGCTACGATAATCTAGAGGGGGGGTGAATAGATTATGCCGATTTTTCGCAAATCGCCCTCTTTTTCGAATGAACGAGTAAATGACAAGAATGTAAATACGGAAATTAAACAACACTCGATGATTTATAGAGCTTCACCCCACCTAGGGACTACGTGCTCTACCACCCCGGTATATCCGAAGTGGATTTCAAAAAGAAAAAAATATTTTATTAACAATTACCACAATTGGTACAACACCACCTTTGAAGATTACCACAATCTTCTTACAACACCTTCTAGGAGATTACCACAATCTTCCTTCAACACCTATGAAGAGTACCACACTCTTCAACACCTAAGATCACCCAAGTGTACTCTTACCACAAGAGCAACAAAAAGGATATCTTATTTTGGATGATTGACAAAATTCAAGATTACAACTCTATAGAAACAATACAAAGATTGAGTGCAAGTGTAATCAAGAATCAAAAGCCTAGACCTCAAGAATGTGCAAGTGAAAGTACTTAGGCTATTACAACAAGAATGTAAAAATGAAAGCTTGGAGAATTTTGCAGATTTCTTGTTGTATTGTATGCTTGTGTGTTGTGTCTTGTGTCTTCAAATCATCCTCTATTTATAGGAGAGTCTTCATAGACATAGGCTCCTCCTTCTTCACTTTTGTCTACAAAAAGAGGATCACAAGATGTAGAAATATTGTACAAAAATCAAAAGCAAATCTTGCTGATAAGAATTTCAAACGGCACAATTTTGCTGTCACAAAATTACATAGGGCGACCGATTGCCCTGTATAAGATTTCGAACGTTTGAAACAAATTAGTGCGATCTAGGACAGGTTGCAGAGGGGTCCGACCGGTCAAGGAGGGGTGTGACCGGTCGGAGGAGGGGTGTGACCGGTCGGAGGGGGGTCAGACCAGTCGCCCCTAGGTGGACCGGTCGCCCTCCCCCTTTTTTTCACAGAATTACATTTTGTTTCTTTCTTTAACAATTTGGGCGTTCTTCAGGTACCGGTCGACCATTTGCTCGACCGATCGACCTCCAAAATGAAATGTTGTCCGATTTTTGACAAAAATAAACTTCAAGAAATACTCCAAAAAATAGTAAAAACATTTTAAATCAATTAGGAGTATTTGGACAACATTTAAAAACATTGTTTTGATGTAAAAACGCATTAACACAAAACATCAAAAGTGTTGTCCAATATTTTAGTCGAAAATAAACTTGAATAAATACTCCAAAAATTAGCAAAAATATTTTAAATCAATTGGGAGTATTTGGACAACATTTATAAACATTGTTTTGGTATAAAAACACATTTAAACAAAATCATCAAAATCTTGATAAAAACATTTATCTAACAAACTCCCCCTTTTTGATTACAAACCAAAACAATTTTAGGAAGTTGATTTTAAAACAAAACAAATTTTCCGGTCTAAAACATCAATCCATTACAAGCAAGATTCATCATAAGTGAAACACACAAGAGTAGGAGCAAAGATTTTTCAAAAACATTTTTGCACAAGCTCCCCTATCAATATGCATATCAAGAACAAGTATAAGAGCAACCAACTAAAAGCTAAAAGCTTAGCTTTTACAAAATAAGCTTGAATTATTTGAGCTTAGAAGCTCCCCTTGTCACAAGACATCATTAGTCAAGCATAAAAGTCCATAATACATCACATGGACTAAGTATTATTCACAGCTTTTGGCTTTTAAGAGCCCTAGCTTATAGCTTTTCTTGCGAGCTTATTTTCGCTTCTTTGAGTGTATGAGCGTTTTTCCTGTTTCTCCCCTTTTGGAATCATCAAAAAGAGTGTTAGCACGATAAAAACATCATACAATTATATCAAAGTGCGCAATTTTATCGATTTATCGAGCGTTTTGAAAATTGAAGCTTAAATTCCAAATAAAAAGGGAAACATTGATCATTTGATTTGCAAAAGCTCATTTGATTGATAAAACATGATCTCAATAAATATATAAGTCATTTGAAAGCAAATGAGTCATGTAGAAGTGGAAATTTTCTTTGAGACAATTTATCGAATACGTTGTGGGCGTGAAAAATAAAAGAAGTTGTATAAGACCCTTGTAAATGAATCAAGCCAAAAATTTTCATCACCAAATCAGTTCAAACACCATTCAATACATCATAATTAATAAGCTCATCACAATCATTGAAACTTCCATCAATAAAATTACAAATAAGCCAAAAACTTAAGGGTTCAACCCAATTGAGCAAAGGAAGTACAATTCTTACCATTCAATTGGTAAAGACGAGCAATGATGATGATAAACGAGCCTAATTAAGTCCAAGATGTGAAATGTATGCAAGAAAACAATTTTGAAGTGAAATTTGTGTGCATTTGGCGAAGAGGGACGAAAAATGGACAAAATGAGCTCAAATGGTTAAGTCTGAAGACATAACCGTTTTTAACCACAAAATGGCAGTGGGCGACCGGTCGACGGTGAGGGCGACCGGTTGAGGTGAGGTCCGACCGGTTGCCCTCACCCTAGGCAGCCCACTGTCTCATTCTGTTTTCCAAAATCCGAATTTTCAACCAAAAATCCGATTTTTCACCCCTAAGTTTTAAAAACGTGCAAAATGCAAACGTAAACCTTATTCAATATGCGTTATGCCTAACCGAGCTCGTATAGACGCAAAAGTCTCGGAAGATAGCGGTTTTATAAAAATGTCCGCCAATTGATCTTGAGATGGTACGAAAGATATCTCAATTTTTCGTTTAGAAACACAATCCCTTAGAAAATGATGTCGAATCTCAATATGTTTAGTACGGTTATGATGAACCGGGTTTTGAGCAATATTTATAGCGGATATGTTATCACAAAAAATAGGAACACTTTCAAAAGAACATTTATAATCCGCTAAAGTTTGTTTCATCCAAAGTAATTGAGTACAACAAAAGGCCACGAAAATATATTCGGCTTCGGCCGTTGAAAGTGAAACACAATTTTGTTTCTTTGAAAACCAAGAAAGTAGGCAATCACCTAGAAATTGACATGATCCGGAAGTACTTTTACGATCATCAATATTTCCCGCATAATCTGAATCACTATAACCTTTAAGAGAAATTTTTTCATTCTTTGGATAAAATAAACCATATTGAATAGTGCCTTTCAAATATCGAAAAATCCTTTTAACGGCACTCATATGAGATTCTTTGGGATTGCTTTGAAAACGAGCACATAGGCATACGACATGAAGAATATCCGGTCTACTTGCGGTTAAATAAAGTAAACTACCAATCATACCTCGATATTTGGATTCATCAACCGGCTTGCCTTTTTCATCTTTGTCAATCTTGACGTTTGTTGTCATTGGGGTAGAGACGGTTCTTCCTTCTTCAATGTCGAACTTATTCAAAAGCTCTTTTGTATATTTTGATTGTGAAATATAGATTCCTTCTTGGCATTGCTTAATTTGAAGTCCAAGGAAGAAGTTGAGCTCCCCCATCATGCTCATTTCAAATTCACCTTGCATTAACTTAGAACATTTCTTGCACAAGGATTCATTAGTAGCACCAAAAGTAATATCATCAACATAAATTTGCACTAATAAGAAATCTTGCCCTTTTTCAAAAACAAAGAGAGTAGTATCAACTTTACCTCTTGTAAAACCATTTTGCAAAAGAAAAGAGCTAAGTCTATCATACCATGCATGGGGTGCTTGTTTCAAACCATACAAGGCCTTTTTAAGTTTATAAACATCATTAGGCCTAGAAAAATTTTCAAACCCCGGAGGTTGTTTTACATAGACTTCTTCTTGAATAAGACCATTTAAAAATGCGGATTTTACATTCATTTGGTAAAGCTTGAAATTTTTAAAACAAGAATAGGCAAGTAAAATACGAATAACTTCTAAACGTGCTACGGGTGCAAATGTTTCATCATAATCAATACCTTCTTCTTGACAATAACCTTGAGCTACTAACCTTGCTTTGTTTCGAACAATATTGCCTTGGTCATCGAGCTTGTTCCGAAATACCCATTTTGTACCAATAATTGTTTGAGATGGAGGACAATGTACTAATTCCCATACATCATTCCTTTCAAATTGATTTAACTCCTCTTGCATTTCTAGAACCCAATCCTCATCTTCAATAGCTTCCTTAGCATTTTTAGGCTCTTTTTGAGATATAAGAGCTTTCTCGGCAAATTTTCCTCGAGTCATTACTTTATCAAGGGGATCACCTATAATAAGATCTTTTGGGTGATCTCCCTTAAATTTCAATGCTACGGGAAGATCCGAAGTATCACCTTTGTCTTCTTGAGGAACATTTGAGCTTGAAGGTTGATCATTTTGAGCATCATCTTGAACAATGGGTTCAACAATATCCTCTTCATCACTTTCATCATTGGGTATCCTTTCAACACCCGAAGCTTCATTGAATTTGACATGGATGGATTCTTCAACAACCCCACTAGTCTTATTGTAAACCCGATATGCTTTGCTCTTGGTTGAATACCCCATGAATATTCCTTCATCGGCTTTAGGATCAAGTTTGTCCAATTGATCCTTAGTATTCAAAATAAAACACTTACATCCAAATATTTTGAAATAACTAATATTTGGAGTTCTTCCTTTCCAAAGCTCATATGGAGTTTTATTCATTTTAGGATTAATATAAACTCGATTAATGACATAGCAAGCGGTACTTATGGCTTTAGCCCAAAAATATTTTGGAAGTGAAAATTCATTGAGCATGGACCGACTCATTTCTTGAAGTGTCCGATTCTTCCTTTCGGCTACTCCATTTTGTTGAGGTGTCCTTGGGGCCGAAAAATTGTGACTATATCCCTTGGTTTCACAAAAGACTCTAAATTCTCCATCAAATTCTCCACCTCGATCACTTCGAATAGACTTAATAGTATCTTCCTTTTCATTTTCAATAAGTCTACACAACTTAACAAACTCATTAACGGCATCGCTTTTATTTGTAAGAAATAGAGCCCAAGTATATCTAGAAAAATCATCAACTATAACAAAAGTGTAATGTTTTCCACTTAGACTTGTCGTACCAATATCCCCATACAAATCTAAATGAAAAAGTTGTAGAGGCTTGGTTGTGGAAATTTCATTTTTGGGCTTAAAACTACTCTTAACTAATTTGTTCTTTTGACAAGTGTCACATAAGCCAAGATTTTCAAAATTCAATTTGGGTAGTCCTTTTACATGTTGGTTTTTGTAAATAGTTTGCAAATTTTTATATCCAATATGTCCAAGTCGCCTATGCCATAAACTAGTTAAATCATTATTGGCGACAAGACAAGAAATATTTTGACTAACCAAATCACTTGTACAAATTTTGTAAAGATTGACTTTTCTAATTGCTTCACAAATAATTTTATCATTTTTGGAAATAAGGCATTTTTCTTTGTTAAAAGCAACATTATAATTTGAATCACAAAGTTGGCTAACACTTATCAAATTAAACTTAAGTCCTTCTACTAGAAGAACATTACAAAGAGAGAAAGAAGAGTTACCAATTTCTCCATTTCCAAGAATTCTTCATTTGCCATTGCCGAACATGACCATACCCTCTTCTTGGAGCTTGATGTTGGCAAAAAGTTCTCTCTTTCCGGTCATATGGCGTGAACACCCGCTGCCCACGAGCCATTTTGAATCCTCCATAGTTGTTATAGCCCCTATGACCTCGTTGTTTTCGTCGTCTATGGCCATAAGACCATGTTCGGATTCTCCTTCTTCGTCGGTTGTTTCAAGTAGCTCATCCCAAGTTTTGACTTCCGCATTTAGAGCCTTCTTTTTCGGAAAAGGCTTCTTCTTCTTTTGTTCCTCTTCCTCGAGTTTTGGGCAATCGGCTATGAAGTGCCCGAATTTTCCGCATTTAAAACACGAGTTGTCTCTCGAATTTCTCGCCTTATTTTTATTCACAAATTTTGCAAATTTATGAACAAGTGCGGCCGTTTCCTCATCATCCTCATCAATATCATAATATGCATTATTAGAAGAAGATGCAAGACCTTTAGGAATATTTTGCATACCCGATTGATTTATGGATGGTTTGGAATTTTTCCTCTCCTTGAGATAGACTTTGTAGATTAGGAGGTTCCCGATGAGCTCATCGAATTTGAGTGTCTCGAGATTTTGTGCTTCTGTGATAGCCGTCACCTTTTCGGACCATGAGCCGGGAAGGGCGTTTAACACCTTGGTCACCTTGTCTTCTTCGGAGATGACCTTTCCAAGAGCCACAAGAGGATTGACAATGTTGTCAAGCCTTTCCACCATTTTTGATATGCTTTCATCATCATGCATATTGAAATTTTCAAAGTCTTTCACAAGCATTGTTTTTCTTGCTTGCTTCACTTTCTTTGTGCCCTCATAGATGGTTTCTAATTTCTCCCAAACTTCATGTGCCGACCTTATGCCTCTTATACGATTATACTCGGTGGCGGTAAGAGAGCAATGTAAAATATTTAAGGCCTTACCGTTTAGAGAGAAAGCCTTCTTGTCATTTTCATCGAACTCCTTGAATGGTATGGGAGCCGAGGTGTCGTCCTCTAATTTCTTGGTAGGTTGATCAACTCCTTCAATGACCACATTCCAAATATCAAATCTGCACCCTTGTAGAAAGCACTCCATACGGTCTTTCCAAAATGCGTAGTTGTTGGCGTCGAATAGTGGCGGCTTGTTGGTGGAGGCGCCGGTGGTGAGATAAGCTTCATTCGTAGCCATGGATCTTTCCTCTTTACTCGAAACGAGCTAGCCAAAGAGTTTGGCTTTGATACCACTTGTTAGTCTAAGTGGCTACGATAATCTAGAGGGGATCACCCTCTTTTTCGAATGAATAAGTAAATGACAAAAATGTAAATGCGGAAATTAAACAACACTCGATGATTTATAGCGCTTCACCCCACCTAGGGACTACGTGCTCTACCACCCCGGTATATCCGAAGTGGATTTCAAAAAGAAAAAAAGATTTTATTAACAATTACCACAATTGTTACAACACCACCTTTGAAGATTACCACAATCTTCTTACAACACCTTCAAGGAGATTACCACAATCTTTCTTCAACACCTATGAAGAGTACCACACTCTTCAACACCTAAGATCACCCAAGTGTACTCTTACCACAAGAGCAACAACAAGGATATCTTGTTTTGGATGATTGACAAAATTCAAGATTACAACTCTATAGAAACAATACAAAGATTGAGTGCAAGTGTAATCAAGAATAAAAAACCTAGACCTCAAGAATGTGCAAATGAAAGTACTTAGGCTATTACAACAAGAATGTAAAAATGAAAGCTTGGAGAATTTTGCAGATTTCTTGTTGTATTGTATGCTTGTGTGTTGTGTCTTGTGTCTTCAAATCATCCTCTATTTATAGGAGAGTCTTCATAGACATAGGCTCATCCTTCTTCACTTTTGTCTACAAAAAGAGGATCACAAGATGTAGAAATATTGTACAAAAATCAAAAGTAAATCTTGCTGATAAGAATTTCAAACGGCACAATTTTGCTGTCACAAAATTACATAGGGTGACCGATTGCCCTGTATAAGATTTCGAACGTTTGAAAGAAATTAGTGCGATCCAGGACAGGTTGCAGGGGGGTCCGACTGGTCAAGGAGGGGTGCGACCGGTCGGAGGGGGGTCCGACCAGTCGCCCCCTAGGTGGACCGGTCGCCCTCCCCCTTTTTTTCACAGAATTACATTATGTTTCTTTCTGTAACAATTTGGGCGTTCTTCAGGTACCGAACGACCATTTGCTCGACCGGTCGACCTCCAAAATGAAATGTTGTCCGATTTTTGACAAAAATAAACTTCAAGAAATACTCCAAAAAATTAGTAAAAACATTTTAAATCAATTAGAAGTATTTGGACAACATTTAAAAACATTGTTTTGATGTAAAAACGCATTAACACAAAATCATCAAAAGTGTTGTCCAATATTTTAGTCGAAAATAACTTGAATAAATACTCCGAAAATTAGCAAAAACATTTTAAATCAATTGGGAGTATTTGGACAACATTTATAAACACAATGTGCCACAAGGTGGTATTCCCTTTGCTTTTACTGGAGTCTCGTCCATATTCACTTTGACCTAAGTAATTTCCCACAGACGGCGCCAACTGATTTGGGTGTGAACAAATCAGATGTACTTCAGGTTGGGTCGGTTTGTCTCGAGCATAGGTACTTTCGGTTCGGGTCCTGTAAGAGAGATAAATGTTAGGTTAGTCGGGAGAGTTCCCAGCTAAGACCCTCCGATGCTTAAGTCAGTTACAGGTGTAAGGTTGCTAATAAATATAGAGTGGTGAATAGCAATAAAATGTGATACATGTAGCAATAGAACAGTGGTGTATTTATAGGGGTTGAATGCCTGGCCGTACGAGGGCGTACGGATCCGTACGACCTCGCTCCACATGGCGGCCTCGCATTAGTCCACCTGTCCAATCCGTCTTCTTCTTCTGGGTCGGGTCAAGTAGGCGACCCGAACCATCGCCTCAGTTCAGGTTGCGACCCGAACCTAAATAATTTGTGGATCTTAGCATCCTCGGGCCATTTATTCTAATAAGCAAGGGTAATTAAGTAATTTTAAATATGTCCATATCACTACTCATGATAAAGCTGAAAAATAAAGTTGTGGCGCCATAAATCCCCCTTTTTTCTTATCCTCTTCTACACGACTTCTATTATGAATGAATTGAAAATATATTAAAAAATAAAAAAGTAGTCCTGGTCACAAGCCGACCAGGTAGCAAAAGGAAAAAAGTCGAAAAGGATACCAGAAAGTAAAGCGTACTGATCACAAACCGACCAGGTAGTTTTTTGAATAAGTGCAAATATATATAAAAAATGAAAAAAAGAGTAATCCTGATCACAGGCAGATCAGGTAACCAAATGAAAGCCTGGAAATAATGTCAACAACCAAAGTACGAAGTGGTCACAAGCCGACCAAATGGCTGCATGGTTGGGGCCTCGTTAAAACCTTCCAAGGTAAAACCCACCCTTGTGGGAAAAACTCTTGGGAGGAAAAAGAGTACCCCCCAGGAAAAAGGCGCCTAAAAAGAAACCTGAATCGGTGGCGCATTAATTAACAAACCTATATGTGGGTTGGCCAACATAATCATCCGTGATGTATTGAAGTAAGTCTGTGGGTGGGACGCCCCACCAGACGCCACTCTCCGTCTTCTTGCTCAGCATGTCTGCCACCCGATTGCCTTCGCAAAAGATATGAGAGACTACAAGATCAATGCCACTGAGTAGATGCAAGGTCTGGCGCCAATAGCCAAGGTGGCGCCATGGGACCTCCATCGTTCTTTCTTCTCAGAGTTCACCACATACTTCGAATCCGATTCCAGCCAAAGTTTCGTCCATCCTTTTGCAAATGCGTAATGAATCGCCCACATTGCTGCAACCAATTCTGCTTCGAATGCATACCCTGAACCACATCAATGGACAAAGCATCCGCGAAAGAATCCTCTACAATTCCGAAAGATACTGGATGCTGTAAGATTGCCTGGCGCCCCTAAAGCGCTGCCATCCGTGTTAACCTTGATCCAACCTGGGAGGGGTTTTTGCCATTGGACCTCCACAATCTTCGGAGCACGTCTAACCCGTCCGGGGACTCTTAAACCACGCAGGATGAAGAGGTTCTGTTGATCGTTATTCATGCATCCCTGGTCCAAAGATGCTGATTCAACGATGAGTACCTGTAGGTGAATTAGAGCCGCCTCCGGAGTCCAGATTTTGTTGTGGAAAATCAGCTCATTACGGATGTGCCAAAGAAGCCAGATGCAGGATAATATTGCCACACGCCAAAGGAAAGTCACCTGGTCACTAAAATTAAATGCTATAAGCCGTACCAGCAGTTCATTGAAACTGTAAGCCTGGAAGGGGTGCACGTGAAAGGCTTGGAAGATCTAACGCCAAAGATGCCCTACAAAAGCACAAGAAACAAATAAGTGATCGATCGATTCCCCCGATTCCCTGCAAAGAACACAAACCGAAGGGCCAGTAAAACTTCCCCTAGCTCGTAAAGAGTCCTGGACTGCCAATCGGTTGTGTATAGCTCTCCATGCCACCACTGATCGTCGTTCCGGGATATGCTGGGACCAAATTCAAGAACCCCATCTTATTGTCGGGCGCATAGGGCGTATGAATTTATAAGCCGTCTTCGAGGTAACCGAACCATCCTCTGAGTTCATCCAAACACGAGTATCCCGGGATGTAGGTGCAATTGGGACGCGCACAATAGCTCGAACCAGCTCCAAATAAGCCTCCACAAAGGGGAGGGTGAAGTGCCAGGATCCATCATAAAAATAATCGAGAGATCTGCTGTTCTTTGGAATAAATATATATAATCCCTCGGAATGCCAATTCTATCGGCAAAGAATGGAGTATCCCAACCAATTATCAATCCAAAATAATACCTCGGAATTGGCGCCTGGGATCCAACGAGCACCATCCATGCAATCAGAAATACAGGGTTTAATCCCAGTCCAAATAGAAGAAGGAATAAAGGACCTCCGGATATCCCCATTTCTAGTAAAGTACCGTTGTCTGAGAGTCCTGAAGACCACTGAGTCCGAGTTCATAACCTTCCAGCCCAATTTCATTAAGAAAGCCTTGTTAGCAGCCATGATCGATCGCACGCCCAATCCTCCCTCTGCCCTGGGCATGCAACATGTATTCCAGTTGACCACTACCTTTCCTTTAGAATTCATGTCCCCCGTCCAAATGAAATTACGCATGGCTTTTTCCATTTGATGTAGCAGCGTTGTAGGCCATTTATAGATCATCATGGAGTGCACGAAAGAACTAGTTATCACCGAGTTAACACGGCAAACCCTACCAGCGAGGGAGAGGGACGAGCCTTTCCATCGTCGAAACTTAAGGATTATCTTGTCAAAGATGGGTTGTAAATCTGCGACCTTTGGGGCTCTCTTGAAAATTGGAACGCCCAAGTAGATGGTGGGGAATGTCCCTGTATGAATCCCTAAAAAATGTTGCACCCTCCCACGGACATAATGCGAAACCTACGTCCCAAAATAAGCTTTGGATTTCTGAGGACTAAACACTTGACCCGAGATATCTGCATAGTGAGTAAGAATCTGAAGCAAGGCCCGGGCATTGGAAGAAGACGCCCCGCACATGATGACGATATCATCCGCATAAAGAATGGATCTTTGGGAAGATAATACTCCTTGGCGCCGTGAAGGCGATAACCTGGGGATCGATCCATCGCTCTCGTGATAAACCGACCCAGGACCTCCTCCGCAATACAAAACAATAGGGGTGATAAAGGATCCCCTTGTCTGACTCCTCTGGAACAGGAAAAATAACCAACAGGCATTCCATTCAACAACACTGATATTCTGGATGACCGAAGAACCACATCCACCCAACGCACGAACATCTCGGAGAAACCGAAACATCGCAAGACATATAGTAAAAAATCCCACCTCAATGTGTCGAATGCCTTACGAATATCTATTTTCAGTATCATATTCGAATCCGTGCGTCCCTGTAAGACATTAAACCCTTCAGATACCATGGCAATACACTCATGAATTTGTCTACCCGGGATGAAACCAAACTGAGTCGGGGATAAATAGTCAGCAATAATAGAACCCAAGCGCGTAGCCAAAATTTTCGTGATGATCTTGAAAGGAAGTTGCTCATGACGATAGGGCGGAAGTTTCCAATGACATTGGCATCCTTAGTCTTAGGGATGAGCGCCATGAAGCTGGCATTCAATCCCAGAGGTAGAGACGAATTGTTAAAGAAATAGCGAACAACGTCTGTTACCTCGGCGAGATATGACATCCGAGAAATGGCGATAAAAATCCCATTGAACCCATCCAGGCCCCGGGAGCCATGCGGATCCATATCAAACACCGCGTCCGCACTTCGTAATCGAGGGAATGATCGTAGGGAAGCATTGTCCGCGCCCCAACCATTGGAGTGAGCACTGGTCGACCAAATGAGAAATCCATGTTGGAGCTCCCGTTATCCGCAAAGAGTTTCTCGTAAAATGAAATAATATGGTTCCCAAGGACCGTAGCATCATCAGTGAAATTCCCTGCCACCATAAGTCCCTGAATCCCCGTGCGTCCCGTACGAATTTGACTATGCCGATGAAAAAATGTTGTATTACGATCTCCATCCTTAAGCCAGGCAGTTCGGGCCTTTTGGTTAAGGAATTCAGCCTGTGACTGCAACGTCTGCGAAAGGTTTAACTGGATGTCCAGCTCTCTATCCCGGAGAGAGGAGGTATAGCCCAAAGCCTCAATATCTGTCTGAATCTGCCGAAGGTGCTCCACCTGGCTGTCCACACTGCGGTTAACATCCCCAAACACATCCCTGTTCCAATCTTTAATAGCATATCGCAACCGCTTGAGCTTCCTCATGACTCGCAATAAAGGGTTGTGCGTGTCACATGGAGAGCCCCAAGAGGTTGTAACCAAATCCTGGAATGAATCGTGGTGGATCCACATACGCTGAAAACGAAATGGGACCGGACCCCTAGTAATGGTCGAGGAGCAGGTAACCAAAATTGGGTGATGATCAGAACCAATGCGAGGAAGAACTAAGCCCTTGACCTCCTTCCAAAGAGCGAAAAAAGGGCAAGTAGCGTGGGTCCAACTTAGCTCGAAGTAAAGATAGAGGCCTCCATGAAGAGCACCAAGTAAATGAATTCCCCGTCGTCGGGACCGCAAACAAACTAGCGTCCTCAATGAAATCCCTGAAATCCTGGCACGAGGCTTGGGAAAGAGTATCATTGCGCGAGCGTTCATGGTGCCCCAAAACCACATTGAAATCCCCAACAAGAAACAGATCATCCAGACCCAAATTCCGCAAATCCAACCATAGCTCACGTCGTGCAATGTAATCACACAAACCATGAGTAAATCCAACATAAAAAATCAAAGAACCAAATTGAACATGGAAAACAATACACTGGGTAGAAGACCAGACCTGATTAAGAATTATGATAGTGGAGTCGTGAAGAACCCAAATGTCTGGCCGCCCATTAACTCGAAAATTTTGTCCCGCAAGTGTCAAACCCAGGCTATGCCAGTAAGAGTCGGAAATAGTCGAAAAGTCCACCTTAGGTTCACAAATAGCCATAATGGAGGGTTTATGCTTGTGACATAAGGCCTTAAGAACATTGCGAGATGCAACATTCCTGATCCCCCAGATATTCCAGAAGATGCAATTCATTGAGACGGTTGAGGGGGAGTCGCCCGTGACGATCGCACGGTGAAAACAGGCTTGTGGGCGCAGAATCGATGATTGTGGAAGATCCACGTCGATGCACTAATCGCCCATTTTTTGGATTTGCGAAGTTCATCTCGTGTGGTTCTGAACTATCCATTTCAATAGTAATGTTATGAGCGGGGGGCGTCGGTCCCGACGTAATTTGCTGGAGAATACGATCTTTAGCTGAATCCAAAGAGCTGTCCCGGAAGGCACGACTCAAAGCACGAATAGGCTTTCCCAAAGGATCTTTATCTTGTGATAGGCATAATTGCGGGAGGTTGAAACGGTTGTCGCATCGAATCTTGACCTTGGGGGCGATGCCCCTGGTGGATACTCGGTGTAGTCATCGAAGGTTTGCGATCCGGGATTCAATGAACCAAGCGCCTCGAAGGTGTTACCAAGATGGATTTCTGGAGGGCAAGCGACTATGGCACGAGGGGAAGAACCTGCGCGCGTAGTCGAACCCGTATTTCCCATTGAGTCATCAATGGCCTTGCCCTTGTCCTGCTGAACAGGACGATAAACTCTACGAACCCTAGAACGCCCTCGCGGAACAGAATTATTGCGAGTAGTAGGCTCCCGTGGCTGTCCCTGGGCCGATGACGTGCGCCCATTCTTATCCGTATTACCCACTGTGTTAAAACGACAAGAAGCTGTAGAGTGCCCCGTAACACTGCACGTCGAGCAAAATGCCGATAGTTTTTCATAAGAGACGGAAACAAAAGAGCATTTGCCGGTGTGTTCAATCATAATATGTTCCTCCAAAGGTTTGGAGAGGTCAACATCCACCAGAACCCAAACAAAATGGCCCAAGGAACCATCCAAAGAAGGCTGATCAATCTGTAATGGGTTCCCAAGAGCACTGGCAATCCCCATAATGGTGTTGGGGTCCCAGTATTCCAGACTGAGTTCAAAAATCCGCACCCAAACACTCAAGCATCAAGACCGAGCCTTGTAAGGGTTGAAGTCGGCACCCACGGAGATAGACGGATAGTACCAGGGTTAAGCGTCCAATTGGTGCGTTGCAGAGCCCGGGAACGATCCTGCGCATTAAACAATTTGACACAAAAGAATCCCTTGCCCAGGGGAATTAGTTTCCATTCATTCTTGATTCCCCATAATTCAGATAGGCGTTTATGTAAGAGCATGGTAGCCCATGGCTTGGTACCTTTTCCTAAGATAACCCGTCCAATTAATGAGTAGGAAAATTCAGCTAGGCGTTTTGGTAAATGTTATCATCAATAGTTACGGAGTAGTAATCACCTTTGCGAACTGGTTTGGGGATCGATTTTTACCAGAGACCATTGTAGAAAAAGCATTGGAATTACCGGAGCCCGAGTCGTGAAATCCATTTGTTTGATACGTAACTTTGTGGGAAAGTTGAATTCGTCGGATGGGGGTTTCGAAACCACTGCGCAAAAGAATAAACTTGATGACCCATGTTACTAGCCGAAGGATCTTTGGGTTGACGATCCAGGGTGGCCCATGGTGGCGAGCATCCAAAGAAGGTGAGAAGCTTTCATTGGTGGACATGCAGGAGGAGTGCTCTGAGGATGGGAGACTGTGGCCCAGGGGGCATCACTCCCGTGGGAGGGGACCACTCTAGAGGATAGAGTGGTTGTTGGCCCGTCATGGAGACAAGAAGGGCCAGCCCCCCCATGGACAAAGGCAGCCATGGGGGTAAAGGGAGCATCCATAGACGCAGCATCGGGTGTGTGGGGCAATTTCAGGTGCACGTCGCTAGGAGACAAGCCCGTCTACAGGTACGAGGTTGTCCGGATAGTACGAGGATGTGCCAGGGCTGTTGCACATGGTTGCTGTCCGTCGTGAGAAGGCAAGGACGTGTGACGATGTTGCACGCTTGGAGCAGTCTGCATCGGCGCGTCGCATGGCGCATTTGCGAGTACGAGGACGCGCCCGGTCTTCTTTGGCGGAAAGTACGAGGAAGAGCTGGCGATGCTGGGCGGCTGGACCACGCCTGCTGCCGATGAGGACGTGCAGGTCTTTGTTGTTGTTCGGCCGACGTGTGTGTGGCGGACAAGAAGGTCAAGGAACCCCATAGAAGGAAAACTTCCCGATGTCAAATGTTTTCCATGCTCGGGTTGCCTTTGCGCGGAGAGGAGGACACGCAACGGATGATTCGCGTGGACGGGCATGATGTGGAGCAAAGTTCGAAGTAAGGCCGGAGAAAGCCAGCGACTCCGGCGAGGCCATGGCCGGCATCAACGCCGGTGAATATGGAAAAGACGTCCGATAAGAGATTAAGAGAGAGAAGAGAGCAAAACCCTAGAGAGAGAAACTAATTTCCTCTTAATCTCATAAATAATAAATGTCAAACCGACCAGGTAGTTAAATGGTTGGGGCCTCGTTAAAACCTCCCAAGGTAAAACTCACCATTGTGAGAAAAACCCTTGGCAAGAAAAAGAGTACCCCCCCCATAAAAATAAACGTCCATAAAGATAAAACAAGAAAACACATGGACGTATTATCTAACAAATATGTAAGTCGACTGGCCAACATAATCCTCCGTGAGAAGGGACACAATATCCTCTAGGGGGGACGCCCCACCAAGTCTCTGATTGCGTTTTCTTACTCAAAAAGTCTACCACTCGATTGCCTTCACGATAAATATGAGAAACCGCCAAATCCATTTGAGAAATCAAGTGAAGAGTATACCGCCATTTACCCAAGTGCCGCTAGGGGACATCAAAAGATCGTTTATGAAGAAGATCCACCACATAAGCAGAATTCGACTCAAGCCAAAGATGGGTCCAGCCCTTAACAAATGCATAGTGAATTGTTAACATAGCAGCCATCAACTCCGCCTCAAACGCATAACCAGCACCACAATGAACCACAAAGCAACCCCAAAAGAAGCGTCTGGAATTCCAGAAGACCCAGATGCCGTAAGACATCCCGTCGCTCCCGAAACGCTGCCATCTGTATTCACTTTGATCCATCCAGGAAGGGATTTTTACCAATCAACCTGCACAATATTCGGAGCTTTCCTTGGCCGGCTAGGAACATGAAGTCTCCGAAGGCATAAAAAGATCACGTTGATCATTATCCATGCAATCCTGATCTAAAGCTAAAGATTCAACAATGAGAACCCGAAGCTGGACAATAGTAGCGTCTACCGTCCAGGTCTTATAGTTGAAAGTCAAATCGTTTTGGATATGCCAAATAAGCTAGATACAAGATAATGCCGTTGCTCGCAGAGACGGATCTACATACCCACTTACGGGGGCACGTGCCCCCATAACCTTTTTTTTTGCTATTTATTATTTCTCTTTTTATTTTTTACTATTTATTATTTCTCTTTTTTGTTTTACTATTTATTATCTTTTCTATTAAATATTTTTATACTATTTATTGATCATTAGGTTAAAGATACAACTTTTGATTTATTGTGTCTTGATCCTTGATCTTGAACTAATGTAATATTAATGCTTAAGGTGAAAGACTAAGTTCACGACCATCGGCTCCCCGTCTTGTGTTTTCCGATCGTCTCCTTCGGCTGCTCCATGGCTGAGCTGCCCTTCTATGGCTATACGTCGAATTTCGATCCGACTCCAAAACTTCTACAACTTGATCGATCGTGCACTTCATCGGCTGGGCAACTGCACATCGCATTGCACAACTCCGATGCTTCTCTGATCGCAGCGGTGGATATTCATCCCACGATGATGATGTGTCCTTTGGGTTCTTCAACTTCATCTCCCTCAAAGATGAATGTTACTAGGGTTTCTGAAAATACTTTCCAGGTTCAGCCAATGTTCGTCGCGCGCAGCGCCACCCAGAGCGGCGACGGGAGGCCAGTTTCTTTCTCGGTCTTTAGAATCCCATCGAATTTCGCTACCTCCAAGAACCCCCCATGCTCGTCTACTTCGTCATACCCACATGGAGGCCTCGTCCCGCAAGAGGCATACTTGTAGCCCTCGCCTACAGCCCCTCCTCCTATGGCCGCTGCATCTCCCGCACATGTGGAGGTAGTTAGGGGGGCGCGCCCCCCACGCCTAAGCCTGCAGCGGACGCTGCAATCTTTACCCCCATGGCTGCCTATTTCCATGGGGGGCTGGCCCCTCAAAGGGGCCTTATGAGGGGCCGACGGCTATCCTCCCTACTAGGACATCCCCCTCCCAGGGGGGTGATGGCCCCTGGGCCAATCTCTGCCATCCTCAGAGAAACCCTCCTGCATGCCCTCTCACAAATGCTACTCAACAGGCTGGTAGCTCTACCACCATGGGCTCCCCCATGCATCGAACCCTGGCTTTCAGCTCATAACACTAATCCTCATATTAACTCGGTTAATTCTTTTGCGAAGGTGGTTTCAGGTAATACCAATCCATTAGATTCTACTTTTTCACAGGCCCCAGGTAATATTGCTTCATTTTCTAATATGGTTACTGGTAATATGCATTCCATCCCTAAACCAGCTAGGAAAGGGGATTATTATTCCATTACTATTGACGAAAATGTTTACCAACAACGCCTTGCTGAGTTTTCTTATTCTTTGATCGGGCGGGTTATTTTGGGCAAAGGTAATAAGCCATGGCCTACTATGCTTTTGCATAAAAGGCTATCCAAGCTATGGGGTATTAAGAATGACTGGAAACTAATTCCTTGGGCAAGGGATACTTTTGTGTCAAATTTTTCCATGCGCAGGATCGAGCTCGTGCTCAACTACGTATCAATTGGGCTCTTAATCCGGGTAGTATTCGACTATCTCCATGGGTCCCGGAATTCAATCCATACAAGGTGCATACTTCTGTGGCCAGCGTTTGGGTCCGCATTTTCAAGCTCAGTTTGGAATACTGGGATCCTAATACCATCCTAGGGATCGTCAGTGCTATTGGAAATCCGTTACAAATTGATTAGCAATCGTTTGATGGTTCTTTGGGATATTTCTTTCGTGTGCTGGTGAATATTGATCTCGCTAAATCGTTGGAGGATCACATTATGGTGGAACGAGTTGGTCAGTGTTCCTTTGTGTCAGTTAGTTATGAGAAACTTCCGGAATTTTGTTCGAAGTGTCATATTACGGGACACTCGATGGCTTCTTGCCATTTTACTTCCGCACGACACTCAGCTATGGAAAGGCGCGCCACTCCTAAACATGGACGTGACAGTGCTTCAGCAGCTCGTCCGAACTCCATTCAATGAGGACGCTCCAGAGTTCGTAAAGCTTACCATCTTATGCAGCAGGACAAGCGCAAGGCCGTTGACGACTCAATGGGAAATATGTGTTCGACTATGCGAGCAGGTTCCCCTACCTGTGCAATAGTCACTTGCCCTCCTGACATACATATGAGTAATACTTTTGAGGCACTAGCTTCAGATGATACTCCCGACCAACCTTCCGCAGATTCTCAGTCAGATTATCCAGAGAGGGAACGGGTCCCCATTGCCCCTACTTCCAACACCGTCCACGTCTCCACTATTCTACCTCTTACGATTCAGAATCCGTTGGAGAAACCTATCTGGGCTCTGAGTCATGCCTTCCAGGACAACTCCCTTGATTCGGCTAAATACATGTTAATTCAGAGTGTTACTAAGGGTCCATCACCAGCAATTCATGACATTACAATCGAATCCGGTCGCCCAGGGCCGAATGAGTTAGATTTTGCAGCATCTAAGAGATGAGCAGACTATGCAGATGAAGTGGCTCACGCTCAATCGTCGGACTCTGCAGCACACAACACGCCTATTTTTACCATGAGATCATCACGGGCGTCACCCTCCCACCGTCTCAATGAATTTCATCTTCTAGAACATCCGGGGGATTGGGAACATTGCTTCTTGTAATATTCTTAAGGCTTTATGTCAGAAACATAATCCTTCTATTTTAGCTATCTGTGAGCCTAAGGTGGACATATCATCGATTTTGGATTCTTATTGGAGTAGTTTGGGGTTAAGATTCGTGGCTCAGAGCTTTTGGGCTAACGGTCGGGCTGATATTTGGGTATTCTGTGATGCGGGTATCTCTGTCCTAAATCAGGTTTGGTCTTCTTCTCAGTGTATTGTTCTGCAAGTTCAATTGGGTTCTTTGATCTTTCATATTGGTTTTGCTCATGGTTTATGTGATCATATTGCTCGGCGTACGCTTTGGTTGGATTTGAGGAATTTGGGTCTTGATGATCTGATGATTATTGAGGATTTTAACGCGGTTTTGGGTCATCATGAGCATTCGGGCAGTGGTATTCTTTCTCAGGCCTCTTGTCAGGATTTCAAGGAATTTTTGGAGGACACTGGATTATTCCATGTGCATACATCGGGAAAGGCGTTAACTTGGTGCTCCCCTCGTACACCTTTTTCCCTTCTCCAGGTAAAATTGGATCGAGCCTTAGCAATAAGTCGATTTTTCTCTCTTTGGCAAGTTGTTAAGGGTTTGGTTCTTCCTCGTATTGGTTCGGACCACCATCCCATTTTGGTTTCTTACTCTTCCTCCGTCCTCAGGGGGCCGGTCCCATTCCGTTTTCAGCGCATGTGGATTCATCATGATTCTTTTTGGGACATTGTTACTGCATCTTGGGTGCTCCCACGTGCGTCGCCCAACCATTTGATGCGTTTTATGAGGAAGCTCAAGAGGCTGCGTTAGACTATTAAGGTTTGGAATAAAGATGTCTTTGGGGATGTTAATCGTCAGGTGGATAATCAGATGGACAAAGTTCGTCAGATTCAGGCAGATATTGAGTCTGAGGGTTTCACTGAGGTGCGTTGTGACATGGAACTTGATGATCAAAATGATTTGTTTCGCACGTTGCTATTACAATCTGAATTCCTGAAGCAAAAAGCCTGCTCGGCTTGGTTGAAGGATGGGGACCGCAACACAACGTTTTTCCATTGCTGGTGTCAGATTCGTAGTGGACACTTGGGGATCCAGGGTCTTATGGTTGATGGTAGTTACTCAGATGATCCGGTTGTTCGTGGAAATCATATTATTTCCTTCTGTATAAACCTCTTCGCAGACACATGACACACTAGTTCGGACTATACTTTGGTTGATCAGGTCATTTCTCCTACGGTTGGTACGGCAGATAACGCTCTTTTGATGGCTATTCCTTCGGAGTTAGAGATAAAAGACGCGACTTTCAATATGGGTTTGGATAGTTCTCCGGGACCGGACGGTTTCAATGGAAGGTTTTACCAGCACTTTTGGGACATAATTTCTGAGGATGTGGTGGCGGCAGTCCGTTCTTTTTTTGTTACTGCATCCTTTCCGGTGGGATTCAACGCTAGTTTTATGGCGCTCATCCCAATGACTAAGGAGGCGAACGCTATTGAGCACTTTCGGCCGATTGTAATGAGTAATTTTCTTTTTAAGATCATCACCAAGGTTTTGGCGACTCGACTGGGCTCTATCATTTCTACCTACTTGTCTCCTACACAGTTTGGATTTATCCCGGGCAGGCAGATTCACGACTGTATTGCTTGGGATTCGGAAGGTTTCAATGTTTTGCAGGGTCAGAATGATGTTAATATGATTCTAAAAATTGATATCCACAAGGCATTTGATACTGTTAATTGGGGTTTTCTAATACACGTTTTACGTCGCTTTGGTTTTTCAGAAGTGTTCGTTCACTGGATTTAAATTATCCTTCAATCGTCCAGAATTTCAGTCCTTCTAAATGGGTCGCCTGTGGGTTACTTCTCCTATTTTTGAGGGGTTAGATAGGGCGATCCGTTATCGCCATTACTGCTTTGCATCGCGGAAGATGTTCTGAGCAGATTTATTGATGATGCAGTTACGCAGAATCAGCTTCAACCATTCAGGGTGCCTAAGAAGATTATTTTTCCTTCATCTATTATGTACGCGGATGACATTGTTATTATGTGCGGGGCCTCTTCGGCGAATGCACGCTCTCTTATTCAGATTCTCACGCTTTATGCAGATATCTCGGGTTAGGCCTTCAATCCTCGCAATTCCAAAGTTTATGTCGGCAACCGGGTCTCTCATTATGTGTGTGGCCGTATTCAGATGATTATGGGTATTCATACCCGCCTTCCCAACAGTCTACTTAGGCGCCCCCATTTTCAAGGGTGCGCCTAAGGTGGTGGATGTACAACCCGTTTTTTGATAAGATTATTCTCAAGTTCAGAAGATGGAAAGGGTCATCTTTGTCTATTGTTGGTCGCGTCTGCTTGGTGAATTCAGTGATTACCAGCTCCTTTGTGCACACGATGATGGTTTACAAGTGGCCTCGAACATTGTTACTGCAAATAGAAAAGGCCATGCGTAATTTTATATAGAGTCCTAGACTGGTGATGTCAACTCTAAGGGGTCAGTGGTGGTTAATTGGAACCGTTGTTGATGCCCCGGGCTGAAGGTGGATTGGGCGTCCACTCTATTGTGGTTGCCAACAATGCGTTCCTGATGAAGTTGGGTTGGACAGTTATGACTTCAAACTCTTTGATTTGCAATACCCTCAGAAAATACTTTTTGACCTCGGATGGATCTCTACGTCGTTCGTTCATCCCCTCTTCCATCTGGACCGGGATCGGCCTTGTATTATGGGTTTCTTAGAGGACTCTCGTTGGATCCCCAGGTGTAATTCAGTAGTCTTATGTTGGCTTGACAACTGGTTGGGTTACATCATTTCCGATAGGATTGGTATTCCGCAGGAGTACAGGCATTTACTTCGGCATCGCATCTCGGATTACTTTCATGATGGGTCTCGGCACTTCACTTTCTCGTTCGTTGAGGCATATTTGAATCTGGTTCGGGATATTGTTAGAGTCCCCATCACCCCGGCTTCGAAGGATACGCGGGTTTGGTTGCACTTTGAGGATGGGATCATCACTTCGAAATCGGCTTACTCTCACCTGTGCCCCCACTCCCCGGTTGTCCAATGGGGTTCCTGAATTTGGTCACCTCATATTCCGGAACGACGTTTGATTGTGGCATGGAGAGCCATCCACAATTGACTGGCGGTATTGGATTTACTGCGTCCTAGGGGTTCCTTCATTGGCCCCTCGGTTTGCGGTCTTTGTTGTGCAGCTACTGAATCTGTTGATCATCTGTTCATCTCTTGTGTTTTTGCAGGGGCCCTTTGGCGGTGGATCTTTGACTCTTTTAATGTCCGCAGTTTTATGGCTTATAGCTTTAATGAATTCCTGGTGCGTTTAATGAGTTTTCATTTCAGTGAGCAGGTGGCTTTATTATGGCGAGTGGCAGTGTTATCCTGTATTTGGCTCAACTGGCAGATCCGAAACGACTTGACTTTCAATGACAAAAATTGGGCAGTGGATGCGGCCATCCTCCGCCTTCGTGTACTAATTTTGGAATCTTCTTCCTTAGACCGGGGTTGCATGCATAATGATCAACATGACCTATTCATTCTCCGCAGACTTCGTGTTCCTGGGCGTGCCAGACAGGTCCCGAAGATTGTGTTGGTTAATTGGTAAAAACCTTACCGTGTTAGATCAAAGTCAACACGGACGGTAGTGCTTCGGGGACGCCTTGGACGCCTCACAGCCTCTGGGGTTTTCCGAAACTGCAGAGGCTTCTTTCGAGGTTGCTTTGTGGAACGTTGCGGTTCGGGCTTTGCTTTTGAGGCGGAACTGATGGCGGTTGTGTGTGCAATTCATTACGCTTTTGTGAAGGCTAGACTCAGCTTTGGCTGGAGTCGGATTCGGTTTATGTGGTGGAGTTGCTACAGAAGAGATCCGAAGGGGTACCTTGGCGCCATCTTAACAAGTGGCGTTACACTATGCACCTTCTTTCTCAGATGAATTTGGTGGTCTCTCACATTTTCCGGGAAGGCAATCGGGTGGCAAACATACTTAGCAAGATATTGCATGCTGCGACTTGGTGGAGAGCGCCTCCAGCGGATATTGTTTCGTCTCTTACACAGGATTATGTTGGCTAGTCCAACTATAGGTTTGTTAGCTAGCGCGTCCTGGCTTCTGGTTTCTTTTCCCATTTTGGATGCTTTTTCTTTCATGGGGGGTACTCTTTTTCCTGCCAAGGGTTTTCCCCATAAGGGTGGGTTTTACCTTGGGAGGTTTTAACGAGGCCCCAACCATTCAGCCATCTCGTCGGCTTGTGACCATTTCGTTATCATTTCTGACAATGTTTTCAGGCCTACTTTTGGTTACCTGATCAGCCTGTGATCAGGATAACTCTTTTTTCATTTTTATATATATTTTCGCATTTATTCGAAAAAAATTGATCATTAGGTTAAAAACAACAAAGTGTGCCCCCATTGCAGAAAATTTTTGGATCCGTCCCTGGACCGTGCTCGCCATAAAAAAGAGACCTACACGACTTCAATTCATTTATCCCACATTTGCACGGATATCTTCCTCTTCTGTCTCTTGTTCTCTGGCTTTCATCTCTCTTGTCTCTCGTTCTCTCGTTTTCATGGGTACCTACTGCCATCAGGTAAACTCTAATGGCTAGAGTAAAACGTCTTCGAAGTGTTTTGAATTCCCAGGAAGATGTTGCATAAACATTTAAATATCACCAAGAAGTTTGATGATGAGACCCTGCCACCCAATATTCGAGATCCAACATTGAAGCACAAGAAAATGAGGAAGTCTATGAAGATATCTAAATTAGAGGTATTATTGAAGAAATATTGGAATTTATGTTTTAGTTATTTTATTTTTGGATAAATACTCTTGCGGAGCCTTGGTAAAAATTCAGAGTTGTACTCTGATAATTGAGATTTTTGGTGATTATTTTGGTTTATTGAATTTGGGTCTTACAATTATTGTTCAGAAAAGGGTTTTTGGCTATTCTGGTTGCTTGTCCATTATTCTTATCATATCTCTCTGTAGGCCTAATCTGATCTGAGAGACATCTTTTGTGAAGTTAATTGAGTAGTGGCTACTATGTGGATATAAGGAGATTATTAAGAGCAATTTCTTTTAGTTAATGCTTTTTAATATTTCTCCAAAGTAAATGGAAAAGAAAATATGACATTAGTCTAACACAATAATGAGTTCAGCCAAAATCCTTAAAATGGTGACAATGAGCTTGCCATTTTCACGTAGGTAATGGGTTCTTATGAGTTAATCAAGCGTTTGCCTTTTTCTTAATTTTTTTAATAGACCTTACTCAGCAACTTATAATTTGGGGAAAGGCTATGAATAGCCTCTTTTAAAGGCTCATGTTCAAATTTAGCCTTACTTATTCAAAAGTTTCAATTATAGCCCTCTTTTATGATAAAACCCCAAAATACCCCTTATACAAGGTTGAAGGCAAACTAATGGTTTTTAAAGGTTTTAGGGGCCGTAGATGGCGGAGCCTCCGTGGTATGGGCTTACTTCCAACTTTGCGCCACCCTCTCATCCCCGACAGCGAGAAACATCACATTCATCAAAAGCGTCGCACCACCAAACCCTAGACAGCATGCTGCATCCCCAACGTACGTTGATCACATGCAATTTTCTGCTCCTTGGCGAGAACCCAACGACAGCGGATGGTCTCTTATTCCCAGAAATTAATGACTTCGTACGCGACCCAGGGCTGGTTCCTCACCATGTGGTTAAAGAAAGGGGGTGGCGCCCCTACATCACCGCCAACGCTTCTTGCACCCTTTACCCCCATGGTGCCAATGGCCATGGGGGCCCCCTCCCATGCTACCTTGGGGGGCGGCTGCCGCTCTGCCCCCTCGAGTGGTCCCCTCCCAAGGGAGTGATGACCCCCGGGCTACGATCTCCCATCCTCGAGCACTCCTCCCGCATGTCCACCAATGAATGCTTCTCACCTTTTTGGATGCTCTGCCACCATGGGCCATCCCAACTCGTCAACCCAACAACCTCCGGCTAGTAACATGGGTCATCAAGTTTATTCTTTTGCGCAGTGGTGGTTTGAAACCCCATCCGCGGACTCAACTTTCACACACAGGCTTGGTATCAAACAAATGGATTCCACGACTCGGGCCCAGGTAATTCCAATTTGTTTTCTACGATGGTCTCTGGTAAAAATCCGATCCCCAATCCGATTCGCAAAGGTGATTACTATTCCGTAACTATTGATGATAACATTTACCAACAACGTCTCATTTGAATTTTCCTACTCATTAATTGGACGGGTTATTTTAGGAAAAGGTACCAAGCCATGGGCTACCATGCTTTTACAAAAACGCTTATCCGAATTATGGGGCATCAAGAATGAATGGAAACTAATTCCCTGGGCAAGGGATTCTTTTGTGTCAAATTGTTTAATGCGCAGGATCGTTCTCGGGCCCAGCAACGCACCAATTGGATGCTTAACCCTGGTATTATCCGTCTATCTCCGTGGGTGCCTAACTTCAACCCTTACAAGGCTCAGTCTTGATAGCTTGAGTGTTTGGGTGCGGATTTTTGAACTCACTGGAATACTGGGACCCCAATACAATCATGGGGATTGCCGAGTGCTCTTGGGAACCCATTGCTTGATTGATCGGCGTTCTTTGGATGGTTCCTTGGGCCATTTTGTTCGAGTCTCGTGGATGTTGACCTCTCCAAACCTTTGGAGGAACATATTATGATTGAACGCACCGCAAATGCTCTTTTGTTTCCATCACTTATGAAAAACTACGGCATTTTGCTCGGCGTGCGTGTTACGGGGCACTCTCTGACTTCTTGTCGTTTTAACACGGTGGGTAATACAAATAAGGATGGGCGTACGTCACCGGCCCGGGGGCGGCAGGGTGGCGACAACCGCAACAATTGCATCCCGGCGAGGGCGTTCCGGGGGTTTGTAGAGTTTATCGTCTGTTCAGCAGACAAGGGCAAGGCCGTTGATGACTCAATGGGAAATACGGGTTCGACTACGCGCGCGAGGATCTTCCCCTCGCGCCATAGTCGCTTGCCCTCCAGCAATCCATCTTGGTAACACCTTCGAGGCGCTTGGTTCAGTTGAATCCCAGGATCAGCAACCCATAGATGACTACACCGAGTATCCTGCCAGGGGGTCATCGCCAAGGTCAAGATACTTCGAAGACGACAACCGTTTCGACCTCGCAATTATGCCTATCACAAGATAAAGTATCCTTTGGGAAGCTTTATTCGTGCTCGGGTCGTGCCTTCGGGATGACTCTTTGGATTGACCAAAGATCGAATTCTCCAGAAAATCACGTCGGGACCGACACCCCGCTCATGACATTACTATTGAAACGGAAAGCTCTAGAACCACACGAGATGAACTTTGCCAAGCATCCAAAAATGGGCAGATTATGCGGATGATGTGGATCCTCCACAATCATCAGACTCGTTATGCGCCACACACGCCTGTTTTCACCGTGCGATCGTCATCGGGCGACTCCCCCTCAACCGTCTCAATGAATTGCATCTTCTGGAACATTCGAGAGATCGGGAATGTTGCATCTCGCAATGTTCTTAAGGCTTTATGTCACAAGCATAAACCTTCCATTATGGCTATTTGTGAACCTAAGGTGGACTTTTCGACTATTTCCGACTCTTATTGGCAGAGCCTGGGTTTGACACTTGCGGGACAAAATTTTCGAGTTAATGGGCGGCGGACATTTGGGTTCTTCACGACTCCACTATCACAATTCTTAATCAGTCCGGTCTTCTACCCAAAGTGTATTGTTTTCCATGTTCAATTTGGTTCTTTGCTTTTTCATGTTGGATTTACTCATGGTTTGTGTGATTACATTGCACGCCGTGAGCTATGGTTGGATTTGCGGAATTTGGGTCTGGCTGATCTGTTGCTTGTTGGGGATTTCAATGCGGTTTTGGGGCACCATGAACGCTCGCGCAATGACACTCTTTCCCAAGCCTTGTGCCAGGACTTCAGGGATTTCATAGAGGACGCCAATTTGTTTGCGGTTCCAACGACGGGGAATTCATTTACTTGGTGCTCTCCACGGAGGCCTCTATCTTTACTTCAGGCTAAGTTGGACAGAGCCACGGCTACCGCCCTTTTTTCGCTCTTTGGAAGGAGGTCAAGGGCTTAGTTCTTCCTCGCATTGGTTCCGATCATCACCCCATTTTGGTTACTTGCTCTTCGACCACTACTAGGGGTCCGATCCCATTTCGTTTTCAGCGTATGTGGATTCACCACGATTCATTCCGAGATTTGGTTATAACCTCTTGGGGCTCTCCATGTGACACGCACAACCCTTTATCTGCGAGTCATGTGGAAGCTCAGCGATTTGCGATATGCTATTAAAGATTGGAACAGGGGATGTGTTTGGGGATGTTAACGCAGTGTGGACGGCGAGATGGAGCTCCTTCGTCGATTCGGCGAGATATTGAGGTTGTGGGCTATACCTCCTCTCTCTCGGGATAGAGAGCTGGACGCGTCGATTGAAGCTTTCGCGAGATGTTGCGATCCTGAGGCTGAATTCCTTAAGCAAAAGGCCCGAATCGCCTGGCTTAAGGATGGCGACAAAACACAACATTTTTTCATCGGCGTAGTCGATTAAATCTTTGGACGCACGGGGATTGAGGGACTTATGGTGGCGGGGAACTTCACCGATGATGTACGGTCCTTGGGAATCATATTATTTCATTTTACGAGGAGCTCTTTGCGGAAAACGGGAGCTCCACCACGAATTTCTCGCTGGTCGACCGGTACTCACTCCAATGGTTGGGGCGCGGGACAATGCTTCCCTAACGATCATTCCATCGATTCGAAGTGCGCGGCGGTGTTTGATATGGATCCCAGGACAGCTCCGGGGCCGATGGGTTTAATGGGCTCTTTTACCGCCATTTCGGGAAGTCATATCTGCGAGGTAACAGACGTTGTTCGCTATTTCTTTAACAATTCGTCTCTACCTCGGGATTGAACGACTTCATGGCGCTCATCCCTAAGACTAAGGATGCCAATGTCATTGAAAACTTCCGCCCTATCGTCATGAGCAACTTCCTTTTCAAGATTATCACGAAAATATTGGCTACGCGCTTGGGTTCTATTATTGCTAACTATTTATCCCGACTCGGTTTGGTTTTATCCGGGTAGACAAATTCATGAGTGTATTGCCATGGTATCGAAGGGTTTAATGTCTTACAGGACGCACGGAGTTCGAATATGATCCACGAAAATAGATATTCGTAAGGCATTCGACACATTGAGATGGGATTTTTACTTTATGTATTGCGGCGTTTTGGATTCTCCGAGACGTTCGTGTGTTGGGTGGATGTGGTTCTTGATCGTCGAATATCGGTCTTTGTTGAATGGGATGCCTGTTGGTTATTTTGCCTGTTCTAGAGGGGTCAGACAAGGGGATCCTTTATCACCCCTATTGTTTTGTAATGCGGAGGAGGTCCTGGGTCGGTTTATCACATCAGCGATGGATCAGTCCAGGTTATCTTCCTTCACGGCGCCAAGGAATATCATCTTCCCAGCATCCATTCTTTATGCGGATGATATCGTCATCATGTGCGGGGCGTCTTCTTCCAATGCCCGGGCCTTGCTTCACATTCTTACTCACTATGCAGATATCTCGGGTAAAGTGTTCAGTCCTCAGAAATCCAAGGCTTATTTTGGGGGCAGGTTTCGCATTATGTACGCAGGAGGGTGCAACATATTTTGGGGATTCATCCAGGGACGTTCCCCACCATCTACTTGGGCGCTCCAATTTTCAAGGGAGCCCCAAAGGTCGCGGATTTACAGCCCATTTTTGACAAGATAATCCTTAAGTTCCGACGATGGAAAGGCTCGTCCCTTTCCCTTGCTGGTAGGGTTTGCCTTGTTAACTCGGTGATAACCAGTTCTTTCGTGCACTCCATGATGATTTATAAATGGCCGCCATCTTTGCTAAAACAAATGGAAAAAGCCATGCGTAATTTTATCGGGCGGGAGATGTGAATTCTAAAGGAAAGGTAGTGGTCGGGATACATCTTGCACGCCCGGGCGGAGGGAGGATTGGGCGTGCGATCGCTCAAGGCGCTAACAAGGCTTTCTTAATGAAATTGGGTGGAAGGTTCGAACTCGGACTCGTTGGTTTTCAAGACCCTCGGACAACGGTACTTTACTAGAAATGGGGACATCCAGGAGGTCCTTCCTTCCTTCTTCTGTTTGGCCGGGATTAAACCTGTATTTGTTGCGTGGATGATTTCGTTGGATACGGCGCCAATTCCGATGTATTATTTTGGATTGATAATTGGTTGGGATATTCCATTCTTGTGAAATTGGCATTCCGGAAGATTATAGGTATTTATTCTAGCAGCGTATCTCTGATTACTTTTATGATGGATCCTGGCACTTCACCCTCCCCTTTGTGGAGGCTTATTTGGAGCTGGTTCGAGCTATTGTGCGTATCCCAATTGCGCCTACATCTCGGGATACTCGTGTTTGGATGAACTCTGAGGATGGTTCAGTTACCTCGAAGACGGCTTATAAATTCTTACGCCCCTCGCCCGACGATTAGATGGGGTTCTTGGATTTGGTCCCGCATATCCCCGAATGGCGATCGTGGTGGCATGGAGAGCTATACACAACCGATTGGCGATCCAGGACTCTTTACGAGCTAGGGAAGTTTTCATTGGCCCTTCGGTTTGTGTTCTTTGCAAGGGAATCGGGGAATCGGTCGATCACTTATTTGTTTCTTGTGCTTTTGCAGGGCATCTTTGGCGTTGGATCTTCCAAGCCTTTCACGTGCACCCCTTCCAGGCTTACAGTTTCAACGAACTGCTAGTACGGCTCATGGCATTCCACTTTAGCGACCAGGTCACTTTCCTTTGGCGTGTGGCAATATTATCCTGCATCTGGCTTCTTTGGCACATCCATAATGAGCTGATTTTTCACAACAAAATCTGGACTCCGGAGGCGGCTCTCATTCGCCTACAGGTACTCATTGTTGAATCAGCATCTTTGGACCGGGGATGCATGAATAACGATCAGCAGGAACTCTTCATCCTGCGTGGTTTAAGGGTCCCCGGACGAGTTAGATGTGCTCCGAGGATTGTGGAGGTCCAATGGCAAAAACCCCTCCCAGGTTGGATCAAGGTTAACACGGATGGCAGCGCTTTAGGGGCGCCGGGCAATCTTACCAAGATCCGGTGTCTTTCGAAATTGTAGAGGATTCTTTCGCGGATGCTTTGTCCATCGTTGTGGTTGGCACGATTGAAGCGGAATTGGTTGCGGCAATGTGGGCGATTCATTACACATTTGTAAAAGGATGGACGAAACTTTGCATTTGGAATCGGATTCGAAGTATGTGGTGAACCTCTTGGAGAAGAGAACGATGGAGGTCCCATGGCGCCACCTCGGATATTGGCGCCAAACCTTGCATTTACTCGGTGGCATTGATCTTGTAGTCTCTCATATCTTTCGCGAAGGCAATCGGGTGGCGACATGCCGAGCAAGAAGACGGAGAGTGGTGTGCAGTGGGCGTCCCGCCACACGCACTGCTTTCAATACATCACGGATGATTATGTTGGCCAATCCACTTATAGGTTTGTTAATTAATGCGCCACTGCTTAAGGTTTCTTTTTAGGCGCCTTATGTTTCCTGGGGGGTACTCTTTTTCCTTCCAAGGGTTTTTCCCACAAGGGTGGGTTTTACCTTGGAAAGTTTTAACGAGGCCCCAACCATTCAGCCATTTGGTCGGCTTGTGACCACTGCGTACTTTGGTTGTTGACTTTATTTCCAGGCTTTCATTTGGTTACCTGATCTGCCTGTGATCAGGATTACTCTCTTTTCATTTTTATATATATTCGTGATTATTCAAAAAAAAAAAGGTTTTAGGGGCCGTAAAAATGGTATTAGAGCCTAGGTTTATTAAGAACTTTTAGTTAAATTTATTATATTTATGTAATTAACAATTGGTGAGGAGAATTTCTTCGAGAATATGGATCTGGACAATTGTCCCAGATGTACACCTTACAGGACCTATCATCAAATTTTGACGATGTAAGCACAAGATCACCAAGACAAGATAGCATATTGGAACAACCAATATGATGAAAAAGAACGTGCAGGAGTCGATAGGTAAACCTTGAGACACTGCCAGAAGAAAGCGGCATATTATATGAGTTTCTTTACAGTAAACCAGATAATATATGTCGATCTGATGAATCGCCAAGAAGAAGTCCATGAAAATGCCCATCGGAATAATGATTCATGATGGAGTACTAAAGTGGACCGAGATACTTCCAGACAAATCTATGTTCTCAGAAGATCTTAGAGAAGTCCAGAAGACGGTGCAGAATTATGGCAACCGCCATATTCATCTACCAGCACAAGTTCATCAGAATCAAAGCCAGATGGAAATGATGGTGAAATATCAGAAGGAAACTCTTGTAATCCTTCATGATATTCAGAAACGAGTCAAAAACCTGGAGGACAGACCAAGTTCATCCGGAGGAAAGAAACGTATTGATTTTGGAACAATACCCTATTTACATCAAAAGCGGAAACCAACCAAAGTGAAACGACAAATGACAGATGAGGAGAAGCTTATCGCCATCATCAAGGGAAAATTTGTCACAAACTAAAAAGTGATGGATATGGAAAAAATAAATCTTAAAGATCTACATGACCTTGCAGAATCCTTCACAGGATTAGGAATTGTAGATTTAAAGATGAATGCAGGAGATGGATCAGCTTTGGTTACCTATGACCCACAAGGTAGACCAATTCCACCACCGCCACCAGTAAATCCCAACGTCGCAGAAAGTGCAGGTTTTTTTTTTTTTTTTTTTAATAAATGCGAAATATATATAAAAATGAAAAAGAGTATTCCTGATCACAGGCTGATCAGGTAACCAAAGTAAAGCCTGATAATAAAGTCAAAAGAAAATAACGAAATGGTCACAAGCCGACCATATGGCTGAATGGTTGGGGCCTCGTTAAAACCTTCCAAGGTAAAACTCACCCATGTGGGAAAAACCCCTGGAAGGAAAAAGAGTACCCCCCATGATAAAAGCGTCCCAAAAGCCGACAAGACCGAAAATGCGACGCACTAAGGAACAAACCTATAATTCGATTGGCCAACATAATCCTGAGTGAGGGATGAATAATGGATGTTGGGGGCGAACCCCACCATGTATCCACCTGCGATGACTTACTTAGAATATCCATTTGCCTGGTTTCCTTCCCTAAAGATGTGCGAAACCACAAAATCCATTTGAGAAAGAAGGTGGAGAATGTATCTCCACATACTCAAATGGCGCCAAGGAACTCCAGTGGATTTCTTACGCAACAACTCCACCACATAGACCGAGTCCGACTCGGCCATAGTTGGTTCCATCCCTTTGAGGAAGCGTATTGGATGGCCCGCATAGCCATTGTAAGTTCCGCCTCAAAAGCAAAACCAAAACCACACCGTTCCATGAAGCACCCGCGAAAAAACCCCCTACAATTGCGAAAAACTCCAGAAGCTGTGAGATTTCCGGGTGCCCCCGTAGCACTACCGTCTGTGTTAACTTTGATCCATCCCAGCAAAGGTTTACGCAAGTGACTGCACAATCTTCGGGGCTTGTCTAGGCGCCCGGGAACACGAGTCGCGGAGAATGAAGAGGTCCTGTTGATCATTTTGCATGCAACCTCGGTCTAAGGAAGATGACTCGAGTAGGACACGAAGGCGTAGGATGGCCGCCTCCGGTGTCCAAGTCTTGTTGTTGAAGGTCAAGTCATTTCGATTTCCCGGATGAGCAATCAGGAAAGAACAGACGCGCGCAGAGAAAGCCCACCGATCACTTAAATGAAAACGCATCAAACGCACGAGAAATTCATTAAAGCTATAAGCCCTAAAGTAATTGATATTAAAGGCATCAAAAATCCACTGCCATAGGGCCTCTGCAAAAACCACATGAGACAAATAAATGATCAACAGATTCATTGTTAGCATAACAAAGACCGCAAACCGAGGGTCTGTGAAGGAGCCGCGCGAACGCAACACGTCTAAAACCGCAAAGGCGATTGTGGATAGCCCGCCATGCCACAATCGAACGCGTCTTTCGGAATGTGAGGAGACCAAATCCGGGAACCCCAATGAACGTTGGAGCGAGGACGCGAGAAATGTATAGCGATTTCGAAGTGATACATCCATCATCGAGTGAAGCCACACCCGTGTATCAAGCGATCTTTGGAGTGATGGGGACTCTAACAATATCTCGGACCATATCCAAATAAGCCTCAATGAATGAGAAAGTAAAGTGCCATGTCCCGTCATAAAAGTAATCCGAGATGCGATGTCGGAATAAGTGCTGTACTCCTCGGGAATCCCAATCCTATCGGCAATGATGTAACCCAACCAATTATCCCGAGAATCGAACTCCGGAATTGCATCCCGGAATCGGCGCTTGATCCTCCAAGAAACCCGAGATCCCGGGCGAATCCCTCTCCGGATGGAAGAGGGGATGAAAGAACGGCGTGGAGATCCATCAAGCCAAGAAACGCCTACGGAGGATGTTGTAAACCAAAAGAGTTGGAAGTCATAATCTTCCATCCCAACTTCATAAGGAAAGCATTGTTGGCGACCACAATAGACCGGACACCCAAACCGCCTTCCGCCCGCGGCATGCAACAACGGCTCGATTAACCACCACCGATCCTTTTCGAGTTCACATCGCTTGATCCCGGATGAAATTACGCATAGCCTTTTCCATTTGTCGTAACAAAGTTCGGGCCACTTGTATACCATCATCGTGTGCACAAAGGAGCTGGTAATCACTGAATTCACCAAACAAATGCGGCCCGCAAAATGAGCGAGAACCTTTCCACCTTCTGAACTTGAAAATAATCTTATCGAAAATTGATTGAAGGCTGGCCACTTTGGGCGCACCCTTGAAGATGGGGGCGCCCAAGTAGACTATAGGGAATGCGCCCATATGCATCCCAGTGATCGTCTGAATATGACCTCGCACATGATTGGAAACCCGGCTTCCAAAATAAGCTTTAGATTTATTAGGATTGAAAATCGACCGACATGTCTGCATAGAGGTTAAGTTATCCGGATAATAGCACGTGCACTACTCGAGGATGCCCCACACATAATCACAATATCATCTGCATACATAATGGATGAGGGGAAAACCACCTGATTAGGCGCCCAAAAAGGCTGGAGTAGATTCCTGTTGACCGCGTCCTCGACCAATCTACTCAGAACATCCTCCGCGATGCAAAATAGCGAGAGAGATAAAGATCCCCTGTCGGACCCCTCGAAAGCAAGAGAAGTAACCCACTGGTGACCCATTCAGCAGGGAGAAGTGGAAGATCGAAGGATGATCTCAATCCGGTGAATGAACACTTGAGAAACCAAAGCGACGTAACACGTGAATCAAGAAGCCCCAACTAACTGTATCAAAAGCCTTCCGGATGTCAATCTTTAAGATCATATTGACATCATTACGACCTGTAAAATATTGAACCCCTCCGAGACCAACGCAATCGATCATGGATTTTTGCCGGGATAAAGCCAAACCGGGTAGGCGACAAGTAAGAAGAGATGATCGAGCCCAGTCGCATCGCCAGAATCTTGGTAATAATCTTAAAAAGGAAATTGCTCATCACGATCGGTCTAAAGTCTTCCACCACATTAGCTTCTTTGGTTTTAGGGATGAGTGCCATAAAACTGGCATTCAGACCCGCCGGGAAGGAAGCCCTAGGATTAGAGAATGCATCACGTTGGAGATTTCACCGCAGGGAGTGAACCACTTTCAGGAATAGGAGCTCAACCACCTCTTACAGGAACTCGACTACCTTATAGAAGGCCAAATGATTATCAGACCCCTTATGGAAGATCGCATCTCGATCCGATACATCCATATGGGTTGATGCTAAATCTGAGATTTCAAAAATAGAAAAGTCTTTATTGATGAATGGGCATCAACTATGACGATTGCAGCAGGTACCCTCGATCTTACGAAAGAAGGATTCATTTTACTTCTAGAAATGAGTCTTGAAGGATCTGTAAGAATTGCAAGGGATATGACCGAAGCAAATATGAAAAGCGCGGTCACAGCTGGAGAATCATTAAAAGGAATTGTCGATGATATGGCAAAATTATACAAAATCCATTTTATCGGCACATGCTACTTTGAGGGATTAGAAGAAGAAAAAAGAAAAAGATATAAACAAGCCCTCTACAGTCTCGAGTTACATGATATTTGTCATATTGATGAATATATCAAGTTGTTCACCGAGTACCGGTGGAAATCCAAGGTGGGAGACAAAGAAGCTTCGCAGCTATTCTTTGCAAAGATTTTGAGTCCCTGGAAAGAAATGCTTATCAGGGAATACAAGGATGCAGCTGATTTGGATACAGTGGCTAGAATAATGTGTTTCCTAAAAGCCAAGCTATCTAAATGGTGCTATGAGGCAGCACTATACCGAAATTATAAGAGATTACGAGGAATTAACAAAGCAGTTCCTCTATGTTGTGTGGACGATGATATCCCAACAGTTGTGGGAGGTCAACCAAGGCGGCATAAGAAGAAGAAGGAGAGAAGCCATCCATACCGCCAGGGAAACAGCAACAAAAGAAGTAGGTCTTCATGGAGACCTTGAAAGTTCTGGTCAAAACAAAAAGCCCGAAGTTAGAAATTAGGGCAAAGACCAGCACCAAGCAGGAGAAGAGTCTCATCATCAGGTTCAAATCAAGCAAGTACCAGCAGAACCCCAGGAAGAAGAACTTTCAGACGAGCTCATACTAGAGCTAATGAAAGTTTCAAGATTGTAATTGCTGGACATGCGGAGCAAGAGGACATATCTCAACAGATTGCCCGGACAACTAGAAACGAGGAGTCAGACAGTTCGAAGCTACACCAGAAATCGAAGAAGCTGTCTACTATCAAGATCTAATACAGGTGTATCAATTTGAGGATATACCCTCGGATGAAAGCATCTATGAAGAAGAGATCTATTCTGACGATGGAAGTAACTCCAGCTCAGAATCAGAGTGAATAAGAAATTCTTCAGCAGACGGTCAGGGAGGATATGTCGGGATTCCTCTCTCACACTGCAGTTTCTCATAAAACTCTTATGAAAATTATGAAGGAAGATCTAAAGCTTCAAATTTATGATGGTTTTACAATTGGAGCGATGGAAAAGGCATTAGATAAGATTAGGTTTCGTAATAGAAAACACCAAATTATCCACAGGGTAACAACCGGAGAATTTGCCATTCCGATGGAGTTTACTGGTAACCTGGTCGAGATGCAGTTGGTCCCTTACATAGAAATCCAGGAGATCAAAAGCAGAGTTAAAAGAGAAGTTGCAAATACACTCTCATGGATTCACATCGGAGCCATAAGAGTCATTATTAAAGCAACATTCAAAGAAGGGATAGATTCGCCACTCAATCTTGCTATCTTTGACAAGCGAATCTCAAACCTCAAGGATTCATGCCTTGGAGCAGTTACAGGAAATTTGTGTGCAGGAAAATTGGCATTTAATGTCTATCCTAGAATTGCATACAATTTGGGAGATCGGAATTTCAACAGAGTCCTAACACTTCATCAAGATTTCAAAAGAGTCGATTTGATGAAAGAAGGGAATAGACCTTACTCGATCACATACAAGATTTCATATGCTCTCTCGAATACACATCATTCAGAGGTATTCTTGAGAAAGGAATTTATTGAAGTCCCAAGAATCTCTGAGGACTTTGCCAGGGTGGTTCTACCAGAAATCATTGAGTCTTCAATTATAAAGGAGATTGATATGACAATTCAAGATCAACCAGTCTTCAACAAAAGTCGAAGTCTCAGAGTTGAGCCACGAAAGATGTCTTTCCAACAAGATAGAATGATAAGCAGTAACCGTTGGGAAGAAAAGAGACCAAGTACAGTTCAGCGCATCCCAGACGTTTTCAAAACACAAGGAGAGTTGAAATGCCCAGAAGAATGGAGAGAAGTTGAAGTAATATTCGATATCACTCAAAAGGATAATATTTTTCCTTGTGATGTTCTATATTATCTCCAACAACCAATAGTTGGAAGGTATCAAGGAAGCCTGAAGATAGATGAAACTGAGCCGACTATCCCAGGAGTAGTAGGAAAAATACCAGAGCAGTTAATATTGGGGATTGAATTTCTTGAGGATCATAAACCTTGGGAAAGATCACAAGAAGGAATGGAGTTCACAGTGGTTGATAAAAGATACAGAATCAGATCACGACTAGCCCATTCTCAATATACATTTCTATCGGAATGTTATATTCTGAATACAAGACCGAGTATTTCGCCGCCTATATTGATTCATGTGCCGGAATATGTACTGCAAAGCCAGATGTTTTTCCTAAAGAAATTGGAGAAGATTTACCAGCTATTGCAGGAAGAGATTTCTCTAAAAGAATTCTTATTCTTAACAGAGGAATTAAACAAGCAGAAATCATGATCGGAGGCGCAGGCGGTACCCCATGGTACAAAGTGAAGCACCACCAATCTATTTCCATTCTACAAATATTCAAGCGATTTACACAGGAAAATGAGACAAGAAAACTTATTTTCACAATATTATGTGATCATAAGATTATTGTCCAGAGACTGCGGGAAGCATTTTACAGAAAAATGCCTATTAATTTTCGCAGCAAACGTGGTGATGAAGCCAAACTTCGGAATCCAAAGATGGCGGATCAAAGAAAATTTGGTGAAGCATTATTATCCTATAGACAATTTGGTTCGAACCATAAGGATAAGAAAATATGGGATAATAACTTGTATTCATTCCTAATACAAGGAGAAGAAAGCTCCAAAGGGCAATTGCAAAATTGATGATCTAATGGAGAATCCGCAAAGTGATGTTACAATAGAAGAACAAATATCACTTGAGGATATCAAGAAGAAGATCCGAATGGATTATAATGAAGATCCTTTGGCATGGTGGGATAAGAACGAGCTCAAAGCTTCCTTAAAAGTTAAACCAGGAAAGGAGTACGAGTTCGTGAGATTCAAACCAATCCTTATGAATCAGGAGGATCGTAAGGATATGCAGAAGATACTTAAGGAACATCTTGACCTTAAGCTAATTTCACCAGGAATTTCTCCGTACAGTAGTCCAGGATTCTTAGTCAGAAACCATGGAGAAATCAAAAGAGGAAAGCCAAGACTTGTTATTAATTACAAGGGGATTAATAACATTTTGGAGTTCGACGGATACTATATCCCAAGCATAGAACATCTGGTTAACTGTATCAAAGGTGCCAAGATATTCTCAAAGTTCGATTGCAAGTCTGGTTTTTACCAGATTAAGATGGAGGAAGAAAGTAAGAAGTTTACAGCTTTCTCTACACCACAAGGACATTATATTTGGAACGTGATGCCTATGGAATTGGCTAACGCACCCCAGATATATCAAATGAAGATGGATAATCTCTTCAAGGATTATTTCAGTTTCATGTTCGTCTATATTGATGACATTTTTATCGCATCAAAGAACATGAAGGAGCATCTCAAACACTTGGAAATATTTTCAGATGTTTGTCACAAGGAAGGATCAGTGCTCTCAGAGAAGAAGGCAGTAATTGCTACAAGAAAGATTGAATTCCTCAGAATTGAAATTGATGAATCTGGAATCATCCTACAAAGTCATATTGTAGAAAAGATACAAGGATTTCCAGATACACCAAAAGATAAGAAGCAGCTTCAGAGTTTTCTTGGAGTTGTTAATTTTGCTGGAATGTTCATAAACAATCTGGCACATTACAGGAAGGTTTTTTTTTGAATAAGTTTTATATATATATAAAAATGAAAAAGAGTATTCCTGATCACAGGCTGAACAGGTAGCCAAAAGAAAGCCTGGAAATAATGTCAAAAACCAAACGAAATGCTCATAAGCCGACCAATCGGCTGAATGGTTGGGGCCTCGTTAAAACCTTCTAAGGTAAAACCCACCCTTGTGGGAAAAACCCTTGGAAGGAAAAAGAGTACCCCCCAGGAAAATAGGCGCCTAAGATAGGAAAAGAAACCTGAAGCGGTGGCGCACTAAGTAACAAACCTATAGTTAGATTGGCCAACATAGTCATCAGTGAGGTAGTCAAGAAGCTCTGTGGGCGGGACGCCCCACCATGTGCCGCACTCCATCTTCTTGCTCAGCAAGTCCGCAACCCGATTGCCTTCCCGAAAGATATGAGAGACTACAAGATGCAGGGTTTGGCGCCAATGACTAAGATGGTGCCATGGGACCTCCATTGTTCTCTTCTCCAGTAGGTTCACCACGCACATCGAATCCGATTCCAGCCATAGTTGCATCCAACCTTTTGCAAAGGCATATTGAATTGCCCACATTGCGGCGACCAATTCAGATTCAAACGCGTACCGAGAACCACAATGATGGACAAAGCATCCTTGAAAGAAGCCTCGACAGTTCTGGAAGACTCCGGAAGCTGTGAGGTTGCCCGGCGCCCCTGAAGCGCCGCCATCCGTGTTAACCTTGATCCAACCCGGGAGGGGTTTTTGCCACTGAACCTCCACAATCTTCGGAGCGTGTCTAGGCCGTCCAGGAACCCGCAGACCGCGCAAGATAAATAGGTCTTGTTGATCATTGTTCATGCAGCCCCGATCCAAAGAAGATGATTCCACGATGAGTACCTGAAGTTGAATGATTGCCGCCTGGAGATCAAGAAGAAGATCCAAAGGAATTATAATGAAGATCCTTTGGCATGGTGGGATAAGAACGAGCTCAAAGCTTCCTTAAAAGTTAAACCAGGAAAGGAGTACGAGTTCGTGAGATTCAAACCAATCCTTATGAATCAGGAGGATCGTAAGGATATGCAGAAGATACTTAAGGAACATCTTGACCTTAAGCTAATTTCACCAGGAATTTCTCCGTACAGTAGTCCAGGATTCTTAGTCAGAAACCATGGAGAAATCAAAAGAGGAAAGCCAAGACTTGTTATTAATTACAAGGGGATTAATAACATTTTGGAGTTCGACGGATACTATATCCCAAGCATAGAACATCTGGTTAACTGTATCAAAGGTGCCAAGATATTCTCAAAGTTCGATTGCAAGTCTGGTTTTTACCAGATTAAGATGGAGGTGTTTAGCCCATTACTCAAAAATGATGCAGTATTCAAATGGGAGGATGAACATCAAAAAGAAATTAAGCAGCTTAAAGAAGTTTGCAAAAAGCTTCCAAAACTTGCAATTCCACAAGATGAAGATGAACTGGTTCTATAGACAGATGCCAGAGATTATTGGTGGGCAGCAGTTCTTACAAAAGCCACACCAGACGGTGAAGTGCCACACATATATTGCAGCGGTCTTTTTACAGACAGTGAAGCAACTCGGTGGCATATTAACGAGAAAGAATTCTTTGCAGTCAGAAAGGCTTTCAAAAAATGGCCTTTATTTCTACTGGCTAAAAAGTTTATCTTAAAAATTGATAATTCAAGTGTTAAAGCTTTTCTGAATAACAAAATTAAATCAAAACCAGAAAAAGCTAGAATACTTAGATGGCAAGCTTAATGTCAATATTATAATTATGATATTGTCATTATAAAATCTCATAAAAATGTTCTTGTAGATTTTTTAACAAGAGATGGAGGGAATCGATGATTCCATCCTCACAGCCTCAAGACATCTTGGAGACCAGCTTGAAATGCTACTCTGAGAATTCGATACCCTGGTCATCAATGCTGATTTGGCCGGGAAATTACAAGGGAATGATCGGGACAAAGTAACCGATCGAATACGAGCATATGTCCGGTCTCACTCTCAGTTGAGAACAGTGTTTCAAGGGCCACTCCTCCGGGCCGCTAATAAGCAAATGGAGCGTTTAGAGCGCAGGGCTCCCCAACATGTAGCAGAGGATTCCAGTACCTCTAGCTTAAGCGGGCAGAAATGTTGGCGCAGGGAAAAACTGATACTCCGGAGTCAAATCCCAAGTTATCACATCAACCCAGCACGTTCAGGGTAAAGGACAAAGAGATCAATCTTAGGCCTATGATGGGTAATTCTAAGGTTGATACTAACGAGTTTAAAGTTTCTTCTTCTTGGCAGGAATATCAGGCAAATTGGATATTTCTGGAAAATATCCAAGGGTATGGATGCTTCCAAATTCCAACCCACAAGAAGTGAAACGGTGCTATGAGTTTGGGGCTTTGGCCTCTATCTATACAACTTCACCAGCCCTCCCGGTGATCAAGCAATTGTCAAAATGGATCCAGGAGGTGGTTTACGAGTGCTAGTCAAATAATGACAGCTTGAAACGAGGGGATACCTTGGAACTGTATTTCATAAGTGCAGCTCCAGAGTCCATCGGAAAAGGCAGTCATGAAGCCTTTCATTATATCAGACTTCGCCGACCAGAAGAAAGAGCCTTCAAAAATATCAAGGAGGCAAATTCAGAAGAAGTACAATTAGCCATGACCTTCACTGAAGATCAGATTACAACAAGAAGGGCATGGGGATTGTGGGTCTGTCTCACTGAGATGGACAAAGTCAATTTTCCGTTCAAGTTTTATCAGAATTCAGTGAACGGTTCATTCCTGTTGAATACCATGACAGGAAAAACTACAAAATTTGCAGAAGACCTGTTTGAAAAGAAAAGAAATCTTCTGTGGGAAAACAAGCTGCCGGGGAGTAAAGAAACTCACCGCAAATATTGTAATATGGTTCATATTGGCCGTTGGGAAAATCGGGTTTGCCCCGAGTGTCCGAACTAGAAGGAACCGGAATTTGGCATAGGATTGCGGCCAAAAGTCGATCGGAGAAGACCCGGCGATGGAGAAGACAAGTCACAAAAGTATCCAAAGTTTCGGGGACCACCAAAAGGGTAGATTACCTGACAAAGTCAGTGGAGGCATGTGACTCAAGACCAACCCACTTATCAAAGAGACAAAAGGTGGGTCAGATCCAGTAATTGGCATCCAACTAATCAAGATGCTAATAATTAAAGCAAGTGATGTAATCAATGATGTCATAAGATTCCGTCTAACTAAAAGACGGGGAAAGAAGAGTCAGCAGGCTTTGGAGCGTTATCAGAATGCCTTGGATACCAAACAAGACGGGCCCCAAGCCATGTGAATATGATAAAGCATCCACTACTCTCAGCAAGTGGGAGATAGAATCCAAGGAATAGAGGCATAACTTATCTCTATATAAACAAGAGTTTTCAGAAGGATAAAGGCATCGAACATCTCCCTTAGTCTTCTACAATAAATTTTTCTTTGTAAACATAGTTGAGTGCTTTAGATTTCCAGAGTGTTTTCAGTTTTTGAAATTTTAGTTTTTAATTTTATGTACAAGAGTGTGATAGCCTTTATGAGAGGCTAAACAGGTTTTCTCCTCCCAAAAGGAGATTACTGATGTAATAAATTTTTCTTTAAGTTCTTAATAAATAAAGGTTTTTTGTTCAACATGTGTTCATAATGTTCTATTAATTCATCCCGTTTAAGAATTACTTATACGCCTGGAGTAGGAAATTAACCAAGGTTGTGTTGAGCAGTTGCTGAAGGAGTCAGATAACTTGCAGATCATCTTCCCTGCTGGTTGAAGTTGAACAGTGAGGAATTGTTTGTCAAACGATCTGGGGGCAGTAATCTTCTGACTGGTGGTGTTGCGAACCATCTCACTCGGTGCTGTTTCGGTCAAAGAAGGTATGAATTTTAAGGGATTTATTAATTTTACGGAAGCATGTTAGGCCTGATATGGTCGTAATGGACTATTTCCATTTTCACCTGTAAACCTTAGTTTGGTACTGATAATACAGAATCGTGAAGTCTTTTAAGAGTATGCCCTGTTAAGTTTATCGGCTGGAAACCTGACATGATCCATTTAAAATCTATGAATAGATACTGGATCTAAGTAGGTATAACAATGCCACGAATGAAACAGGTGATAAAAATCGAACGTGTTCATGTTTTGTGATATCTGGAATGAATTTAATCAGGTTTCCTTATTTGTTAAAGGGTATAATGGGTACTTCAATGAATAATTGATTCCTTTTAAAATGGAAGGCCAACATTGTAACTGAAACCTCAAAAAGAGCCATTTATGAACTTACCCCTTATAATTTGGTGAAGATAAGTCGGCAGAAATGGAGTAACTAGATGGATGTATTTTTATTATATGTTTTTGGCATATTGTACAATATGGAAGCACTTATACATCTAAATTTTAACTTTTATGATATTATTTTGGTGTCTTCTATTTTCCAGAATATGTGTGATTCTTCATAATCTCAGAGTATTTGAATCATGTGAAGCTTTTGCCTGGATAAATTGTTCGTAAGTAGTTATACTTATAAATATTTTTCACATTTTTTCTTCAATTGTATGATATAAAATATAAACTAATCAAGTTTCTTGTTACTTTAAAACAAGAATTTAACAGTCGACGGAGAGCATTAGAAGCATATCGATTATCATTCTTTGGATTATTTTCCATGTCTTTAAACAATGTCGAATTTACCATTTTTTGGACAATGATGTGATTTTGACTTTGAATTTGTTAATAACTTTTGTTATTAAATTTGACTATTTATTCATTCTTGTTTTATTTAGTTTTAATTTTTTTTATTGTTCTCATATTTGGATATTATTAATGTTGTGTGGATTTATTATAAATAACATCGTAAGTATTTTTGAATAAATTCGAATAGATCCATAAACAGAATCTGACTCCAGCCAAAGTTGGGTCCAGCCCTTCGCAAATGCATACTGAATGGCCACATAGCCGCCACCAATTCTGCCTCAAAAGCAAAGCCCGAACCACAACATTCCACAAAGCAACCCCGAAAGAAGCCTCTGCAGTTCCGAAAGACCCCAGAAGCTGTAAGGCGTCCAGAAGCCCCTGAAGCACTGTCGTCCGTGTTCACCTTGATCCAGCCCGAGAGGGGTTTTTGCCAAATACCTGCACAATATTCGGGGCTTGTCTAGGCCGCCTAGGTACACTAAGTCTCCGGAGAATGAAAAGGTCTTGTTGATCATTATGCATGCAACCCCGGTCTAAGGAAGAAGATTCCAAGATGAGAACGCGAAGGCGGAGGATGGCCGCATCCACCGTCCATGGCTTGTCATTGAAAGTCAAGTCGTTTCGGATATGCCAGATGAGCCAGATGCAGGATAATAGTGCCACACGACATAAGAAAGCCACCTGCTCACTGAAATGAAAATTCATTAAACGCACCAGGAATTCATTAAAGCTATAAGCCATAAAAATGTGGACGTCAAAAGAGTCAAATATCCACCGCCAAAGGGCCCCTGCAAAAACACAAGAGACGAACAAATGATCAACACATTCAACAGCTGCACAACAAAGACCGCAAACCGAGGGGCCAATGAAGCTCCCCCTAGGATGCAGTAAATCCAGTACCGCCAGTCGATTGTGGATAGCCCTCCATGCCACAATCGAGCGTCGTTCTGGGATATGAGGTGACCAAATCCAGGAACCCCATTGGACCACCAGAGAATGGGGGCGCAAATGAGAGTAAGCTTTTGAAGTAATAATCCCATCATCAGAGTGCATCCAAACACGCGTATCCTTCAAAGCCGGAGCTATGTGGACGCGAACAATATCCCGGACCAGATCCAAGTAAACCTCAATAAACGAGAAGGTGAAGTGCCAGGACTCGTCATAAAAGTAATCTGAGATGTGATGCCGAAATAGATATCTGTATTCCTGCGGGATACCAATCCTATCTGCAATGGCGTAACCCAACTAGTTGTCAAGCCAAAATAAGATTTTGGAATTACACCCGGGGATCCAACGAGAGTCCTCCAAGAAACCCGTAATGCAAGGCCGAATCCTGGTCCAGATGGAAGAGGTGATGAACGATCGATGGAGAGAACCATCCGAAGTCAAATAACATTTTCTGTGGGTTTTGCAAATCACAGAGTCCGAATTCATAACCTTCCAACCCAGCTCATCAGGAACGCATTATTAGCAACTATAATAGAATGGACGCCCAGCCCCCCTTCGGCCCGGGGCATACAACATCGATTCCAATTTACCACCACCGAACCACTAGAGTTGACATCACCAGTCCAGATAAAATTACGCATGGCCTTTTCCATTTGCAGTAACAATGTTCGAGGCCACTTGTAAACCATCATCGTGTGCACAAGGAGCTGGTGATCACCGAATTCACCAGGAAGACACGACCAGCAATAGATAAAGATGTCCCTTTCCACCTTCTGAACTTGAGAATCACCTTATCAAAAATGGGTTGTAAATCCGCCACCTTGGGAGCACCTTTGAAAATAGCAGCGCCTAGATAAACCGTTGGGAAGACCCCAACATGAATACCCATAATCTTCTATATACGGCCACGCACATGATTAGAGACCCGGTTGCCGAAGTAAACCTTGGATTTGTGAGTATTGAAGGCCTGACCCGAGATATCCGAATATAGTGTGAGGATCTGAAGAAGAGTGCGTGCATTCGCTGAAGAGGTCCCACACATAATCACAATATCATCCGCGTACATAATAGAAGAAGGAAAAATGATCTTCTTAGGCGCCATGAACGGCTGAAGCTGATTCCGGATTACTGCATCTTCAATAAATCTGCTCAGAACTTCCTCCGCAATGCAAAAGAGTAAGGGAGATAAAGGATCGCCCTGTCTAACCCCTCGAAAACAAGAGAAATAGCCCACAAGCGACCCATTCAATAAAATAGAAATTTTGGAAGATTGAAGAATAATTTCAATCCAGTAAACGAACACCTCCGAAAAGCCAAACTGATGCAAGACGTGTATCAAAAAACCCTAATTAACAGTATCAAATGCCTTGCGGATATCAATTTTCAAAATCATGTTGGCATCATTCTGACCCTGCAAAACATTGAAGCCTTCAGAAACCAGAGCTATACAGTCATGAATCTGCCTGCCCGGGATAAAACCAAACTGCGTAGGAGACAAATAATTAGAAATGATAGAGCCCAGCCAAGTCGCCAAAATCTTGGTAATAATCTTGAAAAGAAAATTACTCATAACGATCGGCTTAAAGTTCACAATAATATTAGCATCCTTAGTCTTCGGAATGAGCGCCATAAAACTAGCGTTCAATCCTGCAGGAAGGGACGCATTAATGAAGAAAAAATGAACCGTGGCGACCACATCTGCCGAAATAACATCCCAAAAGTGACGATAAAACATCCCATTGAAACTGTTCGGTCCTGGAGAACTGTCCAAACCCATATCGAAAGCCGCATCTTTAATCTCCGACTCCGTAGGAATAGCCATCAAAAGAGCATTATCCGTCGTACCAACCCTAGGAGAAATCACCTGATCAACCAAAGTATAATCTGAAATGGTATGCCATGTGTCTGCAAAGAGCTCCGTATAGAAGGAAATGGTGTGATTCCCAAGAACAACCAGATCATCTGAGTAGCTACCATCGATCATCAGACCCTGGATCCCCAAGCGTCCACTACGAATCTCACAACGACGATGGAAAAATACAGTGTTACGATCCCCATCCTTCAGCCATGTCGAGCGGGCTTTTTGCTTCAGGAATTCAGATTGTAATAACATCGTGTGAGACAAAATGTTTTGTGCATCAAGTTACATGTCACGACACACAGTAGTGAAGCTCGCGGTCTCAATATCTGCCCGAATCTGCCAAACTTTCTCCATCTGGCTCTCTACCTGGCGATTAACATCCCCAAAGATGTCTTTATTCCAAACCTTAATAGTCCGGCGCAACCTCTTGAGCTTCCACATGACGCGCAACAGAGGATTGGTCAATGCACACGGGAGGGCCCATGAAGAAGTAATAATATCCCGAAAAGAATCATGATAAATCCATATACGCTGGAAATGAAATGGAAACGACCCCCTAAGGATAGAAGATGAGCAAGAAACCAAAATGGGATGGTGATCCGAGCCAATGCAAGGAAGAACCAAACCCTTAACAACTTGCCAAAGAGAGAAAAATTGACACGTTGCTAGGGCTCCATCCAATTTCGCCTGGAGAATGGAAAAGGGCGTACGGGGAGAGCACCGAGTGAACGATTTTCCCATAGTCTGCACAGGGAACAAACCAGCGTCCTCTAAAAAGTCCCTGAAATCCTGACAAGAGGCCTGCCGAATGCTCATGTTGACCCAAAACAGCGTTAAAGTCACCAATAAGCAATAGATCATCAAGACCCAAATTCCTCAAATCCAACCAAAGCGTGCGCCGAGCAATATGATCACATAAACCATGAGCAAAACCAATATGAAAAACCATAGAACCCAATTGAACCTGCAGAACAATACACTGAGAAAAAAACCAAACCTGATGCGGAACGGAGATGTCAGCATCGCAGAAGACCCAAATATCAGCCCGACCGTTAGCACGAAAATTTTGAGTCACGAAACTCAAACCCAAACTACTCCAATAGGAATCCGAAATCGAGGAAATGTCCACCTTAGGCTTACAGATAGCTAAAATAGAAGGTTTATCCTTCTGACATAAAGCCTTAAGAATATTACGAGAAGCAATGTTCCCTATCCCCCGGATGTTCCAGAAGATGCAATTTATTGAGACGGTGGAAGAGGAGTCACCCGTGTCGAGCACACGGTAAATACATGAGTGTGGTGTGTTGTAGAATCCGACGATTGAGCGTTAGCCACTTCATCTGCATAATTCGCCCATCTTTTTGAAGCTGCAAAATCTAACTCATTTGGCCCTGGGCAATCCAGCTCAATCGTAATGTCATGAATAGCCGAAGATGGTCCCTGAGTAACACTCTGAAGTAATCTGGATTTAGCCGAATCAAGGGAGCTATCCTGGAAGGCACGACTGAGAGCACGGATAGGTTTCTCCAACGGATGCTGAATCGTAAGAGGCAAATTAGTAGAGAAGGAACTAGTATTGGAAGGAAGCCTTGGGGACCGGTTCTTGAGATTGTAAATTTGTCTGAGAATCCGCGGAGAGTTGCTCTGGGGCGTCATCTGAAGCAAGCACCTCAAAAGCATTACCAAGGTGTATATTAGTAGGGCAAGTGACTATTGCGCAGGAAGGGGAGCCTGGCGCATAGTCGAATCCATATTTCCCCTTGAGTCATCAATGGCCTTGCCCTTGTCCAGCTGCATAGGACGATAAACTTTACGAACTCTGGAGTGTCCTCTTTGAATTGAATTCAGACGTCCCTCCGGTGCCCTGGAACGCCTATGAGAAGGGCTGGTGCGCCAGTCCATAACCGTGTTTCCCATAGTAGAAAGACGGTAAGAAGCAGTCGCATGTCCCATAACGTTACACTTAGCACAAAACTCTGGCAGTTTCTCATAGCTCACCAACACAAAGGAACACTGATCAACCCGTTCCACCATAATGTGATCCTCCAACGGTTTAGCGAGATCAATATCGACCAGCACACGAATAAAATATCCTAGAGACCCATCAAGCGATCGTTGATCAATCTGAATCGGAGTGCCGATAGCACTGGCAATCCCTAAAATAGTGTTGGGATCCCAGTATTCTAAACTGAGCTCAAAGATGCGAACCCAAACACTGGCTACAGAAGTGTGAACTTTGTATGGGTTAAAATCCAGGACCCATGGAGAAAGTCGGATAGTGCCCGGATTAAGCACCCAATTGATACGTAACTGAGCACGAGATCGATCATGCGCATTAAAAAATTTAACACAAAAATATCCCTTACCCAAGGGAATTAGTTTCCAATCATTTTTAATTCCTCATATCTCAGTAGGCGTTTATGCAAAAGCATCGTCGCCCATGGCTTGTTACCTTTTCCCAAAATTACCCTTCCAATCAAGGAATAAGAAAATTCAACAAGACGTTGTTGGTAAATGTTTTAATCGATAGTCACAGAATAATAAACTCCATTCCTAACAGGTTTAGGGATAGAATGTATTTTGCCAGAAACTATATGGGAAAATGGGGTGAAATTACCTGGGGCTAAAGGAATTGAATCCATAGGATGGGTAGTACCTGAAACGATTTTAGCAAAAGTGTTACCCAAATTAGCCTGAGCATTAACTTTATGAGCCAAAAGTCGAGGGTTCAATTCATAAACGCAAGTCGTTGGGGGAGAGCTTCCAGCAATCTGAGGAGTATTCTTGGAAACAGCATCCGTGAGGGGGCATGCAGGCGGGATTCCATGCAGACGGCAGACGGTGGCCCAGGGGTCATCACCCCCCTGGGAGGGCTGCCTTAGAGGGAGGAATAGCAACCGGCCCCCATAAGGCGCCACAAGGCCCCCCCCCATGGCATGCGGTAGCCATGGGGGGAAAGGTGGGCGTCCGCCCAATAAGGGCGGCTTTCTTAGGCAGGGGGTGGTTGCCCCCTTAACCTCCATCCCCTGCGTGGAGTTAGATGTAGCGGCATGAAGCGAAGATGATGGGAACAGGAAGAATTCCGGCGGGATTAAACCGGCGGAACCTGATCCAAACCCGGGCGTGCGGCGGACTTAGAGGATGATGGCGGGAAATCCATGGGCGCTTGGGATGACGAAGACGATGGATGTTAGCGAGCATGCAGACTGAAATTGGACGTCAGTGAGAGGAGGAGTGGCTCCGCCATGGAGCCACCAGAAAATTGGAAGCAAAAACATGCGGACGACACGTGTAAGACAGTGGAGAGAGAAAAAAAAAACAAAAGCAAATGAGTTAAAAAGGGAATTAGTTGAAGAAAAGAGTTTCAATAACATCGTAAGTCTAATGATACTATATGTCGGGTCAATTGTCAATTTGGTAACCTCTAATTAAAATGCATTGCAATTTTTAGGATTCAAAATACGAATAGTATAACCAATTTAATGATAGAAATAGTAAAAAATGTTGCTAGACTTAGTGGCTCAAATTCTAAAATTGTAGCTAATTTAGTGACTGAAATTCAAAAAACCATCGCAAAGTTTAGGACGCAAAGTACAAATAGCGTCTCAAATAAGAAGAGCTATTTAATTTATAGCATGTTGTTAATTTTACGACGCAATTCATTAAAAATGTAATTAATTTGACTACACTAATTGTTAGATGTGTCTCCAGTTTATTCTTAAAATCGTCTCAAATTTGGCAACGCTATTTCATTAAAAGCGTTGTTAATTTAGTGGCACAATAATTGATTAGTGTAGTCAATATTGTACCTCAAATATTGTGGTCTACGGTAATCGTGACATAAACTAGTGTCACCAAATTGATGTTAATGACGCATTAACTAAAAGCGTCAGGTTTTGAAATTTACCTACGCATAGGTTTTGCGTCACGAATATTTTCGTGACATCAAATTTAATGTATGTTGTGACGCTTTCACAATGTAGGTAATGTAATTTATGATTCTTGGTTGGATGTGTTTCCGAACTTAACAGATACAATAAATCATAAAGCATCAGATCAAACTCAATGGGTTGTGATTTTTGATTGGATGAGTGGCTGCTTGTACTTCCACATCAAGTTTGGACGATCTGCACAGGCTCTTTTCTGATTTGCTGATCTATCAGAAAGTGATGAAGAACTCCAAATGAACTCCAGAATAACATATCTAACATCATTTGAGTAGATTTAAAGAAAAAGAAAAATGCAACAAAAAAGACAAAATAAAAAAAAAAAAAACTAACTCCCACATTAGGGGGGAAATCAACTTCCACGGAGGGAAGAAACCTTCTCCCATCAAGGGAAAATTTTGAAAAAACCAAGAAAGGTGGAGATGAGAAGAAGAAAAAAGGTTTAAAAAAAAGAACATATTATTTTTGCAGCATGAAGATGAGGGGTTGCATTTAATATTCAAAAATTAATTAATTCCACACATTAATATAATATTAGGAAAATCAATCATAATCGGCCTTTAAGTGTTAACAACTCACTATAAGAAAAAATCGGTTTACGCACAGAAAAATATGTAGGTAAGTATTAAAATAGATGTAGAGTGTAGGTAAAATTGTTGTAGGTAAAATCATTGTAGGCAAATATTTACCTACAAAATCTAAAACGGTTGGTAAATACTACATTATTTCTGTCGGTACATTTAAAAATTGTGCATCGTATGTCGGTATAATTTGGAAAAAAATAATATTATTTATTATGTAGGTATTCAGTATGTAAATGTAAAATTTAGTGACAAAATCATATTTGTCAATAATATTGTTGGTAAACTAAAATTTTCTTGTAGTAATTATAAACCATTTATAATCAATTAATTAACAATTACTGAAATTGAAAAATACCATATTAAAGTGGGATTCTTATCCAATACCTCATCACAGTTGCTCTTAAACTTGTGATTTTTATAATTGTTGATTGTGCCCTGTAATTACAAATACAATCCTTAAAGTTTGAGTGGGTCATGTGATTTCGTGTGGGCAACAGGGCACTCGCAAGTCTTATTCGTTGGGCTCCAAAGGTTGCTGCTAAATTGGTGCAACAATTATATGCGCGTCCCCATATCGAAATATATATACACAATTTATCAATGGTCGCGTAGCCACAATTATCGTATCCACACCTACAAGCACAATATATAGAGATAGAGTCTCGATCTCTCAAAAGAAAAAAGAAAAAAGGTGCAATATATATAGAATCATTTATAACCAAAACAACGTTTATTTCACGCCAAACTCTAGAGGAAGAAACGGATATTCGAACAGTTATCATCAACAAGATACCGGGAAGATTTGTACAATTTTTGCAGTGTAGCTATTATATTATGGTATTGGTGCACACAAGGAAAGAAGGATTTGAAGGAGACGAAGTTGTGAAGGAAATTAGAGCGAAGAAGGGAATGCGATTGGGGAAGTACGAATTGGGGAGGACTTTGGGAGAAGGCAACTTCGGAAAAGTTAAGTACGCCATAAATCTGGAATCGGGTCAACCCTTTGCCATCAAGATATTGGAGAAGAACAAAATTCTCGATCTCAACATCACCGATCAGGCCAGTTCTTAACCCATTCTCTTTCTCTCTGTTTAATTAATCGATTTTTCATTCTATTCCTTGCTTGAATATTGCTCAAACATCTGAGCGTTATATTCCATTAATTTTGGTTAATTCATGCGTTTGTATTTCCTGTAAAACCGCCGTCTACTTTTTCCTTTTTTTTTTTTTTTGTTTCGCCTTTTGGAGTTCTTTATGTATTTCCGGATTTACGTTTAGCTTTACTTAAGCTTTTAAATTTCTTCCACCATCATATCGTTATTTCCTTTTTTATATCTGTTAATTAATAATGATGATCACTGATCATCATGGCTACTAAAAGATAAAAAGAACATATATGTTTCAGTACTCTGCAGATTAAAACCGTGTTCAATTATATTTCTATCCTTATTTTTCATATTAATAATATTTTTGGAATTGATAATATATTTAATTATATATTTTTTTGTTCAAAAAGTATTTGTGATCATTTTGCAAGATTAAATTGTATATAGTAATTATATTTTACATAAAATATTAATTTGTTGGTCTCAATATTAATTTTATCTTATTACTCGAATTATATTGAGAATTTAATTTGGGGTGGGTCCAATTACTTATTTAATGTCACATCAAAATTATTTGAAAATAAAGTTACCCCAAACAAATATTCAAAAGACAAATTATCCAGAGCAAGAATATAAATAAATTAGTATAACATTACATCTAACATTAATGATGTGGGTCTAATTTTGGAAATAAGAATTCTGAATCTGAAAATGGTATCTGTAGATCTATAAATGGGCATTTCTTATTATTAATTAATTATGTTTAATTGAAAATTCTAGAAAAAATGGATTTTTTCCTTGAAAGGTGGATGGATAGAAGTAATTTTTTTTATTGTCAAATTATAGAACTTCAAAAAAATGGTAAAGAATCGTGAAACAATGATCCAATTCTTTTTCTAGTAGTTGATGAGGTCAAAGATCTGGAATTGACAACTTTTCTTTTAGTTTTTTTTTTTTTTTTTTTTTTTAAATTTTTTTTTGATTGTTTTTTAATTTTTTTAATTTTTTTTTAATTTTTTTAATTTTTTTTTTTTAATAAACTTTTCTTTTAGTTCTCTACCGAATAGTCACACCTTCCCACGTGCATGAACCCGTGTCCATATTTCTTCTTGTCCAAATGAGTGCTTACAATTTATTAATTTCAATAAATAATTCTGTTAATTGGATTACAGATAAAGAGGGAGATTGGCACCTTAAAACTCCTCAAGCATCCAAACGTTGTCAGATTATATGAGGTATGCGAAAGAAACGCTCTTAAGTCTTAAGAGTATCTCGATTCTCAAAGATTTTACTCTTCAACTCTTTTTCTATCTTTTTTTAATCAAATTATTGATCAATATCTGCGTCTTCTCATAAAAAATTATTTGGTTTTGGTTTTTACAAAAGGAGTTCCATAATAGGAAGTAATCCATTGCTTAATTCGTCAGGTCAAGTAAGCATATTTTAGTTTAACAATCGGGACTATTGATTGCGTCATTTAGGAATGCTTGCACCAGAGCTGCCTTAAATAAAGGGTTAGAGATGATGAAAAATATTACGAATAATTATAAAAAGACCACCTAGGTTTGGACTAATTACAAAAAAACCAAAGATGTTTTAAACTTACAAAAAAATCCTCTCAGGTTTGATTATGTCTTAGATTTAATGAGGTCACTGTAATATTTTTAGAAATATCAGATAGGTTTTGAATTTTTTTTTCTTATTAAGGGGAAAATGTAATACGTATCAAACCTCAAGCGATTTTTTGTAATTTAAATTAAAAAATCTATGGGTAAAATGTAAGACGAATCAAACCTCAAGTGATTTTTTGTAATTTTCAAAAATTTCTGGGTTTTTTTATAATTAGTCTAAACCTGGGGTTGGGGTTTGTAATTATCCCAAAATATTACTGATGGAGGACTAGAAAGGGGGTGGTTCGCGGGGGTATTGTGTATAATTAATTAATGGGGGCCCCCATTTCTGACCTCTTTTTGCATTGCATAACTGTTAGCCTTACAAATTTTTATGTTCACATTTTGGCATTAAAGTTCCATCGACACATCCTCAATGAATTTGTGGTTTATGATTTTTGAAAGATAAGTTGTGGTTTTCTTGAATTTTCAGTTTCAGACCCACCAACATCAGATAATTATGAAATCTGGACGTAATAGGATTGTTTCTTAGAGAAAAACAAGAGGGCGAAAGAAAATTCTTAGGGGCAGAAAGAATTTAAATTTAACTAATGGGAAAAGAAAAATGCATCACCCATGACCCACCTAAGTTTAACGAGTTTTTGTGATCCAGATCTCATTATGATGTTTTTCAATGTTTATATCTGTTAAAATTGCAACAAGCTGAATTGCACTAAGTTTGGTGAAAGGGGGACGGTATTAACACCCACAAAACTTATCAATACACCCATTCCCTTTAAATATAAAAATATCATTAATTAAAAAGGCCATTAGTGCTCTATTAAATTTCTAAATACACACATCTTTTTCAATATTTATAATCTTCTTTTACCTGCAAAGAATCACAGCAAATTCATGGTTAATAGAAACTCCATCTTTTCGCCAAACATAATAAAATGTAGATTTCATCAATCAATTTGTCTCAATAGATATCTTCTTGAAAGATGAAGGGGACATGTTCAAGTTTGTCCATAGAAATGGATAAGAATCAAATGACTTCTAAAAGTGAGAGATTTGTTGATAGTGTGACAATAAGTTCAAAGAAATCCCAACTATCACTTCGAAAACTCCCATGTCTGCTACCTTTCAAAAATTGCATACTCGAAGGTTCATCGCTAGCTTCTGGAAAAGTAAGTATCGAAAGTAGAACTTAAATTGAGTTATAATCTCAAACATGATTATTAATGAAACAAAATTCTAATAAAATTGTTCTTGATTACGGAACAATAAATTTGACATTTCATGGTTTTGATGAAGCTTGTCAAACCAAATTCCCTTCGCACAAGCAATTTTCGTTTTGGGAAAAGAAATTGGAGTTTAATTAGGGTTTAATTGGGAAAGGGTAAATTGGGGATTCTTGGAGGGGTATTTAGTAAATGAGTTATATTAAAAAAGGAGTGAGGGTGTATTAAGAAGAAGAGGTGTATTAATAAGTTTTGGGAGTATTAATAGAGCTTCGCTTGGTGAAAATAGTTAAAAATTGGCTAAAGATATTAAATGGGTGAACGAGAAGTCCAATTAAAGAGTATCAGATTCTTCAAAATATTTAATAAAAAAATAGGACTATATATTGGTGTATTCCCAGACAGTGGCGGTCCTAGGGGGGACAAGGGGGGGCTACTGCCCCCCAAAATTTTCAAAAAAATTTTTTTTTAGTTAAAATAGATGACTTTGCCCCCCCAAAATTTTGATAAAAACTTCAAATAGTTGTCATTTGCAATATAAAACCCATTAATTATGGTTAATATATGAGTATTTTTTTCATTGTTTAAATTTATAAGCTCGATCCGTTTTTCGCTCCCCCAAAGTTAAAATCCTGCGTTTGCCGCTATTCCCAGACATGGAAAATTAAGGAGAATCCGGACTATTCTTCGTATGCATTATATTCTAATGCTGCAATTAATGGTGTTTTTTAATTAATGACCACTAGGTCCTAGCGAGCAAGACGAAGATATATATGGTTCTTGAGTACGTGAATGGCGGTGAACTGTTTGAGAGAATTGTAAGTAGCTTTTGCTGCATGGATTAATTATGAGTAATCTTTTTACAATATAGCATTAATTTTGATCTATAAACAACATTCTAATTTTGGTTTACAGGCATCCAAAGGAAAATTCCCGGAAGCTGAAGGCAGAAAACTCTTTCAACATTTAATTGATGGTGTTAGTTACTGTCACAACAAAGGCGTTTTTCACAGAGATCTCAAAGTAGTCACAATTTTATATAAAATTCGTATTCCAGAAAATGAAGTGTCTTTTGATCTCATCTAGTATTTCATATATATCGAATACTTACCTAAGACGTTTTCACACGAAATGCAGCCAGAAAATGTGCTGATTGATGCAAGTGGAATCATTAAGATTACAGATTTCGGCCTAAGTGCATTGCCTCAACATTTTAGGGTATGTCGCTCAGAATCCATCTCATTTTTCTAAACTCTTCTTCTTCAGTCATTTATCTTGTCCAAATTTAGGATGATGGGTTGCTGCATACAACTTGTGGAAGTCCAAACTATGTTGCCCCTGAAATTCTTTCAAATAGAGGGTACGATGGTGCAGCCTCAGATACATGGTCATGCGGTGTTATCTTATACGTAATTCTCACTGGATATCTTCCCTTTGATGATCGAAATCTGGCAGTACTCTATCAGAAGGTAGTCCTGTATTTTGTGGAAAGACGATTTCCTTTCCTTTCAAGTTTAGAAACCTTAAGTTGATATTCCAAATTGCGTATCAGATTTTCAAGGGAGATGCTCAGATACCGAAATGGTTATCTCCAGGGGCAAAAATCCTAATAAAAAGGATTCTAGATCCCAATCCACATACACGGGTAACAATGAGCGAGATAAAAGAAGATGACTGGTTCAAACAAGATTACATTCCATTAGATCCCATGGAAGAAGAAGAAGAAGAAGAAAAAGAAGAAAGTGCTTGCACGGATGATGAAGTATCATTTGTACATGAGACTGTATGATTTTAGCCCTTTGTTTTTCACATACTTTCCGCCGCTTATTCATTTTGAACTTAAATTAAACTGCATGCTCAATAGCCTTCAGATGCAGAAAAAGACTCAGACTTGCCCACTCTAATAAATGCTTTTCAGCTGATTGGAATGTCATCGTGTCTCGATCTTTCTGGCTTCTTTGAGAAAGAGGTCAGAATATCCACAATCGACTAGCAACTTCAATAATATGTATCTAGTATAAGATCCCCTCATGTTGGCATGAGTTACCATTATTAAACCCAAAACATGTGCAATTTGTTATTGTCAGGATGTTTCTGAGAGGAAAATTAGATTTACGTCAAATCATTCTCCCAGAGAATTATTGGAGAGGATTGAAAATACTGTTATTCAGATGGGATTTCATGTCCAGAAGAAAAATGGAAAGGTCAGTTTCCACTAATATATTTCCTTTCCTCATAAACTCTTGGCAGGATGAGAAAATTAAAGCAGTTCACAGTTTTTAATGTTTCTGAGTTGTTTTAGTTAAATGAAAAGTGGTCATAGTGACCCCTACACTAATTTTATAAACTTTTTAGTTAAAATGAGTGGTACTGTCATTAAAGTGTGTCTGTGCATATTAATTTGTACAGTTGAAAGTGATGCAAAGCCAAGAGCGCAAAGGTCAGAAAACCCCCGGATGTCTCTCCATCACTGCAGAAGTAAGTGGTTGTTATGTTGAACACACGAGATGTCATTGCTTTATAAACTTTTAAATCATGTCAAATTTTCTACTATGGCAGGTTTTTGATTTAAGTCCATCCTTGTATGTGGTTGAGTTGCGAAAAGCTTATGGTGATCCTTTAGTGTACAGACAGGTATTTCTGAGCAGTCTTCTTAACCATACTCATTTTTGGGTGTACATATTTTCTGACTAAGTGTCTATTTGGCACATTATGCAGCTGTGTAACAAACTAGCTAATGAATTGGGTGTAGCACGAAGAGAAGTACATCTTCAAGCTAAAAGTAGTGGCTTTTGATTGAGACACTCGTCTAGCGTCTTCACTCCAACTTGTAGCTACATCAATTTATGTAATTGATTTGTAATTTAATGGAACTTGTTAAATTACATTTACTGTATAAACTTGTTAAAGTTAATTCTTGATGTTTTAGTACATAACAGAGGAACAAGTTTGGCAACAACCATTTTATTATAAATCTGGAACCTGAACAACATAACAACTGATCCGAAAATTCATCCTTATCTCACCCTCCCTTTGAAGTGAAACGATTCTATACCCAACATCTTTGAGTAGGTCTCTCGTGACACTGTCTCACGGATTTAAATCTAAGCTCCAACACAAACTCAACACCATTATTGATTAAAATATGTACGGGCACCCCCACTTGCTGTCATTGTTTAACCTACTGCAACTATTCCATCGCCGCTGAAGCTCCAACATCCAATAGTTCCACTCACACAGCACACACCTTCTCAAGGCCCGACGTCTCTGCCACTTCCTGCTCCTAAGAGCCCACCACCTCCATCGCCAATTTGTCTCGACCTAAGTACATCATCATCATTGCTTGATTTGGAAAATCTGATGTTGCAACCCAACAGAATTCTCCACCGAAACCACCATTTGAATAGCATAACCTGCCTTTACTATTGTTCTTTTTTTGATACTGTGCAATCTATGTTGCTCAAGCTAGAAGCCCCGCTGCTACTATTGCATAAATTTCACCAAACGCCGCTTTCCTGTCTCACATGGCCCGTCATCTTTGCTGCCAATGTAACTTGGCAAAAGCCTGCCATCACAGCTCGCTCGAGAGACATAACACCTCTTCCTTCGCCACCGCCATTCCACCTGGACAATTTGCCATTGACATGTTCATACCGCGGAAAACTTATATTATATTAATATTATTTTAGGGGAGAAAATTGCATCTTTAGTCGCATAAGACTCGGCCTGTTGCAATTTCAGTCCCATACTTTGCAAAAATAGTCCCATAGTTATATTTTCAGCATTAATAGTCACATATGATACAAAAGTTGTACTATTAGTCCCATAGCCGTCTAAAAGTTAACGGGGAGTACATGTGTGATGCACGTGAAGGTTAATTCATAGATTTTGGCACACAGTTGGGGCTAAAATTGCAACTTATTTATCCTATGGAACTAAAGATTCAATTTTCAATCGCAACAACATTTAAAAATAAAAACAAATTGAAAACCTGAAATAACTTCCCTATAGCTGCTAGTTCCTCTGAAGTATGAAAACAGCCACAAAAACCAAACCCGAACTATTTCTCATATAGGAGAATCCAAGTTCTAGCATGTTTCTAAATCTAAAAATTCCAGATATAACCTAGACACAACAAAATTTTGAATCTCCACACCAGAGGATACATTAGAAAACTTTTGTGATAAGAGAAAAATATATGACGAAGATAGAAAGTAAACGTTAATCACTACAAGAAATTTGGTCATTTGCAATGGAGGTTTTGCGCCGACATTTTGTTAACGCAAAATCTATTTTTCCCGACAAAAATCCGTCCCAAATATTAATTTGGCACACTGATTTTCTTCCTTCTCACTTTTTCGCGCCCTAATTTTCTACTTTCCCTCCACTGATTCACGTTAGTCTCTCACGCCTACTACTCTGTCTTTGGCTCATTCATTCATCCCGCCGGTCGCCACCACCTTCTCCCGCCATCCCCGTCACCGCCACTCTATCTCTCTGTCTCTCGCAGCTTTGGTGAGATACTGAGATTTATCATGATCTTTTCCTTAAGTTTTTCTGGTATGATTTATAAGGTTAATAACCCATTTGGATTTATCATGATCTTCTCTTTACATTTTTGGATTGATTTTTTTTTTTTTTGGTTAATTCGCAGTTCCAGCTATAATAAAAACTTCAGAAAATGTCCGCGCTTTGGTTTCACCTCGGTATGTCCGCAGGCGCATCCACTTTTGTCTCTCCCTGTCTTCCTCAATTTGTTACTTTTTCATTGTTTTTCCCTTAGAACCCTAACATTTTTCTCTTTCTACAGGATAATAACAATCCGATAGTAAGTTCGGGGCGAGGATTGGAGCCTTATCGCCCGAGGAATTCAGGGGAGGTCTGGGAAGTCGTGCCGCCTTCGCTGGTGTAATCAGCTTGACCCTTCCGTCAAGCGCAAACCTTTTACTGGTAAAGTTTTAATGAGATTATTTTGTAGAGATACGTGTCTGTTATTTGAATATTTATTCTTTATCCCGGAAAAAGGATTTGGTGTTGGTGTTCTTATTGTGCTTGGATATTTGATATGCGTCAATGTGGGATTGATTTTTGTGTTTTTCGTTAACCTTACTGTTGTCTTTGATTGTTTGGTTAAAATAATGAGTTCGGTGTGTGAGTGTGTCTGTACTTTATGTTGAGTGTAGAATGTGGTTATGTGCTTTGTTTGATGGGGGAACTTATTCAAGTTTGTTTCCTGTTCTATTGTTGCCTGTGTTGCTTCCATGGTGTTTGAAATATCTTTAGAAAGGAATCATGTTGCAGAAGGTGAGAACTTCTTCACCGTAGTTACTTCTAATGAGTGGCTACTGAGATACTGTAACCTCTTATGAGTATCTGTTATTCGTCTAGCCGTCTAATTTAACTCGAAAGTAAGGGTATAATGAAGAATTTAGTCTTCTATTTTTGTTTAGCTTGAAAAAGGAGAAAATTTTCAGTTTGGCAAAGAATACTCCTATCTCTGGTGATTACACTCTGTTTAGGATTCCAACTGTTGAAGCTTTATACAGGATAAAACTGGTTAGTAAGTTGGTGAATGTATAATGCATTGCATCTAGATCACTTGAATAAAGAATTATACTGTATCGTAAGTATGGATAGAAGATCATGCACTCAGGTACATGGGGTATATGATGCAGACTTCTGCTTTACCTTATTTACTTTGCCTCTTCTATGATGTGTATGTTACACAACGCTGCTTTACTTTTGTTTTCGTTGCCCCCTAGAACTACCTATACAATGAATTAGTACAGTAGTTTGATACAAATGATGATAATGCTAACAACACCTTAGTGAAGGATTGCATTTTTCTACAAAGATATTGTGCCTAATATTTAACGGTACATTTGCGTTCAATAAATTTTTTGGTTTTTCTGGTGTTTGGTTCTTCTGATTCTTCTTCTTTTTTACTTAATTATTCTTTTTAAGGTCGATTATAAATATAATGCCAAATACCTTCATTATGAACTTATGAAAAGTTGACTGCCTCGGCAAAATCTGAGCTCTATCATAGTTATATATTAAGACTATTTTACAAACTTCAATCTAATCAATTCTCATCTACTTAGCTAATGAAAGTGACAATAAGAGCCAATTCTTTTCTGAAAACCATGGATTGACTGGAAGAAAACTCATGCGTGGCCTATCTCCTGAATCTTGTGAAATAGAACAGCTTAGAGACACCAGAATTTCCTAAGAAGCATTTTCTAATTTATCATTACTAATTACCTTATATGGATTCCAATGGAGGTCAAAATAGTTATGAAGAATCAAATTTTGCCTTTCAATTTGAAAGATTACTCGGCTGTTACGGTTACTTCTTGTGAGAAGGCCATGAATTAAGTTTGTGGCTAAAACCTTTAGTTTTCTATATTTGCTTTGTGTTGTTTTTCCTATTTTCCTTTACATAAAAATGCATCATGTAGAAAAAGTTGCAATTTTCTTAAAAATCTTTTCAGACAACTGCTTAGACTATGAGTACTACAAATGTCATCCACTATTGTTGTCAATCTCTTAATGTCTTTGTATACCTTTATTAGTTGAATATTTAGGTTCTAGCACCAGGGTAGAAAACAGAGTTTATATTTGCATTGCTCTTAGTATTTTCTGATAGTAGATAGAACAGATAAACACCAATGCTTAGAAGACGTTGATCAGATTTAAAAATAGAAGAGCAGGCATATTGCATGGTTTTTGTATTAATCATATAACCTGTTAATTTGTGTCATTGATTAGATTTTCTCAAGATGCTTGCGTTCTTCCCATCATATTGCAAATGTTAATAGGATGTTGCCATGGTCTTTATGTTTCTCTTCTTCTTTTCATGTCTATCCATACATTGTATACATTTGGTTTCTGTTTTAGAACCATAGTTAAGTCATTGTATCATGTCAAATTGCAGCTCTATGTCTTTTATTGGTCTTTTTCGATTAAGGTTATTATATGCCTTATCTGTTGCTTTCATTACTTGGAGCGATGTACGATTAGTGGTATATTTCAGTCAGCTTGAGTTTCTTATAAGTTATTGTCATTGCCCATCTGGTTTGTCTAATTTTAATCAAATAATTGCAGGTTTGTCTGGTGAAGCACAACAAAAATACCCCTCCGATCCACTTGTTTTCTGCTTACGTATGCTTTGTTGAGGTTGTTTCATCATGTATGGAATCTTTTCAACTGGAATTGTGTCATATAACCTGATTAATAAGTTATTTGTTAAATCTTGATTAGTCTAAGGTTGTGATCTACTGCTTGTATATACCACGAGGAAGATGGTGATGATTTTATTTTGCTGTTCAATATTCATATTGGAATTTTTATGATCGATTTTGTTTCACCTTCATTTGCATCTTTCATTGATGCACCCACCATCTTGATTATACTATTTGGTGTAAAGTCTGATAGATTAATAATACCATGAATTACAAGCAAAAAAAGGCTTTAGCGACGACTAAATGTCGTCACAAATAAAAAGGGTTATTAGAGACTACTTGTTGTCTCAAAAAATATTGCTACGTCAGCATTGAAGAAAATGCGACGAATAAATTAATTGTAACAATAAATTGCCGCTAATACAGTCGTCGCAAATAATCTTTTTGTGTCAAGGCATTGGTAGCAACGTTTTTGCAACGGAGTTTTAAACCAAAAGGATTATTTGCGACGACTATTGGTCTTTTGTGAAAACATATCGTCGTCGCAAAAAACTCTTTTTACAGTAGTGGTTTAAAGGAAAAAGACTTGCAAGACATTAGCATGAGAGAACCTAAAAGTTCTACATGCATAAATTCTCTAGTCATCTGGTAAAAAATCTCACCACTTTAAGAAATAAGGCCAGAGTGATTATATGCAGAAAGAACTGCAACAAAAAGTAATTTCATCTAGCTTAACACCTGCATTCATCATCTGGTAGAAAATTTTCAGAGCTCCATCTCCAAAAATCCATGCATTCCAATTTCCAAAACCAGTAATCATGATGTTCCATTAGGTTACATCTCTGAAACTCATTCCTTAAAATATTGAATGTCATGTCCTCAGGCTACCACATTTCATATACATGTTAATTAAATTGTTACTCACCAAGAAGCAACACTCCTTAGAGGCATTCAATTAAACACCTGTGAAGCAACTTCCATCAAGCTAGCTGAACATTAGGTTCAAGCATTAGGCGATATAATTCAAGAACGTTTCCGTAGCTAAAAGCGAAACATAAACATGTAACATTTTTTTTGGAAACAAAAGGGAAAGCTTCATTAATAAAGCAGGTCGAACTGCAAATCTTTACAGATGAAGAGGGGAGGAACAAATCTCCACTCTAAGACACCTGACATATAATTATTGCTCTAGCTAACACATGCGCAACATCATTCACTGATCGCCTAACAAACACACAATTCACATTTTGCATATGCACAAGAACTTCTCTACATTCATTAATTAAGTCAGCAAAATAGGAAATTTCTGCTGGTTTTCTTCTCAAGGATTTAATCATTGTGAGACTATCAGATTCCAGGATAATAGATGAATTACCCCATCCTCTCTTCAGCCAGCTAAGGATCTCTCTTATACCAATAGCCTCAGCAATTTCTGGAACTAAAGAAACATGTATTACTCCTTGAAGAGCAGCCAAAAAATTGCCCTCTGAATCTCGAAGTATGCCTCCAAAGCCAATCTTACCAGACTCAGCAAAAAGAGCTGCATCTACATTACATTTGATTCATCCTTCTTCTGATTTTTGCCATCTTACAGCCCCATCAGAATTAGAAATATGTTAGTCCCCAACTTCCACAACTCGTGCCACTTCCTATTGAAAGAGCAAAGAGTTGCCATTATTAATAACCTGAGCAGGAGTCTAAAATTTTTGGTTCCAGACTATGTCGTTCCTATTCTTTCAAAGGCTCCACAACAACATTGTCACCTGGCTTTTGTTCTCAGTCGATGCCTTCTCCCAATCTAGATGCAGACAGGATAAAAATGACAGAAGTTCTAAATAATACTGTAAGTCCAAGCGGCTACGATAATCTAAGGGGGGGTGAATAGATTATCTCCATTTTCTCGATTTAGCCCTTTTTTCGAATCAAACAAGCCAAGACAATAGTAAAGGTGCGGAAAGTAAACAACACACGTTGATTTATAGAGGTTCAATCCACCTAGGGCCTAATCCTCTACCACTCCAGTATATCCGGGATGGATTTCAAAAAGAAAAAAGATTTTATTAATTACCAAAATTAATACAACACCTTACAACATCACCTTGAAGAGCACCACACTCTTCTTCAACACCACCTTTGAGATTACCACAATCTCTCTTGAAGATTACCACAATCTCCAACGGCACCTTGTGAAGATCACCACAATCTTCAGCCTTGAAGAACACCAAATTCTTCAACACCTCAAGAGCACCACACTCTTGAATAAGAAGATTACCACAATCTTCTTGCACCTATCACCTAGATCATCCTAGTGTGTTCTTACCACAAGAACACTCACAAGGATATCTTGTGTTGAATGATAACCCAAAAACTCAAGATTGCAACTCGATAATGTATGATACAAATTCGAGTGCAAGTGTAATCAAGAAATAAGCCTAGACCTTAAGATGTGAAAGTGAAAGACCTTAGGCTATTACAACAAGAATAATAACAATGAAGAACAAATAATGTTTGCTTGAGTGTATCTTGTTGTGTTGTAGTTTTCTCTCTTATTGTGTTGCTTCAAATCTTCCTCTATTTATAGGAGATGATTGATCATTGATAGGCTCCTCTTGGGAACTGATTTCTACAAAAAAATTGCAATTAAAATCAAGATTATAGCTGTTAGAAATCAATCCCACAATTTAGGGAAAAGTTGTCTGCTGCACAACGGTTAGAATTTTGCTGTCAAAACATAGGGCGACCGGTCGCGCAGAAATAGAGTTCGAAAAGAATACAGAAAAAATCACACAGGGGGACCGGTCCTGGGGGGGTCCGACCTGTAAGTCCAAGCGGCTACGATAATCTAGAGGGGGGGTGAATAGATTATCTCCATCTTTTCGATTTCGCCCTCTTTTTATAATCAAATGCTCAAACACAATAATAAAGGTGCGGAATGTAAACAACACACGTCGATTTAAAGAGGTTCAACCCACCTAGGGCCTAATCCTCTACCACCCCAGTATATCCGGGATGGATTTCAAAAGGAAAAAGAATTTTATTAATTACCAAAATTAATAAAAATTCAACTTACAACACCTTGAAGAGCACCACACTCTTCTTCAACAACACCTTTGAGATTACCACAATCTCTTCTTGAAGATTACCACAATCTCCCTTTGAAGATTACCACAATCTTCCTTCAATGGCACTTTGTGAAGATTACCACAATCTTCACCCTTGAAGAATACCAAATTCTTCAACACCTCAATAAGAAGATCACCACAATCTTCTTTTCCTATCACCTAGATCATCCAAGTGTGTTCTTACCACAAGAACACTCACAAGGATATCTTGTGTTTGAATGATAACCAAAAATCAAGATTACAACTCAATAATGAATAATACAATTTGAGTGCAAGGTGTAATCAAGAATAGCCTAGACCTCAAGGATGTGAAAGTGATAAGCTAGGCAAATTTACAACAAGAATAATAACAATGAAAGACCAAGTATATGCTTGAAGTGTATCTTGTTGTGTTGTATCTCAATTGTTGCATTGGTTGCTCCAAAACTTCCTCTATTTATAGGAGATGATTGATCAAGCATAGGCTCCTCTTGGGGATTGAAAATCTACAGAAAAATACAAATAAAATCAAGAATATAGCTGTTAGAAATCAATCCCACAATTTAAGGAAATGTGTCTGCTATCAAACGGTCATATTTTTGCTGTCAATACACAGGGCGACCGGTCGCACAGAAATAAGAGGAATAAGAACACTTTGAAAAAATCAACAGGGCGACCGGCCGACATAGGCTTCGACCGGTCGACCCCTGTCTCAACCGGTCCCCCTAATACAAAAAACGAAGAGGTTTTGTTCTGTTTCAAAATGAAACATGCAGGTACCGGTCGACCACTGGGCGACCGGTCGACCGGTCGACCTGCCTATTTTTACTTCCGTCTCATTTTCTGTTTCTAAAAACATCTTCAGGTACGGGTTGCCCTATAGGGCGACCGGTCGACCACGAGACAGAAATGTTGTCCAATTTTTGTCGAAAATAAAACTCAAGAAATACTCCGAAAATTTAGTAAAAACATTTTAAACCGATCGAGAGTATTTAGACAACATTTAGGAACCTTGTTTTAGAGAAAAAAACCATTGACATAAAATCATTAAAATTGTTGTCCATTGTTATCAAGAATAAACTTGAGGAAATACTCCGGAAAATATTAAAACCATTTTAAATCATTTAGGAGTATTTAGACAACCTTTAAAAACAATGTTATGGTGATAAAATAAAATCATCAAAATTAAGATAAAAACATGTATCAAACACGACCGGTCACCCCTCTTAAAAATTGCATTACAGAGTGTTCTGTAATGTTCCCAGGTACCGGTCGCCTTCTTGGTCGACCGGTCGACCTCCGAAATGAAATGTTGTCCGATTTTTGTCAAAAATAAACTTCAAGAAATACTCCAAAAAATTAGTAAAAACATTTTAAATCATTTGAGAGTATTTGGACAACATTTAAAACAAGTTTTGGTGTAAAAACCAATTAACACAAAATCATTAAAAGCGTTGTCCAATTTTGTCGAAAATAAACTTGAAGAAATACTCCGGAAAATATTAAAACCATTTTAAATCATTTAGGAGTATTTGGACAACCTTTGAAAACATTGTATTGGTATAAAAACAAAATCATCAAAATCATGATAAAACCATTTATCAAAACCATTTTAAATCATATAGGAGTATTTGGACAACCTTTAAAAACATTGTTTTGGTATAAAAACAAAATCATCAAAATCATGATAAAACCATTTATCAAACAATCTCCCCCTTTTTGATGATTACAAACCAAAACAATTTTAACGAGGTCGATTTTGAAAACAAAATAATTTTACCGGTTAAAAAGAACTATCCGTAGTGAGCGACAACATTTCGTGCAATATAAACACAAAGATGGGAGTAGAGATATTCAAACACATATAGCAAAAGTTCCCCTATCAACATGCACAACAAGAGTAATATAGAATCAACTTAAACAAAAGCTAAAAGCTTAGCTTTTCGATATAGAGCTTAAGTATCAAAAACTTATAAGCTCCCCCTGTCAACAAAACATCATTAGACATGTAAACAAGTCCATGAAACATCATACGGACTAAATATGATTCACAGCAATATGGCTTATAATAGCCACAACTTATAGCTTCTTATCTCGAGCTTATTTTAGCTTCTTTGAGCTAATAAGCTTATAACCTGTTTCTCCCCCTTTGGAATCATCAAAAATAATGTTAGCACGATAAAAACATCATATAATCATATCAAAGTGCGCAACTAAACCGATGTATCGAGCTATTTGAACATTGAAGTTTATAGACCAAATAGGAGGGAAAAGTCGATCATATGACTTGTAGAAGCTTGTAAAAACTCATTTGATTTGCAAAACATGATCTCTATAAATATACAAGACTTTTGAAATCGAGAGAATCATGTGGGTGATGAATTTTTCATTGAAACATTTTATCGAACACTTGGCGGGCGTTAAAAATAGATGAAGATATATATAGCCCTTGTAAATGTAATCAAGCCAAGTTTTTCATCACCAAAAGCAATGTTATAAATATCATCCAACAACAATTAATGAGCTCATCACAAATATATATGAATTGCATCAAGAAATACACATATAAGCCAAGTTCTCAAGGGTTCAACCCAATTGAGATAAGAGAGCAGAATTCTTACCATTTAATCGGTAAAGATGAGCAACAATGATGATAAACGAGCTAGATAATCCCCAAAATATGAAATTTATGCAACAAAACTCATTTGGAGTGAATTGTGTGTGCAAATGACAAAGGGAACGAAAAATGGAGTAAAAGAGCCAAAATGGCTAAGTCTGGAAAACAGAATGCATTTTAAGCATAAAAAGGCACAGGGCGACCGGTCCAGGCTGAGGGCGACCGGTCGGAGCTGAGGGCGACTGGTCGGCCTCAGCCCTGGCAGCCCACTGGTTCAGTTCTGTTTTGAAAATCCGAAATTTGAACCAAAAATCGATTTTTCGCCCCTAAGTTTTAAAAACGTGTAAAATGCAAACGTAGACCTCATTCAATATACATTATGACATAATCAAGCTCGAAATGAGGTAAAAGACTCGTCGGTTAAAAACAAATGTCCGCGATTTTTCTTTGAGACGGAATTAAACACGTCTCAATTTTTTGTTTAGGAAGCGCAATCCCTTGGAAAAGAGATATCGAATCTCAATATATTTAGTTCGATTATGACGAACCATATTTTGAAAAATTATTATCACCGGACTTGTTATCCCAAAAATAAGAACGTTTTAAGACTTTGGATACAACAAGTCATAAGGAAAAGTGCCTTTCAAATATTTGAAATTTTCTTTTAATGGCACTTTAATGAGATTCGTTGGGATAGTTTTTGAAGTCGAGCATATAGACATAAGTCATATGAAATGTCGAGTCTATGGGAGTAATAAAAGTGAATGAACATACCTCGAATTTGTTTGTCGACCGATATTCCTTCCTCAACCTTTGTCAATCTTTACATGGTAGTTATAGAGGTTGAGATGGTTCTTTCTTCTTCAATGTCTCACTTCTTCTTTTGTATACATTGAGTGTGGAATATAACCACCTTCTTGGCATTGTTGAACTTGAATTCTAATGAAGAAATTGAGCTCCCCCATCATGATCATCTTAAGTTCACCTTGCATCAACTTAGAAAATAACTTGCACAAAAAATCATTAGTAGCACCAATATCATCAATATAAATTTGCACAAGTAAGCAATTTTGCCCTTTTTCAAAAACAAAGAGAGTAGTATCAACTTTACCTCTTGTAAAACCATTTTGCAAAAGAAAAGAGCTAAGTCTATCATACCATGCACGGGGTGCTTGTTTTAAACCATACAAGACCTTTTTAAGTTTATAAACATCATTTGGCCTAGAAAAATTTTCAAACCCCGGAGGTTATTTTACATAGACTTCTTCTTGAATAAAACCATTTAAGAAAGCGGATTTAACATCCATTTGGTAAAGTTTGAAATTTTCTTAAAACAAGAATGGGCAAGTAACATGCAAATAACTTCTAAATGTGCTATGAGTGCAAATGTTGCATCAAAATCAATACCTTCTTCTTGACAATACCTTTGAGCTACTAACCTTGCCTTGTTCATCAAACTCGTTTCAAAATACCAAAAATTTCTGCAAAATCTCAACAAAGAATCTTGCACAAGAGCATAGTAATATCGAATGATAGAGACACTATAGCAAGTGACACATACTATGCTAAAAGAAAATCATCAATAATATAATACAACATGTAAGTTCAAATAAGCTTATAGAAAGCTATATAAGGTCTCTTTTAAAATTTGAAAATCTGAGTGCAAATAGTTGAGACCTCATTAAAAAGAAGTATTTGAACAAGAGTTGGCAAAGCAAATATGTGCAATCAAATATCGAATAGTGCCTTAAAAAAAACAAAAAATCCTCTTAATGGCACTTGTATGAAGTAAGCATATAGGCATATGGCACAACATGTATCGAGTCTATGAGATGAATAACAATAATGAGCGTACCTCGATAGTTCATGTTTCTCTTGATATATTACGAGTAGATAACCAATGAGGAAGATATGCAAATCCTACACAATTCTTAAAACACGTTTTGCCCAAAACATAGTAATGGAAGTGTAGGCTTAAAGCAATAAAAGATATCACAAGTATGCTTATGCTCTAAAAATTCATACGAGACAATAAACCACATAAGTTAAAATAAGTGCACAAGAGTTTTAAAAACATCATGCAAGGTCTTCTTTTTCAAGGAATTTTAAAAACATGAATATGTAGAAAGACCTCTTTAAAATATTTTGAAAAAACATTTTGACAATTTAGGCACAAATAAGAACATGCATAATAACACAATAAAATGCATATATAAATGGAGAGATACGGTTTACCAATTATGCCATTTCCATGGGTTGTGCCGTTTTCATTGTTGATGATATCTTCCCCTTTGAAAATCATCTTGTTGATGATAGCTTCTCCAATTGCTCCATCTCCAAGGATTATGTTCTTCCCATTGTTGATAATGTCTTTCTCTTGGAGATTCATTGTGGTGATGTCTTCTCCTTTGATCAAATGAAATGGTCATTTGATGTTTTCTTGGCGGTATGAATTTTCTTCGATTATTATTCTGTCGGGTACCTAATATGACATTGTTTTGTGGTACCCTCAAGTGTTTGGGTCCTTTGGGATTAGCTTTGAGACTTTTAGGTCTCCAACAATAATTAGAGCTATTTCTAGCCCGGCAAGTATTTATGGCGTGTCCCTTCTTACCGCAATAAAAGCAAGTAATAGCACTCACATGCATAGGAGCTCGATTCTTTTTCATATGATTGACAATATTAGGCTCATGATCAAGTTCACTATTCAAATTATCACAACCATGAACATTCACAACATTGGACATTTTATTGGTACTCAAGTTGGATTTTAATAAATCCCTTTTCATACAATTAATATTTTCAACAAGAATATTATTTTCTTTTTCAAGGTTTCTAACCTTGTCAAGTGTGGTGGTGTGAGCACATGATAGTGATTCGTAGGAAGTAACTAGACTATCCTTATCATTTTTCAAAGCATTGAATTCTTTTTTCAAATTTTTGTATTTAACAAGAAAGCTTTGGAATTCATTTTGAAGCTCATCATAACATTGAGCAAATCACTATAATCATCTTGAAATTCATTGTCATAAGAAGTAGAGGGTTTAGAACTTACCTCGTTTTCTTTGAAGCCCATAGGACAACATTCATTTTCATCATCGTCGGAAGTTGTAGGAAGCTCATCCCATGTTGTTGGGTTTGAGGTTGTATCCATTTGAGAAGTAGATGCTTTTGAGTGACTCCTTTCATTTGCATATACTTCTTCTAATTTTCTCCATGCTTCATGAGCCGATTTAATTCCTACAAGATGATCATATTCCAAAATGGTAAGTGAACAATAAATAATATTAAGAGCTTTACCATTTAAGGAGATGATTTTCTTCTCTTCATCATTGAGATCTTTGAAGCGTTTGGAGGTGTGTAGTGTATCCATCATAGGAATGTATTCTCCATTGACGACCGTGTTCCAAATATCGAACCCGCAACCTTATAGATATCATTCCATTCTTTCTTTCTAAAATGTAAAATTTTTGGAATCAAATAGTGGTGGCTTGGTGGTGGAGGCGCCGGTAAGGTAGACTTCATTCGTAGCCGGTGATCATTCCTCTTTACTCGCGATGTGGAACAAGCTTGCCAAAGAGTTTGGCTCTGATACCACTTGTAAGTCCAAGCGGCTACGATAATCTAGAGGGGGGGTGAATAGATTATCTCCATTTTCTCGATTTAGCCCTCTTTTTCGAATCAAACAAGCCAAGACAATAGTAAAGGTGCGGAAAGTAAACAACACGTGTCGATTTATAGAGGTTCAACCCACCTAGGGCCTAATCCTCTACCACCCCAGTATATCCAGGATGGATTTCAAAAAGAAAAAAGATTTTATTAATTACCAAAATTAATACAACACCTTACAACTCACCTTGAAGAGCACCATTTTCTTCTTCAACACCACCTTTGAGATTACCACAATCTCTCTTGAAGATTACCACAATCTCCAACGGCACCTTGTGAAGATCACCACAATCTTCAACCTTGAAGAACACCAAATTCTTCAACACCTCAAGAGCACCACACTCTTGAATAAGAAGATTACCACAATCTTCTTGCACCTATCACCTAGATCATCCAAGTGTGTTCTTACCACAAGAACACTCACAAGGATATTGTTAAGTTGGTATTTTACCAACTTATTTGATATTTTAGAGTAGAATTTGGTTTTATTTTGGGTGTTTTTAGAGTCGTTAGAGTCCTATTTATTTCAATTAGAGTCGATGTAGAGTCAATACAGATTTGGTAGCCGAGAAATGAAGAAAACGGTGAAAAACGGCTTGAAGAAAGAAGAAATCACATAGAAGGAAAGAAAAAAAAATCGTATTTTGACAAGGACGGGCGGGCGCCAGCATTTCGCCTGGCCCTCTGCCCAGCCTCTGGCGCCCGTGGCAGAAAATTAGTTTGGAGAAGCGAGGCATGTGGGCGCTGCGGCACCAACGCCCGTGACTGCGCGCCGGGTGGCAAATTGTGCGAAAAAAAAAAAAAAAAAATGATGCGCCCAGCGCCAGCGCGTCGCGATAAAGTGGGCGATGCGTGGCGCCCGTCACTGCGTGCGATAAAATGGGACGAGGTTGTTGGCGCCGCAGCGCCCATGCGCGAGCGCCGCAGCGCCCGGGGGCGGAAAATCCTATGTTCACCTACCCTCTTCTTGGACTTTTGTGTACTATAAATACCATCCTTGGGGCTTGAAATTAGGGCATCTTGGAACCCTTGGGAAGGCAATAAAAACAGCTACAAGACAAGGAAGAAGAATTTGAGCATTTTGAGAAGAATTTGGAGAAGAAGATTGGAGGCTTCTATCATCTAGAAATAGAGAAGATCCCTCAACTCTTGTTCTTATTTTGTTGCTTTCTTCATATCTTGTAAGATGTATTGTTGTATTTTCATGGATTCATTTTCTTTAATCATGAGCTAAACACTATAATTCTAGAGGATTGATGTAATCTATGTTTGAACTTATGTTTTGAGATTGTGGTTTGTCAATCTAGATCTATCAATTTATTTGTGCTATTTGGATCTATTGCTTCTAAATTACTTGATCAATAATTTAGATTGTTTGGTGTATTTGATTTGACACTTGAGAGAGGTAATTGAATACATGACCTTGGAATAGCATAACCTAGGATTTCATAAAATTGAGAGATTTGTGAATCCTTTGAAGTCATTTATCAAGATTCATAGCTTTTATTGAGATTTTGATTGGTGATTTTTATAGAGATATTGATTTCCCAATTGAATCTAAAATCATTGGCACTTGAGAAAGGGAATGATTATTGTAGAAATCTTGACTTATAAATTGATAATTGATGATTGATAAACCATATTGACAACATAAGGGATAACTAGATTCATCATATCTCTAGAATTCATTTAATCATTTGGATAAACTCATTGATATTTTCATAGTCTTAATTTATTTTTAGTATTTTTAGTATAATCAACTCCATCAATTATTGAATTTCTAAATAAAGTTAAACTATTATATTATAGTACTTAGCGATAATTCGATAATTATTCCCTGTGGATTCGACAACCTTAATTCTCTATATTAAAACTTGACACCGTAGACTTGCGGTTAGAAAAATCTCTAACAAGTTTTTGGCGCCGTTGCCGGGGAATAATTCATCTAATTTGCGCTAATATTATTACTTAGTAGTTTTACTTTAATTTAGATTGGTTTCTTTTGTTACAATAGGGTCATTGTCATTTTTGTGTTTTCTTGTTGATGCGAAAAAATAAAAGTGCTAATTTAGTCTTATTTGATCCAGAAATTGAAAGAACGCTTCGAAAGATTAGAGCCGCACGAAGAATCGAATTCACAAAAATGGCAGGAATCGGTGATGATGAAGACCGCATACCTATTGTTGCACCACCGAAAAGGGCCATTCGGGATTATTTTTGACCAACCACAAATCAAAACTATTCGGGCATTGTTCGCCAACCTATCAATGCGAACAATTTTGAATTGAACGCCTTAATAAACATGGTGCAACAAAATCAGTTTGGGGAAGTCGTAGACTGATGACTAACGCTCATTTGGCTATTTTTCTTGGTGATATTACACTTTCAAAATGAATGGGGTTTGTGAGCTTTCGGTTGAGGTTATTTCCGTTTTCACTTCGTGATAAAGCATTAAACCTTTCCATGGAAGTATCACTAGTTGGAATGATCTCCTTTGAAAAATTCATGGCAAAATTCTTTCCAACTTGGCACTTGGAGAAATAACGCCATCCACCATCACATTGCAATTGGGAGCGATTTAAAGATCACTGAGGACCACAACAAGAGGAGTGATTGAAGATGTGTTGATTTCAAAGTGGATAAATTCATATTTCAGTGGGAGGTACATTGATGGCTAAAACTCCAAGTGAAGACTTTGTGGTGTTGGATATGGAGGAAGATCATGAAATGCCATTGATTCTTGGGAGACCTTTTCCGCCTTGTCAAAACAAATTGCTACACTAAGTCCGTGGGAAACAACAATCGAGCTTTAGATTGATGAACAACGAATTATGGAGAGTTAACATGAAACGGGTAAATGATGATGAGAATTACTTAGTTCATTCCTTGTATAATCAAGCAAGGATGAACAAGGCAAGGATAGAAAACTGGGTTCAAGGGTTACAACAATTTGAAAGTCATCTCAAATCTCAATTACTATTTAACATTTATAAAGCAATGAAATTTCAAGAGGAACCTCACACATGTCATTTTATTGATAAAATCGAACAATGTGATCAAGCGGAAGTTATAAAACAAGATTTAAAAGATCCGTTAGAACATTGTTTAATTAATTCAATAATGAAATGTGATGAGGCATTGAAGATAGTGATGATATTGATTTCCAATTTGATAAGTTTATTCTTTTCCCTTGAGATTTAGAAGAAAAAGCTCAATTTTCCAAATTGTAGCAAAGAAAAACAAAAGGAAGCATTAGAAAATGCGCAATATTGAAAATATTAAGAGATAGGGAGTTTTTAGATTGGTGATTCTTATTTTAAAAACTTTGGAACATCTTCAATCTTATGCATTTTTGGGAAAAGATAAAACTTCCACCATCGGTAATTGTTTCACCTTCATTATCTGAAGATGATCAAAGTGGATAAATTGGATAAGTTGAGGAAGATCATGAAATGCCATTGATTCTTGGGAGACCTTTTCTAGCAACGGACGAGCTTTATTGACATGCAACGAGGAGAGTTAACATTGATGATGAGGTACTATTGTGCTTGAAATTTCATTTTAGAGAACCTCACACATGTCATTTTATTGTGAACATAAGTCGGCCTTAGGTTGGTATATTTCGATTTGAAAGGTATAAGTCCTTCCATTGTAATGCACAAAATTTTAATGGAAGAATCTTATAAACCATCTATTGAAAACCAAAGAAGCATTACGACTTAATCCTTTAGAACTAAAGGAACTTCCGAACATCAAATGCATTTTTGGGAAAAGATAAAACTTACCCGTAATTGAGAAATGAGGTTTTAAAGTGGCTGAACAAAGCTTAGGTTGGTATAATTTATGCCATTTCCATTGTAATGCACAAAATTTTAATGGAATCTTATAAACCATCTATTGAACATCAAAACGGGTTGTCCCTAAAAAGTCGTGAGAAATGAGGGGAGGTATAATTTATGATAGTGTATGGGTGAGTGGGGTGAGTCCTAAGAGGTTGTGAAAAATGAAAATGATAACAATGAATTAATTTCTACACGAATCACAGGATGGCGAGTATGTATTGACTATAGAAAATTGAATAAAGCTACTCGTAAGGATCATTTTCCCCCCCTTTATTGATCAAATGTTGGACAAAGGTTGGCGAGTTACGAATATTATTGTTTTCTTGATGGCTATTCAGGATACAATCAAATTGCCATTGCCCCGAAGATCAGAAAAGACTACTTTTACATGTCCATATGGTACTTTTGCATTTCGCAGGATGCCATTTGGGTTATGTAATGCACCGCTACTTTTTTCAGGAGGTGTATGATGGCGATTTTTCATGGTATGGTTGAGGAAATCATGGAAATTTTTATGGACGATTTTTCTATTTTTGGTACTTCTTTTGACCATTGTTTGCATAACTTATCTATGGTTTTGCAACGTTGTGAGAAACTAATCTTGTACTTAATTGGGAAAAATGTCACTTTATGGTCAAAGAAGGGATTGTACTTGGACATCGTATTTCTTGTACAGGTTTGGAAGTTGATTGGGCGAAGGTTGTGGCTATTGAAAAGCTACCCCCACCTTCAAATGTGAAAGGCATAAGAAGCTTTTTAGGGCATGCGAGGATTTTATAGGAGATTCATAAAAGATTTTTCAAAAATTGTTAAACCACTTTGTAATCTCCTTGAAAAAGATGCTATCTTTTGCTTTGATGAGTTGTGTTTGCGGGCATTTGAACAGGATAAAAAAGGCACTCATTTCAGCTCGATAATGATAGTGCGGATTGGACTCAACCGTTTGAGCTCATGTGCGATGCAAGTGATTATGCGGTGGGTGCCGTTCTTGGTCAAAGGCGAGATAGAATTTTTAAAGCTATTTACTACGCAAGCGGGACCATGGATTAACGCCCAACAAAACTACACCACCACAGAAAAAGAGATGTTGGCAGTAGTTTTTGCATTTGATAAATTCTGAGCTTACTTGGTGGGTACAAAGGTGATTGTTTACACGGATCATGCGGCAATCCGATATCTTTTCTCCAAAAAGGATGCAAAACCTCGATTAATTCGATGGATTTTGCTCTTGCAAGAATTTGATATTGAGATTCGAGATAAAAAAGGAAGCGAAAATGGGGTTGCCGATCATCTATCCCGCCTTGAGCAACCTTACGAGGTGATTGAGAGTCCAATAAAAGAATCATTTCCTGATGAACAAATTATGCGTGCCGAGACATCATTACCTTGGTACGCAGATTTTGTTAATTACCTCGCGGGAGGAGTTTTGCCACCGGACTTGACTTCACACCAAAAGAAAAAATTCTTACATGATGTCAAGTCTTATTTGTGGGATGATCCGTTATTGTTCAAGAGATGTGCGGATTCTATCATTCGACGTTGTGTTCCTAAGGAAGAAATTGGAGAGATTCTTCAACATTGCCATTCATCATCTTATGGGGGACATTTCGGGCCAACCCGAACGCATTTGCAAAGGTATTACAATCTGGTTTTTATTGGCCAACATTATTCAAGGATTGTTATGCATTTGTGAAAACTTGTGATCGATGCCAAAGGGTTGGTAATATTTCACGGCGTCATGAGCTTCCTTTGACAAACATAATGGAGGTGGAATTGTTTGATGTATGGGGTATTGACTTTATGGGACCATTTCCGCCCCTATGGAAATTTGTACATTTTGCTTGCGGTTGATTATGTTTCCAAGTGGGTTGAGGCGATTGCTACACCAACGAATGATGCTAAGGTAGTACTCAAATTCTTGCACAAGCATATTTTTACTCGGTTCGGTACTCCTCGAGCTATTGTAAGTGATGAAGGTACGCATTTTTGTAATAAATTATTTAACAACCTTCTTGCTAAATTTGGTGTGCGTCATAAGATTGCACTTGGTTACCATCCTCAATCTAATGGTCAAGCCGAAATTTCCAATCGTGAAGTGAAACAAATTCTTGAAAAAACGGTGAGTTTTAATCGAAAGGATTGGGCACAAAAGCCCGATGATGCTTTGTGGGCTTATCGCACGGCTTATAAAACACCCATTGGTATGTCACCGTATCGATTGGTGTTTGGTAAAGCATGTCATTTGCCGGTTGAACTTGAGCATCGAGCTTATTGGGCAATTAAGAAATTGAATTTTAACTTGAAAGAGGCCGGTGAAAACCGATTACTTCAATTAAACGAAATGGAAGAATTTCAAGAATCATATGAAAATGCCAAAATGTATAAGGAAAAAACGAAAAAATGGCATGATCAAATGATTTTGCGGCGTGAATTCTTACCCGCCAACAAGTGTTATTGTTCAACTCTCGATTGAAACTTTTTCCAGGTAAACTCAAATCACGATGGTCAGGACCGTTTGTGGTTGAACGTGTGTTTCCATATGGTGTCGTCGAGTTAAGAGGGAACGATGGGAATTCGTTCCAAGTAAACGGACAAAGATTGAAACATTATTTTGGGAATGAAGCAAGGAAGGTTTTAAATCTTCCACTTGGTGATGAAATTTCTTGAGTCCGAATATTTGAGTCCAGGCTAACGACTATAAATTTAGCGCTTCTTGGGAGGCAACCCAAGTGATTTTCGTGTGATCGAATTTTTGTGTGATTTTATTTTCTTTTAGTTTGTGTGTATTTATTTATTTGAATTTTGGTGTGATTTTTGTGTAAATTAATTTGTGTGTGATTTTAAATTAAATTGAAATTTTTATAATAAAAAAAAAAAAAAAAAAAAAAAAATACGACGGCGATGGTGACTTTCTTTGCAAAGCCACAAGCAGCATGGCCCGAGACAGGATTGCGACGTGAGATGATGGTGTGTGCGGGGGCAGCTGCCGGTCCCCCTATGACTCAAGCCCGATCAAGTGATGGGCAGGATAAAGGGCATCAGCCCCATTTCTCTTTACAAACAAAACACTCCCACACGCCTATCTTCTTTCTTCTACAAAAATCCCACCTAGCATTCACTTATACACCATTCAAGTGGGCAATTGAGCAATTTAATCATCAAATTCATCTTCTACATCAATTGGGTAAGTGAGCTTCAATTGTACACCAACTTTCTTCAAATTTTCAAGCTTAGGTTAAAATTGTGGGAATTTTCAATATCATTATAATTTCGAATTTCTTGATAAATTCTTGATAAATTGTGATGATATATGATTATATTGTGCTTGAATTGGTTGGTGTTGAAAAATGGGCATGAATTGAATTTCAAATGTGGTGTTCATCTCTTCTTTGCATATATGCCTACAAGGTGTTTGTTAAAATGCCTCAATGAAAAATATTACACCTAGGCATTTGATTCTTGTCATCATTGTGTACTAAAGGTTATTTGATCATGGATTGATGACAAGGATGCATAATTCTTGAGTTGTTGCCAAATTTCTAACTCCTAACTCGTATTATGCGTTCTATGTGTATTTTGCTTGTGTTATTTTTCGGTGATTTCCGATCAATTACAATGCCAAGAACAAAGAATGCAAGCAAGGGCAAAAGAGTGGCAAGTACGTCCGAGGAAAATGTTGAAGATCGTTTTCTTCACTTGGAAGACAATGATTGTATTATGATACATTATGCTCGAAGAGCATAACGGCGAATAACGGGGTTACAAGCGAGGCCGAATGATGGTGAACTTGCACAAATGATACATCGAAGCAATGGAAAAAACTTTGTGCACAACCGGACCATTCGCGCACCGAATATAGTCCGAGAGTTTTATGCGAATGCGAAGACCAAAAATGGCTATAACTCGAGAGGTTTTCATGCATGGAGTAGACAGGGTATACACTCATACAACAGCGATAAGAGAATATTATGGACTCCCGGAGGTGGATCACTCACCGTATGTCGAATTTATCTCGCAACCACCGAGTATGGAGGAGATTTGTAATACTTTATGCCGGCCTGGAACTGTGGTACGTCATATAAAAGTTGTGGGAGGTGCTCTTTGCTTTTCCGCATACGAAGTCTTAGTCGATATGGGCGAGCTTGGTACCACTTCATATGCAACAACTTGATACCAACCAAGCATGTCGGTGATGTAACTAAGAACGAGCTCATCTTCTATATGCCATAGTTACTGACATACAATTCGACCCAGCGGTAATTATTGGAATGTCCCTTTATAACAAAATGCTACACCCCAAAACAGGGGGACTAATTTTACCGAGTTTAATTTGTGGGTTATGTAAAAAGAGCGGTGTTAAGTGGGATAGCTCCGAGCCGTTGGAACATCCTAAGGGACCTATAGATTCGGCTACTATTGCTTCGTATGACGAGTGGGCAGACGGTGTGCCTAATCCGAAGGGTGCGGGATATATTCTTAATCCCGAAATTGCTCTACCAGCTATCGAACCCGATACTCATGCCCAACCACGAATATCGACGCTCCATCCGATTCGGCGGCAAGAGCGTTCTCGTTCTAGACGCTCACATAATGACTCTTGAGACGCACTAGTTCGCGAAATACGAGAATTGAGAAGGGCTTTTTTGTAGCGGAGCAACGCCCACGAGCGGCACGAGAAGAATATGAGAATGAGCACAACCGAGTACTTGCCCAGATATATAGCCAGACACACCCGCAATTCTAGTTCCCAATACCACCACCACCGGGCCCTATTGCTCATTTTTCACCACACGACTCCGATGAGGAGTCCTAGGCGCTCCGCATTTATCGGAAAGTTTTCTCACTCTCCATTAAGGACAATGTTCAATTTAAGTTTGGGGGGTGTAAGTTGTATTTGTGTCTTTTGAGTCGTGTCAGAGTCGTGTCAAAAAAAAAATCGAGTTGAGTCGAGTCGGGTAGTTTGTTGAACTATAGAACTACATGACTAAGTAGATTTGTTGATTGCGAGTTGAACTATCACGAAAGCATGCTTTTAAGTGGTGATCTATATTTTGCTTCATTGATTTCATATTCATGCATAATTCTCGTTAACTTATTTGAAAATGATTAATGAAGTCGAGTGTTGCTTGTATGATCCCACCGGATTCTAGAACTTGTTTGATCACTAATTGAGGCGAAATCTAGGTGAAATAACATAAGGAAATGATTTAGGCCATCTTTGAATAAAAGCTAGAACCAAAATGACTACCTTTGTACGATATAATTTCACTAGTGTCCCCTTTTGAGCCTATTAAACCTTATCTTTGGCAACCAATTGTTTTTACCTTGAGCTTACATGTGAAAATCCTAATTACCCATCACTCATACACACAAAATGATTGAAGGTTGAGGAGGATGTAATAAGTAAGGTAGATGTTCATTCGCATGAAGTTGCCGAGAAAAAGAAATAATGAAACCCCATGTGTTAAAATATGCAAAAGACCAAGTTTGGGGGTCTCGAAAAAAAAAATGTTGAAAATAGAGGCTCGTAAAGGGAGAATAATTGAAAATTCAACAAAAGTGAAGGTAGCCATTTTGTTTGGCAATTGGTGATTTGAAGAGGTAATTGTGTGTTTGGGTGAATTGAGCCACTTAATCCTAAATTTTCCTACCCGACCCTAAGCCACATTACAAGCTTTGGAAGTCCTATTGATCCATGTGTTATATTAGCCTACATTAGTGGAGATTAGTGGGAATAACAAGCCTATGGAATCCGGTAGTCATTATCTTTTGATACTTAGTAGTGGATCATCTTGATAACATTTGATTGCGTAAATCAATTTGAATAATGTAAACGGAATTTTCATGAATATTCAACACTTTTGATCACAATGATAAAATGCATGCTTGATTGATATAGTGAAATGAGTTTTTAGACAAATTTTATTGGTTTATGGAGTTTTGTAGTTGTTTGTGTTGTTGTTTTGTTTGTCTTTCATTTTGGAGTTATAATTGTATGAGGACAAACAATAGCTTAAGTTTGGGGGTATTTGTTAAGTTGGTATTTTACCAACTTATTTGATATTTTAGAGTAGAATTTGGTTTTATTTTGGGTGTTTTTAGAGTCGTTAGAGTCCTATTTATTTCAATTAGAGTCGATGTAGAGTCAATACAGATTTGGTAGCCGAGAAATGAAGAAAACGGTGAAAAACGGCTTGAAGAAAGAAGAAATCACATAGAAGGAAGAAAAAAAAAAAATCGTATTTTGACAAGGACGGGTGGCGCAGCTGCAGCTCGGCCTGGCAAATACTGGCGCGCTGTGGCGAGAAAATTAGTTTGGAGACGAGGCATGTGGCGCTGCGGCAGAACCAACGCCCGTAACGCTGGCAGCCGGGTGGCAAATTGTGCGAAAAAAAATGATGGGCGCCGCAGCGCCCGTGCGATAAGTGGCGAGCGATGTGCGGGCGCCGCGCCCGTGCGATAAAATGGGACGAGGTTCTTTGGGCGCAGCGCATGCGCGCCATGTAGCCGCAGTGGCCCGGGGCGGAAAATCCTATGTTCACCTACCCTCTTCTTGGACTTTTGTGTACTATAAATACCATCCTTGGGGCTTGAAATTAGGGCATCTTGGAACCCTTGGGAAGGCAATAAAAACAGCTACAAGACAAGGAAGAAGAATTTGAGCATTTTGAGAAGAATTTGGAGAAGAAGATTGGAGGCTTCTATCATCTAGAAATAGAGAAGATCCCTCAACTCTTGTTCTTATTTTGTTGCTTTCTTCATATCTTGTAAGATGTATTGTTGTATTTTCATGGATTCATTTTCTTTAATCATGAGCTAAACACTATAATTCTAGAGGATTGATGTAATCTATGTTTGAACTTATGTTTTGAGATTGTGGTTTGTCAATCTAGATCTATCAATTTATTTGTGCTATTTGGATCTATTGCTTCTAAATTACTTGATCAATAATTTAGATTGTTTGGTGTATTTGATTTGACACTTGAGAGAGGTAATTTAATACATGACCTTGGAATAGCATAACCTAGGATTTCATAAAATTGAGAGATTTGTGAATCCTTTGAAGTCATTTATCAAGATTCATAGCTTTTATTGAGATTTTGATTGGTGATTTTTATAGAGATATTGATTTCCCAATTGAATCTAAAATCATTGGCACTTGAGAAAGGGAATGATTATTGTAGAAATCTTGACTTATAAATTGATAATTGATGATTGATGAACCATATTGACAACATAAGGGATAACTAGATTCATCATACCTCTAGAATTCATTTAATCATTTGGATAAACTCATTGATATTTTCATAGTCTTAATTTATTTTTAGTATTTTTAGTATAATCAACTCCATCAATTATTGAATTTCTAAATAAAGTTAAACTATTATATTATAGTACTTAGCGATAATTCGATAATTATTCCCTGTGGATTCGACAACCTTACTTCTCTATATTAAAACTTGACACCGTAGACTTGCGGTTAGAAAAATCTCTAACAGATATCTTGTGTTGAATGATAACCCAAAAATTCAAGATTACAACTCGATAATGAATGATACAAATTTGAGTGCAAGTGTAATCAAGAAATAAGCCTAGACCTTAAGATATGAAAGTGAAAGACCTTACGCTATTACAACAAGAATAATAACAATGAAGAACAAATAATGTTTGCTTGAGTGTATCTTGTTGTGTTGTAGTTTTCTCTCTTGTTGTGTTGCTTCAAATCTTCCTCTATTTATAGGAGATGATTGATCATTGATAGGCTCCTCTTGGGAACTGATTTCTACAAAAAAATTGCAATTAAAATCAAGATTATAGCTGTTAAAAATCAATCCCACAATTTAGGGAAAAGTTGTCTGCTGCACAACGGTTAGAATTTTGCTGTCAAAACATAGGGCGATCGGTCGCGCAGAAATAGAGTTCGAAAAGAACACAGAAAAAATCACACAGGGGGACCGGTTCTAGGGGGTCCGACCGGTCGCACCCTGGTGTGGACCGGTCACCCCTCTTAAAAATTGCATTACAGAGTGTTTTGTAATGTTCCCAGGTACCGGTCGCCTTCTTGGTCGACCGGTCGACCTCCGAAATGAAATGTTGTCCGATTTTTGTCAAAAATAAACTTCAAGAAATACTCCAAAAAATTAGTAAAAACATTTTAAATCATTTGAGAGTATTTGGACAACATTTAAAACAAGTTTTGGTGTAAAAACCAATTAACACAAAATCATTAAAAGCGTTGTCCAATTTTGTCGAAAATAAACTTGAAGAAATACTCCGGAAAATATTAAAACCATTTTAAATCATTTAGGAGTATTTGGACAACATTTAAAAACATTGTTTTGGTATAAAAACAAAATCATCAAAATCATGATAAAACCATTTATCAAAACCATTTTAAATCATTTAAGAGTATTTGGACAACCTTTAAAAACATTGTTTTGGTATAAAAACAAAATCATCAAAATCATGATAAAACCATTTATCAAACAAATACATGGTAGCTGACAACTTTTCCCAACAACTTTTTGCAAATGGACAATGGAAAAAAGCATGTGTCAAGGTCTCATTTTCCAAATTACAAACCGAACATAGGGTTGTTACCTGAACATGTCTAGAGATGAGTCTTTCCTTTGTTGGCAACGTGTTATGAATTGTATTCCAAACCAGATTTTCACATTTGCAGGAATTCTCAGTCTCCATAAGCTCTTCCAGTCGAATAGATGAAAAATTAAGCTGGTCAGCTGCATTTTCACACAAAATTCTGAAGCCTAATTTCACAAAATAAAGTCCTTTCTTGCTCCCAGTCCATTGCCAGCGATCCCCTGAATTGCCTTCACTTAGAGGGATACTAAGGATCAACTTTTGATCTCTCGAGTTGAAAAGATCCTTCGCTATATGCATGTCCCACTGTAAGGAGTCAACTCGCATTAAGCTATGGATAGAAACATGCCCCATGTTTAAAGGAAGAGAAGAAACAAAAGCAATTTTATCCGGGAGCCAAGGATCACCCCATACCGGAATCTGTTTTCCATCTCCAACCTTCTTTCTACAATTATTAGCCACCAAGTGTCTAGCAGCAAGGATACTCCTCCAAGAATAACTAAGATTTGATCCTAAAGAAGCATTGAATAAATCAGTAGAGGGGAAATATCTAGCTTTATACAACCTAGCCACGAGAGAATTCTGATTAGTAAGCATTCTCCATATTTGCTTCCCTAACAAAGCCAAATTGAATTCATGTAATCGTTTGAAACTAAATCCCCCTTGGCTTTTATGAACACAAAGCTTATCCCAAGCTAACTATTAATTCCTCTTGAGTAGTTATCACCTTTTCTCCGCCAAAATGAATTCGTCATTCTTTCAAACTCCGAACATAATTCAATAGGTAGTAAGAAAATACTCATCAGAAGTATTCCTTTCCAGCTCTAGACAACAACTTTCTTCTCCAACCCTGCAATCTATTCCAGACCTTTTCTTTGATGAAAACGAATATTTTTTTTTTATTTCGTCCAATCAAAGAAGGAAGTCCTAGATATGAAGCATGATTATCCGTCATAAAAACATTCAAATGGATACAAATTCCTTGAATCTCCTCAACACAAGTGTTTTTACTAAACGAGATAGTCGACTTTTGAAAATTCACAACCTGACCTGAGGTGAGCATACAAATCTAAACACATCTGAATCCTTGAACATTCTTCACGGTTAGCTCTGAAGAAGAGAAAACTATCGTCCGCGAAGAATAAGTGAGATACACTCTGTGCACTTCTAGTAATTCGGCATCTATGGATCCAACCTCTCTGTTCAAAGAATAAAAAGATATGGTGATAAGGGGTCACCTTGTCTTAAGCCCCGTTCCGGAATTAACAATTCTGATTCGAACTCCCCATGAATTATTTTATATCTCACTGTCGAAACACAAAGCATCATGAGATCAACCCACCTTGAATGAAAACCCAATTTGAGCAGCATAACCTTTAGATACATCCACTTAATACGATCATATGTCTTGCTCATATCAATTTAAATGTCGCCACTCCATGTTTGCCCTGTCTCTTATGTTTGAGAAAATGATTTATTTCGAAAGCAACCATTATATTATCAGAAATCAACCTCTTGGGCACGAACGCACTCTGAAAATCAGATATTCCACCCGGGAGGACCTTTTTCAGGCGATTCGCTAAAACTTTTGAGATTATTTTATATACCACATTGCACAAGGGCAATAAACCTCAAGTCCAAAACAACCTACTGATTTTTATTTTTCGGGATGAGAACAATATTGGTGTCATTAAACCCCTTCGGAAAAGAACAAGATTTTATGAAGGAGAGACAAGATGATATAACTTCAGGTCCTGTGATGTCCCAAAACTTCTGAAAGAAAGTCGGATTTATCTGGATACATAGAAAATAGGCCCTCTTTAATCTCCATTTTTGTGAAAGTAGCCAACAGCTCATCATTCTGAAACTCTGAAATTTTGGGCTCGATACAATCTATAATAGGATCGCATGTACATCCTGAAGATGAAAAAATATTCACAAAGTGGCTAATAATGTATTGTCCTACACCATCCTCCCAAGTTAGCCAATTACCATCTGTATCTTTGAGCTGGGATATCGAGTTATGATGGTTTCTAGTCGACGCCACCGTATGGAAGTACTTAGAGTTCGAGTCTCCACCTTTGAGCCAAAAAAGCTTGGTTCGCTGCTTCCAAAAATCCTCTTGTTGGGCCAATAATAGATTATATTGGTGTTGTGCTCGTTGAAACTCTTCTATCAAATGAGGGTCTCTACCACCCCGAAAAGCAGTCATCCCCTTTTTAGCTTCTCTAATTCTGTTGTGAAAAGAGTTCCTGAGAAAATCCTCCCAATGAAATAAATCAGCCCCACAACACTACAAGAATTTCGCTAATACACAATGGATATAATCATTTGTGTATTACAATAATCAGTCGTTGTCGTAGATGGTGTTGTAAAAAAATTCGCTCAATGACAACAGTTACAATCTGTTGTCGTTAATAAGAAGACAACGGTTAGAATCCGTTGTCTTTTTATGCTGAAAGACAACAATTGGGACAACGACTGGTATCTGTTTTTGAATTGTGAGATACAACAACGGTTAATATCCCTTGTGGTTTTGAAGTATCACAACAGTTCTACAAGGACTTAAAATCGTTGTACTTTGTAACTGTTTCAAGAACAGATCAAATCCGTTGTGGTTTTGAAGTATTACAACAGTTTAACAAGCCATAGAAACGGTTGTATTTTGGACCACGACTAATGTATTTTCTATTTGGTGTCTATTATTTTTTCACCTGCGGTAATATAAATTTTGATTTCATATATGCAAAAACAAAACACAATACAAGAAAACAACATATAACTAATTAAAACGAAACATGACTTCAAGTGATTGTATCTAGTACATGTCTACAAATGTTTAACAAAACAAATATATCAGAAATGTATCTAACAAGTGTTTAGCAAAACGTCTAACAAGTTTTTAACAAAACGTCTAACAAGTGTTCTCAAAGTTACACTAATTCTTTCATTGAGGGCAGCTGCAAAGCACTCCAATATCATGCCTGTAAATAAGAAGTATATACATCAATTTACATAATTTAAGTTCATGCCTCCAAATAAGAAGTATATACATCAATTTACATTAAAATAAGATTCACTCAATTACAGAATGTGCATTCCTTATAACTATGAAAATTTGCATATAACTATGAATAAAATACCTATTCACTCATGTATATGGTTTTGGACGCATTCTGCCCACTCCGATCGCACTTCATCAATTTGAACTTGAGAATACTCAACATTTGAGAACTGTGAGAAAACTAGGTAATATAATTGGCTCCAATTATTAAACATTTGCAAAAAACATGAGAACGCCAAATTTTAATATAATTTACCATTGATCGCAATGAAGTCATGTCTGTAGTTGAATCTTCTACAATCTGCCTCATGTACCTCATCACAAAATAACCACATTGGAATGCATCGGGTTGAAGAGGAGCCTATGTTTGAAACAATTTTAAATGACAGGAGTAGCAAGCTAAATTTATAAATTCACAAATACATATCCTGCTGATTGGGATAGTTTTAGACTCACTCTTAATTCGGAATACATGTAAAAAAGAATATACTAATTTCCTGTTTGTGTCCATTCCTCTTAAAAAAAAAACATCCAGGAGAAGCAAAAAAAACCATTTCCATCAAAATCTTCATTCTGCTGCTTTTTTTACCATTTAATAAACTTTTTTGATGCAGTATTTCCACATACACTCCCCCAGTGACATTTTTCTAGGTAACAATGTAATCTATTAGTACTCATAACTAAAGCACAATACATGGTAACAATGCAAATGTTACCCATTTCAGCTCAGAGAAACTTTCAAGTGCTACAAGGATAATTATGGGACATCCATAGACCAGGTTTTAGCTTTTTTATCACAGATTATTGAAAAGCGACCTTTTACAAAGTTTTGCTTTGTTTTCACTGCTTGGAAAATCTAATTCACAAGACATTATGGCTTGTGGGAAGGGCATTCTTGAGTCGATTGTGAAAGTGGTGATTTGGTGTATAGACTCCCCAGAGAGTGCTTCGTTGAGGTAATTTCGAAAATTTGATTCTCTCTTATATGTATACTTTGTTTTCCTTTAAAATCTGCACTCAAAGTTGCTTATTATTTTCTCATATTGGAGCATACATAATGAATGGAGGTGTGTGAGGGGTTGATTGATTCCCTTTTAACTATCATACAAATGCGCTCAAATACCCCCGGTTGAGGGTGCAATTTGTAGAACATAAACAAATGTCAAGGGAGTATTTGTAATTTTAAAAAATAAGTGGATTTTTTTGTATTTAACCTAAACATCAGGGGTAGTTTTTCAAATTATAATTATGGACAAGTTCTTTATCACTAAGGCATAGGCATGGTTTATATCATGTGCAAACAGAAGCCAGCAGATCGGTATTTCCTGTGCAGCAACTCATTGCTGCAACAGTTACCTCATTGAATTAATCAAAGAACCAATAGTTGGCTCAAATTGAAAAAAATCAAGAATTGTTATATTTCTCCATGTCTGGTGTAGACTTTTTGGTATTTTGGAGTGTTTTCCGAAATAACAATCTCTCTCGATGATTTGGACACCCCAGGTTATAAGGGCTGCAATTGTAGGGCTGGGGACTGATGAAGAATCACTGACTAGAGCTATCGTAACTCGGGCTGAAATAGACATGATGAAAATCAGAGGAGAATATTACAACACCAACAAATCTAGCTACTTTTTAAGAGTTTGCATACACTCATGAATTAACCTAACCTTTTTAGTTTGAACTAAATGGGTAACATTTGCAAAAGTTCAAAGCTATATTTTTGGGCACATGCACATAAACACACTCTAGACTCTAGTGCCACTTTTTTTAAGAGTTTGCAAACACTCGTTAATTTATTTGACATAAAAAAAAATACTATCCGAAACTTCATCCCCGCTTTAAATGCAATATGAATACTGCAAAATGTGGTCCACCAACCTTTGTCCCTTCATCTTAATAACATCAAGTGGTTTTTACTAGTCATTTGACTCATGCCAAATCAACTCATTGCACTTTCTTACAAGGAACTTATAAAAACTGACCAAGCATGTAGAAAAGGATCATTCAGGCAAAATCTAAAACAAATTATGGGAGTGTTTGCAAACTCTAAAAAAAGTGATCCTCAACTTCTAGATGTTGAGAATCACTTTTTTTAGAGCTTGTAAACACCCCCTAATTCAGATGGCATTAAATAGCTTGACAAAAAATTCTCCTGAAAAAATATTATTTTTCAAGATCAAAATCATAAAAATAAATGTAAGCAAAATAATTATTAGCTCTAGTAAGAAGTCAATAACCAAGAAAAACCAGAGATTGCTTTCAGCCTAGTTAGGCAAAGTTACCAGCAGGAAAATTTAATGACATTATCAAATATCAAACTCTACTTGACCATATTCCATAAAAAAATGTGATATATGTTTTTCATATAACCATCGTAAATTTCAAAATCAAATGTCAAGTAGACCTAGAATTCCAAATGAATATTTACGCAACCTTCCAGCTGCAACATGAAACTTGACAAGTAAATTTTGGAGAACTAAATTGTCAAGCAACCATTCTCTAGAGAATCAAACCAGATTATGTTTCGAGTTAACAACTCATATCGAAAGTTATGCATCTTTTGGTTTTCTAACAATGCAATATACCATGGTGCAATGACACAAATGTAACAACATAACAACAAACTGAAACAGAGCAAGAATGGATGGGAAAACAACAACTAGCAAAAAAATTTGGGCATGAAAATCAACTTTCAGAAATTAGGGTTTTAAAAAATTTGGGGATTTTAGTGGATGGGAAAAACTCACCAAAAAATCACTCTGAGATGCAGCGGCCGAGCTCCTATTCACGACGGTGGATGGCGGTGGACGGCGTTAGACGACGGTCTTCTCTTCTCGTTCAGCTAGGGCCGTTCTCTGTTCTTCTCAGCCTTCTCGTTTCTCATTTTTTTTTGATTAAGTTGTTTGAGTTGTTTAAGTTGCTGATACATAACTTTTAGATTGTGTGTTGTTTGATTAAGTTGCTAATACTCAACTTAAAGTTACTAGTTTTTTTTTTTTATATTTATGTTTAAGTTGCTAAAGTAAAAAAGTCTAACTTTAAAGTTGCTAGCTATATTTTTAGAATTATGTTTAAGTTGCTAAACCAAAAAGTTTAACCTATAAAGTTGCTAATTATATTTGATTATTATTATTTTTCAAATAAAATAAAATAAAGATTTGATAAAATTTATCTTATATTCAATTATATAAAAAGTACATATGAATCTTTATATATAAGAAAAACTTTAGATTTTTAATCATACATGTTTCATAAACTTATAATTGATTTTTATATTCATATGTAGTTTTCAGAAATAAATAATAACTTATATTTTTTATAATATTGAACCGAATTGTTTTGATCTTGGTCTAACATTTCTTCTCTTCATAGTTATAATTCATTTTAAAGATGACTACTTTTACTATTTCTAATGAAATTTTATATTATTCAAACATATAAAGTTGATTTAACTTTTTTCCTTGTGTACTTGAACCTATTTTAATTTTTCACTTAAGTGCTAAAAATTTAATAAGGAAAAGTATAAATGAACTTTAGTTAATTATTATTTATAATATCACTTGAATATAAATTCCAGTGACCTTCTAGGTCCCAAATTCTTTTTCAAGAATTGGTAGTCTATATTTTGTCTATCATAACTATTTGAATACTTTGAAATTTTAAACAAGATCACTCGGTTTTGTATTAAATTGGACCTCAAATTTCTTCCAAACATATATATAGCAAAATTTTATATAAGAAATTTATAATTCTATGATCTTTTAAAAATTAACTAACATGCATAATTATATTATGTAATATATTTTTTGAGTAATAATAATAATATTATTAGACTTCAAGGGAAAATATGAGTGAATTTACAGAAAAAGAGATAATACTAAAAATTTAATTATAGAAGCTCTGATTCTCAATTAAAAGTTGGTTTGTAGATGAGCAGTCCAATTATATGTTATCAACATATATAGACGACTTTGAATTAGATAAACTTAGTCGTTTAAAAGTAAGTATTATGCATTATGAACCTATAGTTTTATTTTTCATATTTATTCTCATCATTGATATAAATCTATAGTAAATCTAGAGAAATAATATGATTTTACAAAATGATTAGTTTTAACAATAGTATAGTATAATAACCAAGTATTGGTCATTAATAATAAAAAGAAAAATTCCTTTGGAGATGGATATGCCTATAATGTTTCACATCAAAATTTACATTCAAGTGACAATTTCTTAAATTTTTCATGTTATACTCCATTGATTAAATAAAAATAATAATTATAGTGATATAAAGTTAGCAATAATAATAAAAATTATACCCCTTTGATTAAATTAATAAAACAAATAATTCGAATATTTGTTGACCACGTCGTCTTATTTGATTATGTTTTTTGACCAATAACTTATTTAAAGATCAAAGAAGTATATGAATTTTGATTTTTATTTCATAATATAATTTTAAATAAAGTAAGTGATTTTTGATTAACTTTCAAATTTAGAAAATATAAGATCTCTTGATTAATTTTTATATATAAGGATTAATTTTGATATTGTAATTCTACATGAATGATAAATTTATGAGTGCGTAATTTTTTATAAAATGATTCAAATCTTATGATTGTGTAATGTTTGTAAAATGCATCTAATGCAAAGAAATCTCTTAAATCAAATAAAAATGGTTTTCAATCCATCAAAATCAAAGAAGTGAATGATTAATGAAATTATAAGTTAATATTAGAATATTTTAATTATTTTTTCCTAAAGTATTAAATTTTTATTTTGTCTCAAAAAAGTTTTAAATTTTTATTGAATCTGGTTCTTTTGAACATATTTATTCATTCATATTCATAAATATATTTAATTTAATTAAAATATTTTCAAATATCAAGAGTTTCAACATATTTTAAATCATATTAGCTTAAATATTCAGCCACATCTACTTATTTACAAGACCATCTATTATTTCAATAAATTTATTAAGTTATATTATATTTAACTAAAGTCATAATTATACAAAATAAATTCATAGAATAACTTTTTTTAAGTAATTATTTTTGTTTTGAGTTTCTTAATGTCCATTGTATTTAGTTCAATGACAATATCATTTAAGATATAATTCATGCAATATATAAGTTTAATTTTAATCTTGTGGGTTTATGTTAAGATTAAAATTACATGAACAACATTCACAATAAATTAAAATAATTTTTTCAATAATAATTACAATCGATTAAGTTTTTATTTTAATTAAATTATTAAAAATATTTGGATCACGTGCAACGCACATTCACCTTACTAGTATAGTTAAATCGATAAAGCCCATTGGCATCTAAACTTTGTCACACTGATCTTTGGTCTATATCTTTAGAGCTCTTGAGTAATGGAACTTGTTAGACCCGCTCTGGAAGACTGGACCGGCCCTACTATATGATATTTACCTTTTTAATATTACTACTTAATATAGTATTTTTATTTTAACATAGGCGCTTGAAAAAGTCACTCTCTCTTTTTTCTTAATATTGTATAAATATGTTCCAAATATAGGCTTCTCAATACTAGCCTTTCATAATAGAGTAGGTCTCTTGTAAGATGGTCGCACGGTGCGACGGTTGTACTTTTAGAGTAAAAAATTGATACTTTTAGTGTAAAAAGTGATACTTTGTATGAATACACTTAATTTTAAAATTAAGTATATTCATACAAAGTATCACTTTTAAACTAAAAGTATCACCCGCCGCACCGTGCGACCGTCTTACACAAGTTTTTGCCTTCCTAATATATTATTTTAACTATTGGATATAATATTCCATTGTGATGCTTGTATATGTGTTGCTTTTGTACATATAAATTTATTAATTTTTTAAATAATAAACTAATACAAATAAAATAGGTTAGGCCCCAAGTTTTGGGTCCACAATAGGGGTGATCATGGTTCCAGAACCGCCAATTCCTCCAAAACGAGGAATTGAAATTGGAACCGGAACTGTTGCCTGATGGTTCTGGTTCCAAACTGAAACTCGGTTTTGGTTTAACCGAAACCTTTTTTTTTCTTTTGATATTTTTTGATTTTTAAAAGGTTTATCAATTTCAGTTAAGGAAAATTGAAAAAAGAAAATGATTTGGACCTAATATTCATATATATAATAATAAGTTTTAGACTTAATATTAATATTAATATTAAGCTTCATATGTATCCTCTTAAAGTATTGATGAATCAAAGTTCATGTAGTTTGCTTATAACATATGGTTTAACACGTGTTTCATGCGGTTTGCTAATATAAAATATCATAATAAATATTTTAACATCTTTTCTATAATATTTTTACACAAAAAATAAAAATTAATTGGTTTTAACATTGGAATCGATAGTTTTAACCGCCGGTTCTACCGACGGTTCCACGTTTTTTGACACCAAGGAACCAGAACCGGCCTACATGGTTTTGGTTACGATTTTTAAACCCAGTTCTGGTCAAACCAATTCAGTTTTGCAACACGATTTCAGTTCCATTTGGGCACCCTTAGTCTACATTAGAGTGAAAAGGGGGTGGGTCCAAGTTTTTCTTGGGAGAACGCATTTCGAATTTGGCCAAACGGCCCAAACTAGCTTCATTTGTCATTCTTAACTATCGGGGACTAAATTTGAATGACTAGCAACGATGGGCAAGGTTTCATAGCGGTTGTTGTTGCTCCAATTAGATTGAAGTTTATTTTACTGGTAAAGTCCTTAGACCATATTAAGCTATGAGACATGGTCGCACATTTGATGGCGATCATAGAACATGTCTTTAAGGCTTTAGTTTTAAATCAGTTCCAAGTCAATGGGCTTTTCAAGATAGGACATTGAATAGCTTAGCAAGACTTGTGCATATGATGCATGCTCGTGCGATGAGGATGTTGCATTCCATTAACATTAGCGTTGTGACGCAAATGCATATATGCGGGTGCTTGTTAGAGAACAAGTACACTGAACATGACCCAATGGAAATTCTTAACTCGAATATTTGTTGTCGAATTAGGAATTTCCACATTGCGATAGTACATGATTAGTCCTTAGACTTGAAGCACAATAGTAACCTTGTGTACATCTTGTAATATTTTGATTTGTCTTCTTATTGCTTGACAATCATAAAGAGGATATTTTGGATGTTGCATTGGTGTACATAGAGGTTAATTAGTGGCCGATATAGAATTGTCACTTGTTTATTGACAAGTCGAATTTCCTGTGTTTTCATAGTTCGTGATTTAAAGACCTTGGTCGAGGCATGATGAATAATGATTCATAAAGAAATTACTAGAACTTGAAATGGAACCACAATTATTAAATCAAGTGGGTTTTGACTTATAATCCATACCCAAGATTTAATCGGGAGATTAGATGTCGAAAGAACCGTATATGTATGTAACCGCATTTGAAATAGGTTTACTCGCTATTTCACCTATTGCTAGGCGATTATACTACTTGATAGATGTTCCCATGATTTGTAGATTTTTGGAATTAAAGAGTTAATTTCAAAAATGTATTAATTAATTGGATTAATTAATTTAATAATTATTATTCGTAAGTTACAAAAGTTGTAAGCCTACTGCTAGCATTAGTTGTGAACCTAAAGGGTCGCACACAAAGCGGTTGGTATCATTTCTTCAATCGAAAATATTCCAAAGGGTTGGTTACAATTAATTGATAGAGATTAATTAATCGTGGCTCGATTTTAATTCAATGATTGAATTAAAAATTTAATTAAATAATTAGATTATTTAATTGGACCTAATTAGATTAGGAAGTCTTTGGAGTGAAAATAATTTAACTGATAAGATCAATTAATTTATGAAAGACTATATTTAATAGTTAAACATATCCAAATAAATAATTGGATTATTTATTTAGGCAAGATGGAATTGATTTGATCAAAATAATTAAATATAGACTGGATCAATTGATGGACCTTTTTAATTAAATGTTCAATCCAATATTTAATTAAGCCGATAAGGATATGCCCATCTGACTAATTTGAAAGAAAGAAAAAGATGGAAGGATTTTCTTGTGAATATCCAGATAAGAGTTATCCGGATATCCAAGATATCGTAGATCAATTAAGATTATCCTATAATATTCTCCTACTGATTTTAGGTTTTGAACCTGGACACTTTTATAAACATTGGATCGGATGAATCATATAAGTATCTTTAACAATCAGTAGAAGAATAACTCATACGCACATCAGATAAAAAATAATCCACGACGTAGGCCCTTTTGAACGTGTTCTCTCTGTTCTCTCTCTTCAATCTTCTCCTTTCTTCTTCTCTATTCGAGTAATTTGGATTCCTTCAACATCTTCTTCAAAAGGAAACTTTTTAGGTAAAACCTTTATAATTGGTTTTCACTGTTTGTATAATTCACGCGATCGTTAAATCACTACGAGAACCGGGGGTTTTATTTTATGTATAAATGTATGTATGTTTTTAATTTTTAATTTTAGAAACTGCGTTAAAATGTGTTAAATTTTTAAAAAAAGGTTAAATCCAACTTGGCATTTTTTCCTTTTTGTTAAATTTTCAGAAAAAAACAAAAGGGGAAGGGGGTGGTTGAAAGGAATAACATAGAGAAGAAAGAAGAATAAATGAACGAGAACAGTGATGCTCGAGTTAGGTGGTCAACTGGAGCTACAATGGTAGTGACCGGTGGGATATGTAGTTAAGGATACTTTACTACTCTTTTCTTTATTATTTTTGTTCTCCTCCTAGATTAATTTTTATTATTGTCACATTATTTGATTTCTCCCTCCTAGATTTATAAACATTTAAATTGGACTATATGTTAGTGAATCTCGACAATTTCGTAATTTTCTCTGTCATGTCCAAATATGTATGGCAAAATTAGTTTTTTAGTCCTATAAGTGGACGTATTTGGAGATTTAGTCCTATTTTTTCTCTAAGTTTGAATTCAGTCCTTTAAGTGGTAAAAATTCAGATTTTTGGTCATGTGACGAATTTTGACCATATCTTGTGTAACTTTTACCTGCTGGATGATGTGGCATTTAAATTGAATTAAAATTTTAATTTTGAAGAAACTATTGTTGAGTTGGCAGCCTATGTGTTAAATTTTTAGGAAAAAAAGGTTAAATCCAACTTGGCATTTTTTTCCTTTTTTGTTAAATTTTCAGGAAAAAAAACAAAAGATAAGTCCAATTTGGCATTTTGATTCCTTTTTAGTGATAAAATTAAAACAAAAAATATTAATATATATTAGAGTATAAGTATATTTGATAAGATAGCATACAAATATAATAAATACTTCAAATAATTAGAAAATTCTAATAAAATATAAATGTTAATAAAAAATTTGTATATATATTTTTTTATAATTATGAAATTTATAGAAACTAAAATTAACAATATATTAAATTGGTTATTAAATTTTAAATCAAATTTATCTTTAAAATAACAAAATTTGTCCTGTTTGTATAAAACGGAAACCTATTAAATTTATAAAATTGTACCAAAGTATTAAATACTTCATTTTTTAAGTTAATTTTAAAATTTATATTTGTGTAATAATTATATAGCCATACTACTTTATTAATTAAAAAAATACCTTGCGTTATTCTTTCTTTTTTCTTTATTACTTTTTTCTAATTATCATTTTCCAAATTTCTTATTTCTTTTCCTACTTCAGTCTTCACCTTCCCCAACCTCACCTCTGACCTCAACAATATTCAAAACTCAAAGACCCAGTCTCCATCTCCACAGATCCACCATCTCCATAGATCCACTACATCGGTAACAGTTAAATGTGAATACAGGGAATGGCGACCCGTAGACAACAGTTGGGTGGAAGAAGGATAACAACAATAAGGAGAAAAAAAGAAGGGGGACGAAGAGAAAGAAGAAGGAGGTGCCGGTGGCTCAGGATGGTGGTGGCCGGGGCGGCGAATGAAAGTGAGAAAGAAGAAAGAACAAAAAAAGAGAATCCGTTTTTGTTTAAGAAGGAAGAAGAATAAAGGGGAAAAATAGAGGATGAGAATATGATAAAATATTTCTAAAATTAATGGTAAATTGACAACTTTTCTTTTTTCATATTAAGATTCTGTACAAAGCCAATAGGTAATTTTTCCTCCAATTCATCCACATAGACGTACAACTCAACAATTGTTTCTTCAAAATTAAATTTTTAATTAAAATTAAATGCCATATCATCTAGCAGGTAAAAGTTACCTAGTATAGCAGGTCATAGGACCAAAAATCCGAATTTTCCCCACTTAAAGGACTGAATTCAAAGTTAGAGAAAAAATAGGACTAAATCTCATAACGCGTCCACTTAGAGGACTAAAAAAACAATTTTGCCAATATGTATTTATGCCAACTTAAAGCACGAACACTGCAATTTTTTTCCCTTCCAAAAACTATGAAAATGATAGGAATCCTTTTTTATTTATTATTATTTAAAAGAAGTCAATAGGATTTGTTTTAAGCACAACTCAAATTGGGCTCATTCAAAAAAATAATAATAAAATCTGTTTATTAAATTGAAACCTTACGAGGGCCATATCCATCGGAAGAATTTACTTGTCACAATTGGGCTTGGTTTCATCCCGAAATCGGGCCCGTTTAACCTCTGTATTTCATCTTCCTCAACTCTGCAAACCCTAAACCCCGTCGTTGTAAACCTCTTGTTTATTTCAGAATGTCTGAAAACAAGGCAGTGTTAGGGCTTTCATGGCAACCTCAACTGGCTTTATTTCCATCCACCGAAAAGGAGAAATGCTCCCAAACTGAAATTAGTGCCCTTTACAAATCCAATTCTCAGCTCATCGACGGCCTTTTCCTTCCTCCCAATGACCCCAAAAAGTTTAACAAATTGCTCAAGAAGCAGGTCAAAGACACTGCCGGAAAAAACTGGTTCTCAATTTATTTGGTTTCCTCTGAAATTTTATTTCATCATTCCTTCATGTGTTTTCGGCCAAAAATAGACTTAGTGATGTGGATTGGTGTTGTATTTGTGATAGGTTCGATATGCCTGCTCAAACTATCACTCCGGAGTTGAAAAAAGATCTCCAGCTTTTGAAGGTGCTTAATTTATGTGATTCTACATAGTGTTTCCACAATTTATTTTCGTGATTTATTCATTTATTTATTTTTGAAGGGTTGATCAGCTGATTTGTGTTTTGAGATCGTTGCTAACATTAGAATCAATGCATGCTATTTTTATACGTGTCCAGGTAATTCATTTTCCCGACCATAGTTTACGTTTTATATAAGGACTTGAAATTGAAAAATTGGTTTACTTCACATTAACGTATTGGATTGAGTATTGAGCACAAGGCGACACAGTTGAACATCTTAATGTTTTAGTTATAACAGGTGATTGACATTATTATAATTCGATTACAGAGAAGAAGTATTAATCTTTTATGGCTATAGGTAGAACCCAGCGCCAATATGTATGCCCGTATATCAGAGATTTTGGTAGAATGCTACACAGTTTATGAAGCCTCGGAAGAAATAGCCTACATTATATGCAAACTCATGATGAGCTTTAGATTTCTAGATTCCCGTATACTCCGCGCGCGCCGCACACACACATGACATGCGTGAGTGCCTATATACACTCTACATGCTAGGCATTTGGAAGTCTATAAGTTGCTTGAGAAATAACACGCACAGATTTGGGAGCTCTATTTGTCCTTTTTTTTGTGTGTGTACATTACCACTTCTCTGGGAGTTAAGAAGGTTTAGGCATCAAGTAATGATAAAACAAAATTTTAAATCTGCCAATAAAAGGGATGTATATTTTGTCTCTTGCATATCATGTGAGGTACACGAGGTTGGTGAACTTAGCTTAGAAACTAATTCTGGTAACTGTTTGTTAGGAAAATTTTATTTCATTCCGTTTTTCATAAGACTACATCATCTCCATTAAGTTAATGTTTGTGCTCCATTTATTGTAGAATGTATTTTACCAACGCCACCACAAAGTCTCATCCACATCTTAGATTAAACTTCAAGCATTTCACACCTGTAGAATATGATTTTAATTCTAAATACTGCTTTTGTCCTTCCAATAGTATCTGCAAATTAAGTTTTCCAGTTTCTTTTTGGACGTTTTCTTACTGGACAGACTGGAAATGCTCTTATTCATTGGTTAGAGTCCGTACAACCAACAGAATAGACACTTTTTCTGTTTTTTTTGGTAGCTTTTTTTTGCTTATTAATTATTAATTAATCTTTTGTATTGAAGGTCAACATTTTGGTTCCTCCTCTCTTAAGGAGGCCAAGCTTTGCAGCTTTTTGAGTCTATTGCAATTCATCTGGAATAATTTCTTCATGAATATTGGAACATTCTGATTGTCACAGTTGAGGAGCGCCATAGATCCAAAGAGGCACTATAAGAAGGGTGATTCTAGATCCAAAACACTGCCCAAGTATTTCCAGGCAAGTCTTTCCGTGATAGCAATACTACAACGTTTGACTGGTTTCCGTTACTTAAGAGGTAGATGATCGAGTCATTTGCTAATTTATCAGGTGGGTACTGTGATAGAGTCAGCATCTGAGTTCTTTACTGGTAGACTTACTAAAAAGGAGAGGAAAGCAACCCTTGCTGATGAGCTTCTTTCTGATGGTACCCTTCGTGACTATAGGTATGTAGAGTACTTGCTATACACGATATTGATCTTGTTATTTTGATTACAGTAAAGAGCAATCATATGGCAGCAAACTTTTTTGTGTAAAGTATAGAAATACAATAATTTTTCTTGTGTTATGCACTGGTAGCAATTAAAAAAAAAAAAAAAAAAAAAAGGAAGCTAGTCATGGCATTGTGGTCTCGTATGCATCTGATTTGTTTTTCTTATAACAAATTTGTGCAGGAAACGCAAGGTTCAAGAGATTGAAGAAGTAAACCGGCCAGCTGGGGTGGACAAGTGGAAGGTGAGCAAGTCAAGGAAGCATGTAAAGACAGGAAAGAGTAATGGAAAGAAAAGAAGGCACTGATATAGCCAACTCCCAACTCTGGCAATATTGGCTTTGAAAAGAAGACTTTGGTAGATTCTCTTTTACGGTTAATATCGGTTGACAATGATTAAGATCCACACTCCCAAGTCTGCCAATATATCCAAGAAATGTCTCCAGAGATGCCTTGATGTTATTTGGCTTCTGAGAACTATGTAGATTACCAGTCATCTTCTCCTGGAGCTTTTTCTTACACTGTTACTTTTATAGGCCATAGTAAAAGTGTTTTCTGTGGGTACCACACGGGAGCTTGTTTTGACAGCTACATATAGTAACAACTAACAATGAGTATACTCTTTGTTCTCCCTTCTCTGTTGCCTCCATGATCCTATCTAGATATCTGTAAGGCTGTATTGGATACCAGGTTCAAACTTGTGTGTTATTTCTCCTTCAAGTTGTCAAAACTATTGTGCCAGGTTTACTTTGCATTAGGTGGATGCTGGTATGATACTTGAGGCAAATCAAAGTTCTATTACCCAGCCCGTTCTATTGGTTAATATACTGTTGCTAGGTAATAATTTTTTATGTTTTGACCCCTTTTAAATTGTTCATTGTTGTTATTATGTATATATGGTGCGACCAGCTTGCTTTTTCCATTTATCAGTTTGCGTTTTCTTTTCATTCCAACCTTTGAAAAGCAAGAACAAAACCAAGAAACAATGTAACATCCCAATAAGGCTCTTAGAAGTACTAAGTAACTACTTTGCAGCAGCATTATATATCACAAAACGATGAATCCAAAATTTCATGTAATCTTCTTTAACATAGCTTATTTTCTAAACGTCCATTCGTTATAAATTGTCAACCTGCATCACAATTCAAAATTCCGGCTCAAAACATGGGGAAACGCCATTCTTTTTCAGTTCGCTGAGAGATTGGAGAATGAGGATCAAATATTGCAAATGATCTCTGTATTAACAGCCCAATATTCAATCCAAGTTTGGCCATACAAAAATCAAAAATAAAATCATCATTACTTTATGAAGAGGTTACTTTTTCTTCCCCAGGAAAATATACATAAATTGCATTCCATAACAAGTGAAACAATAACACAAATAATAATACCGGTATCGCCACAATCCAGATCAAATTATTTTGTGTTGCAAGTATTGAGAGAAGCTCATCACTTCAACTCTAGTTTTCAGCCATATCAGTACTCAAGGCAAAGGTTCTTGAGAATCTCCCAACCGAGACAAATGAAGGTAAGCATCTGTGCCTATAAGAAAAGGCAACAGATAGGCATGTTAATGATTTTGGAGATGCATACAACCAATACTTGACTAGTATCAACATGGTCAAAAGTCTATACCATTTCAAATTAGTAGCTATTTTCTCTATCATATTTATTTCTCAATTGGATTTCAAATTAATTTTAGCTCATTGTAATTATATGCATGTAAGCAAATGATTTATGGATCAAAGTGCTAAAATCTTGCGACTTGAATGTTCAGCAGCAAAATCATCCCAAAAACTATATAAGAAAACAACGAAATAACATACCATATCCTTCCATGGAGATAATCTGGAGATCGCCTCCAAAATACCGAGCATACAAACGGCTTATGGGAAGACCATATCCATAACCTGCCATAGTAGCTGCTGTTTCAAGGTCAATGTTGGACTGCTCATCGAGAGGGTTCTTTGCAGTGCTGTAGAGGTATGTAAAAATTCTAGGAAGACCGCTTCTAGGTATTCCACCTCCTTCATCAGAGACCTATATAACACACAAAGCAACCAATTAGTATAGTTGGATGATTCAAGACATTGAACAAAAAGTATAGCGAAATAATGATTATCAACCATGAGTCATATAGAAAATGAAAAGGGAAGATAATCTGCCTTGATCGTGACATCCTCCAGGCCATCAGCAACTATTATGCGAATCGGAGGTGCAACCTTATCTGAGTCCACAAACCGCTCTTGAACAGCACGTAGTGAATTCTTCACCAATTCAAAGACCATCAAATGCAAGTGCGTAGGCACATACCTGCCACAAAAGCAGATATGGAAACAGTAAATATAAGGTATATACATACACGAGAGAAACTTCCGAATTTTCGGCTTCTATAACATACATAGAATGGAAATTGATTTGTTTAGTGATTGGGGATGATTGGGGGAAGTTTCTGGGGGAAGGAAAGTTTGATGTGATGTATTGGGAAATGTGTGTATTAGTATAAAAATGCATTGGAGAGCATAATGTATGTTTGGATGGTGATTGAGGGAAGAAGTTGAGAAGGAAATGTGATTGGGGGAGTTAAACAAAAATAACTTAAATGTTTCTGCGAATGTGTAAAGGAATGGTAGACAGTCAAAACATAAATTAAAAATGGCAACCAAACAGCGGAGGTGAGTTAGTTACGGAAATGTAAACAGAGGGTCTCCGTAGATATTAATGTCTGGTGAACTGCCATATTCTCGCAAGCAAATGGAACGTGCATCCTCACTAGCACTTCTTGCAACCTCTACTGGAGACATTTTTGTATGTATGTAGCCTACACAATTAGGACGTGGATTTGGATCATGCAAGGCCACGTGCTGCCCTGAGTTTGCCATAATTTTGAATGGAACAAGAAAATAGTTTAGCACATCTTTCGGCTGATACCAAAAATCACCGTCACAATTATGGCACTGGATATTATATCCAGTGAATAGCAAAACAAGATATTAAGCAGGCTAAAAGCAGAGGAAGGGGCTAACCAATGAGCATGCGGATCCCAATTCTAGACATATAAAATCGATCTAAAAACTGATGAATTTCATCCAGATCCTGATAATCAGTTTTACGGTTCAGATCTTTCTTCAACTGCTGCACTCCCAAAGCCATCATTGGGACCACATTATTGTGTCTGACTTTAATCATTTTAATCATTTGCGTGAACTCCAACTCGTCATTATTATCCTTAATATGAGGAAAGGATTTAAGGTCACGGAAAGAATCCAAGTACCAATCTCTTACCTAAAAAAGAAGGAAATTGGAGAACTGGCATGCATTAATTATTCTGATCACGGTATGCCACTTATTAAATAGGCATCATTTCATAATCATGGCCACACCAATGTATAAGGCTCAGTTTTAACCCTACTATGGAACATGAACAAGCTATGCTACACGAATTTAACCACAGCGTTAAAATTGGAAGACGCCTCGACAGTTGCCAGGGTACGAAGATATGCAGTAGATACCAGTAGCTCACTGTACATTAGGCATGCTTAAGTTTATGGTCTCAATGGACAAAAATGTGTAATTATCAAAGTGCATAGTAAACAGCGCATAAGAATTCCATGACATCCAGACATATAACAACGATCCCACATGAAAAGAATAAATAACAAAGGGAGCAATTATATTAATGACAAATCCAACGCCAAAAAAAAAACTTCGATAGTCTGCCATAAAAAGAAGTAATTTATCCACAAGCAGAGAATCTTCTCATCCATAAATGAATTAAACAATTCGTTAAAACAAAATCCATTTTTAAACAATTGCCGAACATATAAACAACCAGTTAATCCACGTGGTCTGCTTGTCTATACTTCACTCAACATTCAACCAGGAAACACAAGAGAGGTGGGAAGCATCTTTGGAAGACAAAATAACTCAATACACCCTCTCATTTCCCCCAATACACCCACCCCACATTAGAATAGTATAATTGACCCCTCAGTTTTGACAAATATCACCAAAAAAAATATCCCTAATATTCACACCGAAGACACAAAGATCAGAAGATAAGGGATGCCTTGAAGTCCCAGAATAAAAAACATAAAAGAAAAGAAGAAGAAAAAAAGAAATCATAATCTTGAAGGCCCAGAAATCAAACATTAAAAAAAAAAAGACTCTCTGCATAAAAGATAACCTTCAAAACGGCGGGTTTCTGGGACAAGCCATAGGGTAAGGAATCAAGCTCGATAGCACGGCGGGCGATCCGAATAGGGAGTTCCTTGTGGAGAAACTGAGCAGAAATGAGGAGATTACGGGGTGTAGGGCGAGAGCCGAATTCCATCATGTAGCGGAGGCTAACACCAGTCTGTTTCATGGCACCCCATTTGTGGACCTCCTCCATTAGCCCCTTTGAGAAGCCCTCCGAAGCTTTCTTAGCCGCCATTGAAGCAACGACCAGCTAATCGTGATATCTCAATCCCTAGAGAGAGGAAGAACATGGAGGGAAAGAGTACGCTGGCATGCGTGAGTGTGACTGTGACTGTGACTGTGCGGGTGGTTTACACAAACGAGGTGGCTATTTTAGATAGAGAAATGAAGGACAAGTGGTGGGCTGGTTGCAGGCTGTTAGCCCTTGGGCCGTCGGATAGAATCCACGGATAAGGACACAATTACAATTGAAGATGGGAAAAAGGACATGAATACCCAACTTTTCAAGCCCAATTCCTACACAATACTGTTCGTTCCCAAAAATGCGAACACCGGTAAAATTTGGACAAATATACGCTCTGCAGCGTATTGGACCAATTCATGCTCCAAAAATCACGGTGCAACAGATCTCTGATCACAATAGAATTCTCCATCCCAACAAATAATGAATAATAGAAGAAACACACAGATAGCACAGGAAAAAAATCGATAGAAATACTGGACTGCTCGAGAGAACAATTCAAACTCAATATCAAAAGAAAGAAGAAGACCAAACCAGGTAACAACAATACGACCTGTTTATCTTAATCTGAGAAAACCTTGTTTCGATCAGTTTTATGATTTTACAGATAGAAATTTAGAATTCAATATGTATTGGATGAAATTGACATTGAATTGAACCAGGAATTTTGCATGAGAATTCCAACAACCTGACAGTTTTGAGCTTAAAAATGCTTATTTTATTCAAATTATGATCCAAAATTCTACAAAAAATGCTTCTCGTTATTATCTACAAAAAAATCGTGCGAATCTCAAAAATCTGAATGCAATACATTACATAATTGTTTCACATATGTTTCTTTATTGTTTCACAATTTTTTCCATTGGCAATGTTTCGCCTAATACAACACATTGCTTCTTGTCGTGCATGAAACATTGTTTCATGCATGTTTCATTTATGTTTCTTATATGTTTCGCACATCAAACTTTTTATTGAATTCCACTGTTGCATGGAGAAAATCCCAGATGTGGTATACCACAATGAAAATGGGAAGAAAATAGAGAGTATACCAACTTTGAGGTAACAGGAATACTAATCCCAATGGACTACACATTCAGCAGACTAAAGAAAATCTTGGAACAACAAATTCAATACAGAAAGGATGTAAAAGCTATGCATATTAAATACAAATTAACAGAGACTCCACCATTGAAGATTGAAAATGATTACAATCTCAAATTCTACCTGGAAGTGAAAAGCAAAGAAATGGATTGGATGAAGTTTTCTTTGTGCATAGACATAGTTTTGATCTCAGAAGGCCAGTATCTTTCAAAATCAAAGGAGCCAAGCCTAAAAGTAACAACACAGCAAAATGCAACGGAAGGAACGAGCAGCATGTATGTAGAGAGCTCCCTCATGGAAAACATGGGCCAAAACACGATTGACTACATCGACTACGCAAACCTCATAAGCAGAAATGTAGTCGGAGAAGACACAACATGAATTCAAGAAAGCAGACATGGTGAAGAACAATTCCAAAAGGGAGATGTCTACAACACCAAGGAGGAATTGATCAAACATGTTAGTTGTTATGCGTTGAAACATCACTTCCAATATAAGGTCAAGAAGTCGTGCAAAAAGCAATACTACATAGAGTGTCTCGATGAAAATTGCAATTGTCATTTGAAAGCCTCATCAACATCAGGGACAATGCTACAATTTTAAGGTTGCAAACCCAAATGCAGGTTGTCTCAAGTAATAAATTTCTCGTGAGTCCGAGGTTGATCCATAGGGAAGATTATGTAAGTTTACAAAGAATATTTTTCTTTGAAAAATAAATAGATGTATTTTAGACTAGTAAGAAATATATTTTTTTACGATAAATTTGAATAATAAAATTGTTGAGGATAGAGATTCACTCTTGATTTTGGATAAAGGAATAATTATATTTTCTTACCTCTTCAATTACTACTATTGGAATCCATACACAACGAAGGTTCCAATAAGAAGATATTCTAAATATAAATCATGTAATAAGGTGAACATGTTTTACTACAAATTATAATTCATCTTATAACGCCAACACTTACTTATGGACTCAAGTAATCATGGATTCTCTTGTGTACAACAAATCAAGGTATCCACGTTAGTAGTCGGTTGAAGTAAAACCAAACATTTAACTAAATGGAACCAAGTATTTATTGTGCCAATAGATTGCATAAATCAAGAATACCACAAAACAAGAAGGGTATAATCTAAAAGACAAATTGATGATCAAAACAATTTAGTGTAAAGCTATAATCATTCCTTGTCCTCCATCAAGAGTTTCACTCTATTTCTCAACAAAATAAACTTAAAAAGATATAAAGAAAGTAGAGAAAACAAGAGATTGTATGAAAACTAAAGAAAACATTTTATGAAATACTAGAAAATCTACTATAATATAGGAAAACAACAATGAAACTTTCTTTGAAACTCTAACTTTCTATACAAACTTGTGTTTTTGGCAAGTGCAAATGACCTCTATTTATAGGCAATACAATAATTCCTTTTGGAATTAGTTTATTTTTTATTTTCAAGACAATTGAGAAAATGCTGAAAATTTGAAACCAATTCCAACACCTTCTTTGGCTGGTCTTTTTGGCAAGGATTTTTGCTGAATCATCATGATTTTCTTTAACAAATCCATTCTCACATGACTTGGCGGAATTCTCCAACTGGGTTGAATGAATTACAAGCACTATAGGCCAAGATATGGTGTAATAAGTGTGGAGTGGTTGGCCTGCGGGACTATGACTGCAGCAGCTTGTCGTATTTTTTAAAAATATTTGTCGACTGAATTTGACTCTGGAGTCTTAATAAAAATTGTATACAAATGTGTTGGGGATACTCAGTAAAAGTTTCGGTACCAAATCACTTGTTGTCTTTGAGTTATGCCCAAAATACGAACATTGGTCAAGTCTTGACAGAAAATGAGTCTCTTCAAACTTCAAATTGTGATGAACTTTTAATCCAAGAAAATATCATCCCAAACTTTGATTTAGGCTTTAATATCTCTGAATATTCGTAGAATAATGAATTGTGAATCCATATCTTCAAGAATCATCCCTAAATCATGCCGGAATTGAAAGTTATTCGTGTTGATCCGAACCTGCATTAAAAATGCATCCTACTACAATTTTGTGTTGATTTCATATTTTATTTATAACATATAATAATAATATAAATTTATAGGTTTACTAAAATTAATAAAGTAAAATACTATTACAAACCAAAAGTAATTTTATATTTTTTAACGTTCATCACACCCCCCAACCAGCTTATTACTAGTCCCTAGTAATTAAAGCACACAAAATACAAAAGAAATTTTTATGAACATGGCATGATATCATTATTTTTTAAAAAAACTTGTGAAAATGTCTAACAATCAAAAAGTTTATTGTCAATCATCATAGATGCTATCAAGAATAAATATAATTTTTTTATATATTTATTATTTTTTTAGAGAATAAATATTGTATATATATGCAGAAAACCACCATTGCATTCCGCAAACCATGATACATAAACATCAAATTTAATCATGAAAAAGCTTCAACTCCATATCCTCACGGATTAGTATTTATCATTTAAACTGGTAAGGTGTTCACTCATGGAGTTGGAAAACAGTTAAAACTCTCAAGGAAATGGCCAATAAAATTTAGGACAAGCATTCAAACCAAAATTGAGCATGAGATAGGTATTAAGAAATTTCCTAATTTATGATAGTGCTTTAATTAGTCCTTAGACTTGAGGGATCATAGTAGTCTTGTGCATAACACTATGGACTTTGACGTATTTCCCGGTTGGTTGACAATCGTAAGAGATTTACGTTGGGTCCATAGTCTTTATGTATGGGGACTAATGAGTCGCCAATAGAGAATCTGTCACCTATGGACTAGGTGAATCTCCTATGTTTTCATAGTCGTTGATCCAAACAAGACATTGACCAGGCAATGATGAATAGTGATTCATCAAAGGATCAAAGTGACTTGAAATGGGATAATAGTTATAAAGTCTACAAAGGGTTTCGACCTTTACATACCCTCAACTTAATCGGAGATTAGATGGCATAGGGACTGTATCTGCATGATATTCATATAAATGAATAGATTCGCTCGCTATTCACCCAAGACTAGGTAATCAAGATGCACTTGCTAGGTGCTTCCCTTGATTTGTGAGGTTCTTGAAATTAAGGAGTTAATTTCAAGCGGATTAATTAATTGGATTATTTATCAAAATATATATGATATTTATAGTTGCAAATGTTGCAAGCCCACTGCTAGCTTAGTTGTGAACCTAAAGGGTCACACACAAAAGACGAGATTGAACTTTTCTGATCTTGGATAGGTTCAAAGAATTGAATCCGTTTAATTAATAGAGATTAATTAAATGAGGTTTTTAATTTATTTCACTTGATGAATTAAATATTTAATTAAATAATAAAATTATTTAATTGAACCTAATAAATGTTAGAAAACCCAAGTTGGAGTGAAATAATTAATTAATGCAGTTAATTAATTATAAGAAGGCTAAACTAATTTAATAGTTGAGTTAATTTAGTCAATTAAATAATTAGATTATTTAATTGGGCTTGATAGAAGTAATTGATGGAGTTCAATTAAATTAAAGGCCTAGTTAATTAATTGGAGAATTAATTAATGGACCTTTAATTAAAATTAAGTGGTCTAGCCCAATTTAATTAGCCTGCCTAGGACTATAAAGCAATTGGATAATGTAGAAGTTTCCGAATTGGATTAGAAAATTAACTTATGGAAGAGTTAGACTCCTATCTTAACTTGTATTACTTTGTTGGCAAGAAACAAAAGTTTCCAAGTTGGAATAAGATTCCAATTAAACCCTAAATTACCAACTATAAATACAAAAACTTGGGAACAATTTTGGACACACAATCTCAATAAAAAAATCAATAATATCACCCCTCTCTCTCACACTTGGTCAAAAATTTTGTGTTTAAAATTGTGAAGTGTTTTCATCCCGTGTGAATCCCAAGTCTTATTTTTCTTCTACATCAATCCATAAACACTCCATACAACAAGATTAGAAAATCAAGTTGGAGGATTCATTCATTCGTGTGGACTATCTTTGGAGGGAAGACGCTTGGATTCCTAAGGCGAACCCGTTCGTGCGATCGAAGCGTTGAAGGAAGACTGCGAGGATTCACCCTGCTGGTAGGAATTCAGATTCCTTCTAGCCCGTGCAATGTGAGAAAAGGAATTTTTTCAAAAGGTATGATTTTGCAACTTTAACTTTAATTTTATTTCGAAACGCCATCCAAAAAGTGGCACTTAACTCCCAAAAGATCTTTGAATTGAAGAACTCTCCAAAAATATTTATAGGTCTCCCGACTCAATTCCCATTTATGTGATGAACATGTTTTTCGTAAGTTAGATCTCATCTCCTAAATTTTAACACAACAAATAAGACATGTAATTTATTGATTATATAATCTACAAGAAACAAGTACTCAAATTCATAAATAGAATACAAAAACTAATTAAGAAAAACAATCAAATTAGAATTAACATGAATCCACAGTTTTGATTATGCCTTAGGATCAGAAAGATTAGCCTAACATATTTGAGAACAAATTTATAGATAAACTTGAAATTAAATAGTTTGACATTGACTTAAGTACAAACAAGAGATCTAAACTAAGAGGATAGAATCCTTCTTGTCAGGATGGATCATTCTTATAAGTCTTGAACTCTACTTTCATAGATGCAAAAGGTCATGTGGTGTTCTTCGTTGATTTGTGTCTTCCTCTGAGAAGTATGTAAATTTGTGTAATCCCAAGTATATTTTCATGTATGATGTTGTATATTTTTTCGTCCGGGCTTGGAGTTCCTTTTATAGATGCTTTGAGAGATCACTTGTAGAGTCCCGACAGAATAGGAAACAAAATCAACCACCAAACAAACCACATGACCATGTATTTCTACCGGTCCAACTGTGTAATTGGTTTTGCTCTCTGTTTTGGCCATGAACAAAGTACATGATCGTGTACTAATACACGGTCTGGTAGTGTAATCTGTCTCTGAAATTCTTCCCTCGAACAAGTCGCATGGGCATGTAAAATCACATGAAAACCATTTACACGGTCGTGTGAAATCACATGGTCTGACCATGTACTTTTTCATTCGTCGTTTCCTTCGTGTATTTGATAGTCTCTTCACATTCGAAATTCTTGTCCAGGCCGTCCTACCGATATCTTTCCATTTTAGCTCCGTTTTCTATAAAAATTACAAGTATACGCAGTATCACGCGCAACAAAGGAAACCAACTAAAATACACTAAATATACATGCAAATACATCGAATATACACTACAAGAATTTCTATTTGTAATGACAAAAATTTAATGATGGTATAAAATATCATCATTGAAAACATGATTTTTGAAGTTTCTGTGAGGGTAAAAAGTATTGTAGTTAAAGAGTTGAATTTCTAATGAGGAGAATTTAGTTTCCAAATAATCGATATCTAATCCGGTTACTATTTGTTTGTAGAAATATCCCTTCATTATTGATTACAAATTTTTAGGCTTCACATATTTCCACCAAATAGTATTACAGTTTTCATTATTTAAAAAATATAAAATTCCTTTTGTTAAATAGAAAACTGTTTAAACGTTTATTTTACTAAAATAAATCTAAATAAAATAAGATTCTCATTTACTCGTAGGCCCCATCTTCTCTTTCCCAACTCTGGTATCTCTTCTCTTCTCCTTCAACCCCGTCTCTCATGTTTTTCTCTCTCAACTCTTGCTCCTTTAGTGCCTCAAGCCCATCCATCATCATCTCCCCGTCTCTGCTGTTGCTGCCGTTGACTAACATTTTCTAATGGTTTCTCACGCCTAGGCTTGTAATTCAAGTTTGTAACTATGGGAAATCTTTTCTTTTAGATATTTTTCAGTTTCGTTGTTATTCTACTAGAACTAACGAAGAAGTTTGATCATTATATAGTTAGGAGATGTCGATTCTCGAGGAGCTTCATCTGATCAATAATCCAAAAGTTAGGGTTTTTCGATTATCAAATTCTTGAAATTGAAAATTGCAAATAATTTAAGTCTGTGGAAAGTGGAAATTGAAACAACAAAATAGAGTTTGAATGAAGTAACAAATGCTTCAATTCCTTGTTGAGAGTTTGCAAGAGATTTCTTTTATGTAGTTGTTCTTATTTTGTTTCTTGATTCTCTCATATTGTTCATTCTCTTTGAGATTAAGGTTATTTAATCTATTAATCTATTGAATTTCATGATATTATTTTAAAGTCTGAACTTTTGGGATCGGAAATGAGCAAGGTTTACGTATAACAATGTGAGTGCTGGGTTAAAAACATGTTCAGTAAATTCTAATTTAACGTTGTGTTTTATGTTGTGGTATACTATATGAATTGAAATTATCAAATATATGTGATATCTTCTTTAACAATATTTTTGGGGCTTGTCTATTGATGATTATTTACTTGTCAGTTTTTAGTGTGGACATGAAATAACAAGTTTTGAATGTGCATCCATAATCTATATAATATATTTTCACTTTAAGATACTTGATATATCATTAAGGCAAGTCCGCCATGATTATTATCATAATTCTCTAGTACCAATTTACCAGTTTGATGGAAATGATGTGAAGATCGATTTTGCCACTTACCTACCTACTTGCTCATAGGACCTTAATAAGTTTAGACTCTTAATAATTAATAAACCATAGAAAGTCATGATGAGTTGTTTTCCTTCTCATTTAACCTTGTAGCACATATGGCATGTCCGTTATTTTGAGTTTTCTTCTGGAATAATATCTTATGTATAGTTTATGGTTGTTAGCTTCGTGCAACTAGATGATCGCCTCGTTTGTCCAATAAATTCAACATTGTTTGGAATGCTTTGTTGTACTAAATAATCTTTTTAAGCTAATGTTTTCTCCGTGTCACCATTATAACTAGTTCCACACTTGTATTATTGTTATCTCGGTGAATTAGTAAATGTATTATCTATGGTTTTTTGCAGATAGGATCTATTTCGCCCGCATTCCATGGCCACGATATAATAACTAACTCTGAACTGGAACTCAATTATATAAGGTATGTGGAGACTCCTCGACTTTATATTTGTATAATGATGTAATGTTTGCATATTTTCTTTTGTCTTCTCTTTACAGATGATATGGCTTGCTTCGGTTAAACGATATAATAAGTCTACTCATATTGGAGCAATAGGTAGCCGAGAGCTTTCGATTCTAGAACACATGGATATTTATCACCTTTCAAAGGAGATGGAGCTTCTGACTTGTCTTCAGTTGAGGTTGTTATAAGTTGCGACAAGGAGAAACTGCAATTGGAGAAAGACGCTGAAGCTTTGGCCAGACAGGTATAAAGATATATGACTATAAAGCAGTAATGTGTTATAAAATGGGACATCTTACAAAGTACTTACGTTTTACGTGGTTATAGGATGATGGTGGTGGAGAACAACTTAACAACTTGATAGCATTTATGAATGTTTGGAAGATTGGATGCATCAATCACTAAGAAGAGAGTTGTTGAGATCTTATTTGGTCTTAGCTTTAACAAGAAAATGCATGAAAAGAAAATAAGATACTTCTATGGTGGTTGAAGGATGAGGATTACTTTGGCAAGAGCTTTTCTCATGACCCAACCATATTATTGCTTGTTAACTTACAAATAATAATGCTTGTTTAACAATAACTTTTAACAATCCATTATGGAATATAAACTTGGTTTTATGTTAAATTCACTTGGCTAGTCTGGACTATTGTGCTTATTATGGCTTGATATGTTTGTAAACAAGGGATATACTTCAAGTTATGAAGGAAGTATGACCTTCTGGTGATTATTTTGTTGCTAGATCCCATTAAGAAAGTTGAAACTGAGAATCATGTATTGATATATTGTTTTTCAAAATCCTGGAATTGGATGAATCTATTTCTAGCATGTCCATAAAATAAGTTGTACAATATTGGTCACCGCTCATTTTTATCCCGTTATAGACTTGGAGGCTTGTGCTAGGTTAGAGGAGACACTGCAAAAGTTGGATCGAATTATTGTCGTGGTGTCACATTCAGAGGATTTTCTGGATGGAGTCTGCATTAACATCAACCTTATGTACAAAGAATAAAAACTCTACACCAGCAAATTTGAGTAGTATGCTCAACCCCATGCTAAGCTCGAAGAGAATGCATATGAAACAATATAAATGGGAGCATGAGCAGATATCTTTAATTAAGGAATACATTGTACATTTCAGACATGTTCCACAAATCATTCTCGTCAGGCTCAGAGTACGGAATACCTTATCAATTATATATATATATATATCTATATGTATATAGTAAACAATATATGTTTATTAATCAATCAGTCACCCATTTGGTGATAACAATATAGAATATGCTCAGCCATGGTGTTTCTTAACATTTCTAGTCTCTGAATGATATTGTTTGCTATTTGGATTAATTCTTTTCTTTTTTGAATTTTCTTATAGATCGATTTATAAAGAAGAAATCAAGCATGAATTAGGAAATTAGTAAATGGTGTTTGAAGCAACAAGGTGATAAATAATCATGGTGGTCAAATATTTTTGTACTTCATTGAGTAAATACTGAGAATACTTTGTTATCCATGAAGATGAAATGCATACTGTGGAATAAATTACAATTGTATATATTTTGAGTAATGAATTAATGTGGACGCAATTATTTATATGTTGTTCAAAACTTTATTTGTTCTTGAATATTTAGCAATATTAATATTTTATTTGTGATAATGTGTTTTTATGCATTGAGCAACTTATATGTAATAATGATTCTAAATTTCATAATAAAGGATAATTTTTAATGAGGTTAACTATTGACTTATGAGGGTAATTTTATTGCTAATCTACTCTTTATTGATGGGTTAATAACTAATAATGATGGTAAATTCTATTAAAAAAATAACATATAATGAGGGGCAGTTGATTGTATAATGAGGAGATATTTTATCATTAAAGTTAACATTTATGAGGGGAAAATGATACTATTAAGGATAAAGTTTGTCATAATTGAAAATAATTTTAATGACACTATAATTTAGTTATTAAGAATATTAAGAACAATAAGGACGGGACCATCCGGACCTGTCTTGTTTGTACATTATGATTAACAGGGTATGCAAATCAACAATTTACTACTATCTCAATGATTATAAGATTGTTTGGCTTGAATATACTCCATGAAATTGAAACCTTTTAATTATCAAGTTACGATCTTAACATCATAAAAAGGATCATTGCACTAGTACAAAGCTTACTTCTTGATATCTAATAATAAGACCATGACCAGAGAAAGAGAAATAATACTCAATTTTATAATTCACACAAGGGAAAAAAAACTTTTGACTAATCTATGTAGATGGGGAAGAATCATAATTCACATACTAGAGGTAGTAGGTTTGTGGACAACATGTAAATCAATCTAACAAATAACATAAGGCTTCGATTGGATTCATGGATTTAAAGATATGGATTTAAAATCTATAATAAAAAACCCATTGAGCTATTTTAGGTGATATAAGAATACAATAGATTTTAAATCCTTAAAACTCCTATTTTGAGCTATTTTTTGAGCCATAGTGATAGATTTGAAATCCATTTTAGATGGATTCATTTGAAATCAATTCACCAAATTCTTTCATCCAAATGCAACTTAAGTTCCAGAAAGAAAAGAATGAGCTAAACATTTCCATCATTGAAAATGACCACCTTGTTATCAAAATAAAATAAAATAAAGGTGTTTAGTTTTTAGTCCGAATTTAATAGTACACTAATACATAACTGTTCTACTTCGGATGAGAGCACAAGAACAGAGGACAAGTATTTAACTTTATTTAATGGAATTTCAACGTCCCCATATGGATATTGTGCCTTATTAGTAACATAATTTGCATTGCAAAAAGAAATATTTTTCTGCCTTTTTTTATTCCTTATTTTGGTGCTATAATAAACATCTTTAAAGTCTCTCTATTACACTCCCATAATCATTTCAAGCAAATTAGGTGTTCTGTTGAGTGTACAAGAATATGAATGTCACAGTTGAGAGTGTACCAAAAACTAGATGCAAATAATACACTTATCGAGACTACACTAGTTGCATATCTGCAATACCGATTGGAGAAAATAAGAAGAAAACAAAAGAAACATTCGTAATAGGATAGATGATGAATACAATAGAAAGCCTAATGAGTTTTAAACTTGGAAGAACACCCTTACATACATAATGCCATATTAAATGGAGACACAACCTGCATAATATTTTATAATCAGCTTTATTGGAATCACTGTAAATATAAAAATCTGACATTCTGAAAAAAATTACAGTATCATCTTGTTAGTTATTAGATAGAAAGTTTGCACCACGATCCATAATCACTTTCAAAGAACATACTTTAACATGGGTCATGACTTGAACATCATGTTTGGGGTAATACATGCGCAATATAAGTGGTACGATCTCTATCACATTAGAATTTAATACATTTCTTTCCTTCACATGAATCATAATATTTATTATAACAATTGAATTATTAAATAACTAAAACAATGCCAGGATAATAAAAGTTCAATAAAAAGAATGGGAATCACAAGTTTGTTCTTCCACCATGGTCAACAAGTGAAAGATTTAGCAACATGCCCGTATTTATTTCAATGACATTGTAGAGCATATAGCAACAGCCTGCCGCAAGATTCATGGAGGGAAATGACTATAAGAGAAGTTATATCGTCAACTTCTAGCAGGAGCTATACTTTGATAACATGAATAAGCGAAAATGCCACTGCACTAGAAAGTCCCATATATACCATCACAAGTGTTACAAGAAATGGAAAGTTGAAGTATTATGTAGAATGAACCCACTACAACCAAAACGTCAGTTTCAACTAGAGCTGTAAAAAATGGCCCGGCCCGACTGGCCCGGTAATAGGGCTGGGCTGCTACGATTTTGTAGGCCCGGAAAGATCCAGGCCTATTTGGCCCGGCCCGTTAGACCTGAAACACCGAGCCAGGTGGCTCGGTTGGCCTAAAGAAATTTCAGTGTATTTTTAAAATATGGGCTGGGCTGGGCTCCCCAAAATAGCGGCCCGAAGAAATTCCGGGCTAGTCCGGCCTGACCCGATTTCCCCCTTGGCACAATGGGCCTGCACCGGGCCGGCCTAATCACTTTGACAGCTCTAGTTTCAACACTCAGACAAAGTAAACCAGTACAATATTATCTTGTAAATTAATACATACAAAGGCTAAAAGAAACTAGATTGGCAAAGGAAGATTAAAGTGCATTTACCTTGTTGTATAACATAATGTTAGATGAATGTGTGATATAGATTAGAAGGTAAAGATATGTTATGACCAATGATCTATTTATCATTTTCAAGAATGCTCTCTCAAACGGGTGGTCCTCTATAACATGTGTTAGGAGCTATCCAGAGAGTAGTAAAAACTGATGATTTTTTGAGTATTCAATTGGAAAAGTGGTGAATACTAATCAGACAGGTGTTTTGATAACCATTTTCGGCATTCAAAAATTTCACCAATTTGCATATGCTTCTAACTCGGAAACAAAGAGCCTAAGCCTGAAAATGATGAGGTGGTGCTCATGGCCTACAAAATTGACCACGAGAAATCTGTGAGCAACCTTACATCCTATCTAAGTAACTTGAGAATAAAAAAAGAACAAAATAGAAGAGGAAGGATTGAAAAGATCATAACCAATAGTACATCATTTAAGAGTGTGTGCATTCAATTGAAGATTTGGCCATTCATTTCTAAACTATTGTTACTCATTAAGCTTTTCTTGAATTATTTAACGATGAAAATACTTTTATCTACTTGTGGAGGGACACTCATATGCAATAAGTTCAATGATTGAATTTCACTAACACATTAATACATACGAATGGAAATTAATTAGGTTTTTGACATTATTTCCTATCATCCCAAATGCCCCCATCCAATAAAGGTAAACCCATTCAAGAAATTAGAATCATATATGATGGTTGGAACAGAAAGTGTGAAGACCAAATTCCTCCTCGATTACTTTTTACTTTAATAAGGGCGGGCCGGTGTGAGATAAATCTAGAAAAATGGACAAGCAAACTGAATAATTTGAATGCATATTATCCCCAATGAGAAAGAAATGGTAAGGTAACACGAAAAAATCACACACAAGGCGGTAAAGAAGGACCATGTTCTTCAATACCAACAAGTTAATTCAAGCAACACCTTCCCATTACATTAGCAATATCTTGCTTAACTAATGAGAAAACGTGGGGGAACCATAATTAAATAATCCAAAAAATTGAACACCACTAAGAATAAACAAGAGAAAAAGGTTAAATATTTCACCATAACATACAAAGTTGCACAAAACACTAAGAAAATATGTAAAGATAAAAAAGTTATACTAAATAATGAAATTCAAAGAAAAAGTGTAGGCTTTGAGTTACCTTGAACACTGATCGACAAAGACCTTGAATTTAAGAAAAATGGTACAAAGTGTTCCAAAAGGACATGCATGAACTCGTTTGTTGAAGCACATCCATATAAAATTATATATGGACGAATAAATAGTAAAACATTGACAACAAGGGTAAATAAATGTGAAAAGAGTTAGATTTGAGGAACTTGCAGATGAGAGAGGATGAGGGATATAGAAGCAACAAACAAATAACAATTAAAGCAAAATAATTAAGCAAATAACAGTTGAGGTAAAATAAGTTAATTACCATAAGATGTAATACATCCGTGTCTCTTATTGGTAGAACCGTGGTCATGAGACCCACTTATCTCGAATTTGACAATGAACATTTATGGCCTAGATTGGCTTCTCCCGAATTAGTTAAAAAATATATTTGTATTGAGTTTTTTATGTGATTCACATCATCTTCTAGATTTGATAAATGTGAATAATTGAAATATGCATGCTCCAAACTATATACACACTGTATTTTTCCTGAATATTTTTTACTGCGATGATTAACCATTCAAACTGACTTTATTAAGTTGGAAAATATCACAAAAGTAAAGGAAAAGAATGTTATATGTAATTACAAAATACCTTCTTTGCTCTTAAAGTAATGGAGATAATTACAAAAATACCCCCAATATTTTGCCTAGTTACAAACAAACTCATTTATGCTTCAATATTAAAAATACTCCTTAACATTTGTTTCTTTCTTAGAAATCACCCCCTCTTGATTAGTAAAAATCTCAAAGGGTATTTTTTAACACGATAAAGGGGTATTGTAATTTCGAATGAAACATAAGTTTTTTGTAGTTAGGCTAAATCTTAAGGGTATTTTTGTAATTATTCCTAAATATTATTAGAAAAGTTTAACTACAATCTTCAATCTTATAAATTTTGAAATTAATATAAATAAGCAGTGAGTTTATGAAAGAACATTAGGATAGTCATGGGTATGTCTCGATTATTGTTCTACCTAATCTAGTAGTTCTAGAAGCAAGTGTAAGGAACTGACCTACCAGATTGCATAATTATAACGTGCAATTATTCCACTTAAAATTTGTATATGATAATCTTCTAATGTTCTCAACTTGTAGTTAATTAAGAGACTATTGAATTCACATACTTGATATCTAAATTTGATAAATTTAATTCATTAATAAAATAGATCAATATATGGGTTTTAGATTTGAAAAGTTATATGCGTATATACCCTGCTCTGTAGTTCGAACACCATTGTTAAATCAATCTAACTAGTCTGCTACAAGTCCACATATTGTAGTATATCCATTGCATTCCAATCCCAATGAATGACTTAAATCTTTGAGTGCTAAAATGAGTTGATAGGCATAATCACAATATTATTTTGCATTTCATTAGTTTTAATGGACAACGATGAATGAAGCCTGGTATTAGCCCTTGATGCATTATCCACTAATTGATGTCTATAAGTTAAAAATTTAATAATTACAGAATATTATAGTATCGAGATTACAATTCTAGTGTTATATATAATTTCTTCTTATTTTCTGTTTACTTCATATTATATATCCATCAATTTGAAATTTAATAATTATAGTGCATGCATAAATACTGCTTTAATTGGATAGAGATTTTCTATTCCATATTCCTAGATATTCTATTGTATTAGATAAATGACATGTGTACAAGGTGATGTCATAATTGTACATGCCTCAATCATCCTATATAGTAGAATAAAGCGTGGAATAAGAATGTGGAATAAGATATATGGTCCCGCATCAATACCTACATATAAAAGTTAATTTTAATCGAGAATTGGGAATCAATTAGATGGTTCAAAATTTTTCATTAATTAAGTTTCGGGAGTGAAAAGTGCAGTATATGAAGGGCTTTAAACTATAATTAGTTTCTGATTAATATTTTGCAAGTTTCATGCTGTATAAATTACATAATCGATATTGTCGTGTGTTAGATACAAAATATATAGAGAGAGACATGATAAAGATGATAAGAGAAAATTAATTAGACTTGTTTGTTAATGATGTGGAATATAGTACTTATACAAGAAGACTAGAGGTGTAACTAACTTAAGAAACCCAATAACTAACATACCTAACATAACAAATAATAACTGAACTTACCGCTGGTTAATCAACTAATTATATTTATATATATAATACACCCCCCTTAAATTAAATTGAGGGGAGAACACACAGAAAATTTGGAGCACATATGTTGATAGCGATGAATAGACAATGATTTCATTAGAACATAGACAATTTGATCTTCTAAGGAGAGGATGAGTTTCAACTTTCTTCCTTCGAACTTGTTCCGAATGAAGTGAACATCGGTCTTTATATGCTTTGTTTTGGCATAAAAAACTAAATTGGATGCCAAAGAGATGGCACTTATATTGTCACAAAACAATAACAAGGGCTGACAAAGATTAACATAAAGCTCTTGAAAGACAAACTTAATCCATGCGAGTTCAATTGTAGCTATGGCTAAGAAACGATATTCCGATTCAGTGCTACTATGATCTACCATGCTTTTCTTCTTGGAGATCGAAGCAACAAAGTTTGGACAAATATAAATGCAGTAACTATTAGTTGATTTGCGATCATCTTGAGAGCTTGCCCAATTCACATCCGAAAATCCTTAAAGTTGTCAACGAGGACAAGAAGTGAATGTGAGACCAAGAGAAGCAACACCCTTGATTAGTAGTAGAAGCATGAATACATTGGCTAAGTTTGTTTGACTATGAAAGCCAAATCAAGTCTAACTAAAGTTAAATATTGGAGAGCATGAACATTGTCATTCAAGGAGAGTTTTTGACAGGAGTTCTAAGGAGTATCACAAGGCTTGCAAGCCAACATATTTGTATCGGAGAAGAGATCAATCACATATTTATGTTGATTCAGAAGTAAGCCATCTTTGTGCTTGCTAATTATGAGCCCCAAAAAATGTTGAACCTCTCCTAAGTGTTTTAAGGGGAAATTCTTATCAAGAGCTTGAATGACAAACCAGACAGCAATAGGATCATCCCATGTGACTAGGATGTCATCCATGTAGATAAAAACAAGGAATAAGAGAGGGCCAATTTTCTTGTAATATTGAGAAGATTCTGAGACAGAAACCTTAAAATTAAACGACACCAAAAAAAAGTTGAGCTTGCCTGTCCAGGCTGTGGGAGCCTGTTCAAGGCCATAAATGGCTTTGATCAATTTGCACACATGTCTGCATCCAAAACATTTGAGAAATTTATAATTTGGGAGATGGCCAAAAAGGAGCTCCAAATGAGATTTATTTCCTGCAACGTGATGGTGGTCTGTTCATTAAGTAAGTGGCAGTAACAAAAGCATCCCACCATAATTTTAGATGAAGTTTGGTTTGAGCAAGAAGAGTGAGTCCCATATTAGTAATGTATTGGTGTTTTATCTTCAGTTTTCCCATTTTGTTGAGGAGTGTATGGGCATAGATGTCTAATTTGAACTCCAAGAGAAGTAAGATAAGTGAACATGGGTCTACACTCCCCCTATAATCAGCTTGAAATGCTTTAACTTTGGTGTTAAAGTGTCTTTCAACCACAGTTTGGAAATGTTGAAGAACAGACAAAACCTCAATTTTGGTTTGAAGATGGTATATCTAGGTGTACCTGGTATAATCATCTAGAAAGTGTATATAATACTTGAATCCATCAAAGGAAGATGTATATGATGGTCCCACATATCAGAAACTATTAATTGAAAAGGAGCAGTGTTGTGAGTGGGAACATAAGGAAAATTCATATTGTGCATTTTTCCATATTGGCAAGCTTCAGAGAAATAATGATTTGTTACAGAAATAGGTAGGTGAAGAGTTTTGATTACATTGAAAGGACATAATTACATGGATGTCCAAGTCTAGAATGCAAAAAACTAATGCTAAAATCATTATTGACAACATATGCATGAGGTACAATAGAAGGAACATCAGAAGAGCAATCATTGTGACAACTTGAAGAAGTAGATGAAAGAGCCATGTTGTTGGAGGGCTGCGACATGAGATTCTGGAAATGAGCTAAGTCCAATTGGAAAAGGCCATCTTTAAGGGACCCTTTCAACAACACTCTGTGAATGTCCTTGGCCTTGACAAAACAAAAGGAATGATGAAACTCAACATTAACACCAATGTATTTGGTGAATTGAGAAATACTAAGGAGATTTTTTGTAATGTCTGGAACACAAAGAACATTTTGAAGAACAAGAGACTTAGAATATGATAAAAAAGGCAGAGTGAAAGTATCAATATGAGATATCGGTAGTTTTGAGCCATTACCTACGGTAAGCTTGTCACTCCTATTGTAGGTTGTATGGATACTTAAGTTCTGCAGATCTGAAGTGATGTGGTTAGTAGCACCACTATCCACATACCAATTGTTATCCGTGGAGCTAGAAATAGAGGCACAAGAACCTTGAAAATCATGAAACTAGTTATATGCAATATTGTTGACAAGATAATAAGCAAAATTAGCCTGCGACTGAGAAATAGAAGTAAAAGGTCTCCATACAACCTCTGTGTGGGGAATGGAAGACAAAACACCAATGTTAGGATAACCTCCAGGAGGCATAGGAGTCATAGCCAAATGTGTCTGAGATGCATTGAGATTAGTCCCCTAAAAATTAACATCAAACATATTGAAGTATATAAAAGCAATGTGATTTGACTCTCCACAAATCTGGCATATAGATCGAGCTCGATTTAATCTACCATGGCCTTTTGCCCTGGAAAAATAATTAACTCCCTAATTACTAGTAAAATCATTAGAGGGAGGCCTGCGAGCTACCAAATGTGCAATAGGATTAATAGAATCCACATTAGTTGTGTGTTAATGTAATCTAATTTCGTGAGACTGAAGCATATGTTGAATAGCTGGAACAATAAGACTGCCTTATTGATGTTGTAAATTGATAATGTCAAATTGAAATTCCAGACCAAATCCTTCAAGAATATGAATTATAAGTTCATATTTTATAATACTTTGGCTTGCAGCTTGAATTTGATCACCTAAACTTCTCATATTCAAGATGTAGTCCTCAAAACTAAGATCTCATTTCTTTGTAGTATGAAGCAATAAACGAAGATTCATAAGTCGAGCCAAAGATTGAAATTGAGACTGAAAAATAGATTAAATAATATACCAGACGTCAGCAACTATGGTGCATCGTGTGACATGCCCAAACATTATTTCAGAGACTGAAGCTAATAACCAACTATAGAGGAGTTTATCTTTTCTGATCCATAGAGTGTAATCAAGATTGATTGATTGAGGATCAAAAGTTGTAACTTCAGGAAACTCGACAAATTGCTTGTATTGCCAAACAGAGAATCTTCAAATCCATGAGCTCTAACATTCAAGAGAAAATGAGATTTCCAAAAAATATAATTATTGCGAACTAGATGCAATAATATAGCAGGAAATGTAGATAAAGTAGAAGAAGCCATATCCGAGAGAACATCCAAAGGAACCATCTTCCTTAAAGGTCTTGTTCAATTTGATTCTGGCAGAGTCTGCTGTAGATGAACTCAGCCCAGTTAACCTTCTTGCCTTGCATGATCGCGGCCATGACGATCAGCTTAGTCTTTGACAGCTGGTTGAAGCTGCCAAACTTCATATCTACACATTTGGAGATGACATCCATCAACTTATGGTTGTAGGTACCAAGGGGTGTAAGTAAGGTTTAGAAGGGGGGGTTGAATAAACCTTACCAACTTTTCGATTTTAGTCCTTTTAAAATATTACAGAGTTAATTACACAGCTAAGTCCTTGAGGGACAACTAAGTTAGTTAATCAGCAGAGTTAGCCACTCAACAGACTCGATAGAACTATTGATAGAATAACTCAGTTGTTTAGGCTAAACCTTAACTTTGCTATGATGAGTTTTTCAGCGGAAGACTTAACACCCTTGAATTTGATTTAACTTTGTTTTAAACACTTGGTTTTAACACTTTGTTATTTATCAGTTGGATAGCAAATTATCAGCAGATATAAAGTAATATGCAGAAATAAAATGCTGAAATGTAAATGACACAATAATTTTTATAGAGGTTCGAAGATGGGGTAATTCTTCTACTCCTCTCTTCTCCAACTCCTGGAGGAATCCACTAAGTAATGATCAGAGTACAAAGTGGTTATCAGTCCAGATACAAGTCTTGATCACACAGCTGACTTGCTCCTTTGGGACTCAGTCTGGAGATGCCTTGGTCACACGGTGGCTTCTCGTCCGACTCGGCTTCTTCTTCACAGGGGCGGCTGCTTGCTACTCTTGACTTACTTTCTCAAGCTTCTTGGATTTGATCACGAAGCCCTCCAATAACTTGAGATTGGTTCGACCTTGAACCTTCCTACAATCCTCCTTGGAAAGTAGACCCCTTTTGATTCTTCAAAAGTTTCCTCTTCAACAGTTTGAAGTTGTCTTTCCTTCACAGCTTGGTGTTGGATCGATTTCCTTCGAGATTTAGGCTTGAGGATCTTGCTTGAATAACTTGAGAATATTTTTCAGGTTACAGTATGAATAATGCTTGTTATCTCAGATATGCAAGGTAACATTTTCTCAAAGTGATTCCTCAGCCTTTTATAGTGAACTTTCAAAAATCTGCCCGTTGAAGAGATAGGCTGATTTTCAAAAGTCACTTATGTTCGTTGGCTTGTCTTGTTGCAGTCCTTGATGTTGACATTACCTCGTATTTAATGTCTTGCAACATTGCAGCGTTTCTGACATAGGTGCAGTGCTTCCCATTGGTTTGTTCCTTTTGCACACAACTGGAACTAATACTTTATCTCTGACAACTTTAACAGGGTACTATTCTGAGTAACATTCTTGACTTTCATCAACGGATCTCGTTCAGTTGTCTTGACTTGTCTGCAGTCCTTTATTCCCCAGGTGACGTTGAGTTAGCTTCCATTCAATGGATGACTCATCTGTCACTTCAACTTGAGACTTAGCTTCTTGAGTTGACTTGACTGACTCTTCATACAGCTGTATCACAACTGATACTCCTTCAGTCGAGTTCTTAACATCTCTTCCTTGTCACACTCAGCTGCTTCACTGCGGAGTCATCATTCTAGTCTTCAGTTGACTTCTTGTATTCCCAGGCTTAGCTGACTTGACTCAGCTTGTTCAGCCCTATCTATTACAATACAAATTACAAGGAAAATGGGGTGCCAACTTTCTAGTCCAAGTTTTACATGGCATTCATCAAAATCTAAATAATAAATTTCCCAACAATTTCCCCCCTTTTGATGATGCCAAAACTTAAATACATACAAACAATATGTAAACAACAAAGATACATATAGACAATGCAGTAACAAGGAATGTATGCGTAGAATCAATCTTTTTATTGATCATAACATTCTTGTCCTTTACACAGCTATTTACAATGTGTATCATAGCAATCAGAGCATACTTATATCTATGAAAAATACAGATTTTTCATTAAATGTACAGAAGCCTTACATACCTATGTATTTACAAAAGTAAAATACATGAAGGGGTTAGCAGCAACACTTCATCGCCTTCGCTGCCTCCTTCTTTCTTCTTCAGCTCTGTCTTCGTCAGCTCTCTTTCTTTTCTTTTCCTCTTCAGCTGCTTTCTTCTTCTCGTAAGCTCTCTTTGCAGCTTCATCTTTTATTTTTCTTTCCTGTCTTTCTTGCCACATCTGAGTTTGTCTCTTATTTTCTTCTTCGATTTTCTTGACATACTCAGCATTTTTCCTCTCCACTTCCAGATTGGCTATAGCATCATATCCAGCCCAGTAGATCCTTCCTTTCTTGCCTGGATCTACATATTCAATATTCTTGGGTAGAGGTCTAGGTATAAAACATCATCCTCCACCACTTCTTCCTTCTCTTCTGGGCGTATATTGTACCGGAGTCTTCTTCTTACCAGTTGAGTGACTGCTAGTAGTCTGCTGCCTATCAGCTTCTTCGCACAGCTTCAGACATTTCTCCCAGTACAAGTCCCAGGCTTGGGCTATGGACATGTTTTTGAAATATCCTTTGAACTCGAGCGTTTTGAATTCTTCAACAGTCTTGGCTCTTGTCCGTCATTTGGAATGGCATCTGTATCTTTTCCTGCCGGAATGCCTCCGAATTGTTTCAACATTTCTTCAACACGGGCATCCGTTCTCTTGTCGAACTCTTCCATCTCTGTTTCTATAATCTTTTTCTTATGAGACATAGGCACAAGAGAGTGATGGAGTGACAGAGTAACAGGAAGTTTGCTGATTATTGATGCTGTGACATGACCTTGTTGAGGGGTTTGTGCAAGCATTAATGTCACATCTTTTGACCTTTTCCCCTCAACAACTTTTCCCTTTTCCTTCCTCTTCCCCCTTTTTGGCATCATCAAAGGAGAGAGGAACCCCTAGAAACATCCCAGCAAGCATGAAGTCCAGTCGGCTGATAGTTGAATTCTGCTTGGAGTCTGCTGCGGAGTATGCTGTTCGAAATTCTGAGTGGGTGGCTTTGGACTCGGCTGCCACCAGGTTCATTTCAGCCATAAGAAGGCTGAATTCGGCATTCATATTCTCCTCAACGCGCAAAAGTTCTTTTCGATGAAATTCACGCAGCAACTCCATCTCAGTTGTATGGGAGGCATGCAATCTCTCCATATATGTCTACATCCTCGCCTTCATGTCAGCATTGTCAGCACTCCAAATTAGCATTCTGTTGTATAGGGCCTTGAAGTAGCAAACTTGCTTGAGACGCATGGCACTCTGCTGTTGAGACCATTCCATTATCCTGACCACCACTCCTATCAAGTCTGCTGTGAGAGTGGCATCTCTGTTGTCCAGGCGCATGTCGAGAGAGGCTTGGTGCCATTCAATCTTCTCAATCTCTTCACAGATCTTCTTAAAGATTTCACGCATCTCAGCTACCTGACTTGAGTCAGCTGCCGGCCACTCTGCATCGAAATTGAAATCAACTGGCACAATCGAATCAGTAGGAATTATGGGATCTTCTTGGATGGTGTAGAGCTTCTGTTCTCATGTAGTCTCTTCTTTGAGTACGGGTAGTTCGCGAGAAAAAGGAAATACTTCTTCATATGCATCGTCTCGCACTTGAGATATTGTGCGCGAAGTGGTCTCTACTGCAACTCTGAAAGCTTGCACAGTTGACTATGATTCAGCTGGGGCCTTTGATGGTATTGACCCAGCTGGCTGAGCCTCAACTGTCTTAACAGCTTCTTCGGTCTCAGCTGGTTTTTCCTTTTGAGTTTGTTGTTCCTTGGCCGTATCAGTAGCGTCATCGGAATATGATGAGACTTGAGGGATTGGCTCATCATCAAAATTGAACATTTGACGAGCAACTTTGAATTCTGGCTTACTCGTGCTTGGAAGAACATCCTCAACTGAGTCTTTTTGATGTGCAGCAGGTGTGGACTCAGCTTAATCTTCAGATCCCAGAAAAGATATATCAGGGTTGTCTTGGGAATCATGAAGGGCACTAATCTCCTTCTCAGAATCTTCAATGTGAACAGGAGGGATGTTCTGCGTTTCTGTCTCTTTACCCAGGGAAGTCTCAACCTCCCTCGGGCCTTCAATACCTTTAGCAGTCTCAACTGCAGAAAGGTCTTCTACAATCCCTTTGACATACACAGCTGTCTTAGGGTCTTGGACCATGGCATCCGAAGGAGTCTCAACTCCTTGGATTGCACTTTCATTGCCCAGAGTGTTAACTCCCGGGGCATTTCCATCCTGTGCCTCAACTGCATCAGCAGTGTCATCAGCCTGCAAAGCTGTTGGCACTTCAGCTGGGACAGACTCAACTGTCCGAGCTTCGTTAGTGGCAACTTGCTGTTGTTCTTTTTCTTTCTCTTTCTCCACTTCGCCTCCTTCCTTCATTGTGGAGTCATCTGCAGCATCCTCCGACCTAGCTGCAGTGGAGTGAGTTTCCCCTCACATTTGTCACACCACCGTGCGTGGATCGATGGTGGGGTCACTCTGCTCCAGACTCCCGGCTTTTTCAAATGAATGTTCAGCCGTGGGGGCAGGTGGTAAGACACCTTCAACAAGGGTTGGCTCAACTTGGGTGCCCAAGTTCCCAGTGTCATCGCCAAGTCCCTTAGATCCGTCCTCTGAGTGAACTGGGGAAGTGGTTGCAGCAATAACTGTGGCAATCTGTTGTACCACTCCCAACAGATCAATCTCCAGCTGAGATTTAGAAGACTCTCCTAGTCCTTCCCTCAGTTGTTGCTCATGCATCAATCTGGATTCCAGCATGGCTTGCTGCATGTCCAACTTCTCCTTTGCAGCAACCGGATCCATGTCCTCATCACTTCCTGAAAGCATATCAATGTGAGGATGAGTATGGGCGCTGGTTCCAGTGAGAGGACAAATGCTGGCTTTCTCACGAGCTTCAGCTTCCTCTGCTAATCTCTCATTTTCTTTCTCCTTGAAGATGTGCACGATATCCAGGCAGTTATCTTCATCAAGTGCCTAAAGCACGGTGGTCAATCCTAGGAATTTCAGCAATTCTTCCTCTTCCTCAATGAATTCAGGGCGTTCAAACTGTACCCTCGAGCGACTCAACTTCCATGCTCGCCATTCACGCAGAAGACGCTGAATGTCTGGGTACACAGGAGAAACAACTATCACATCATCATCTTCATCCTCTTCCTGTCTTTCTGGTTCAGGAATGGATGGTAGCAAACTCTGCTGTTCTTCACCTTCAGCAGCATCGGGGGCAGGAGGAGACACAACCCTTTCATCAGGAGATTCTGCTGTCTCTGCTGCCTCTTCTTCCTCAGCTGTTCTATCCACAGCTGGGTCTTCTATTTGTCTCTGCTGATCGACCTCAGCAGACTTGGCTGTTTCATCAACAACTCGAGATCGCACTTCTTGGCCAGTCTCGAGATTTTCTCTCGGTGAGTGGCGGACTCATTTGTCTTCTCAAGCTCTCGAGAGCTTGGTGAGTCTTATTCTTCTTTTTGTCCTTACCAGAGGAAGTTCTGGTTCGGATACTTCTTCCTCAGATTCCTTGGCGGCGGGGGCTGGTGCATCTTTCTTTGACTGAGGAGCTGCCTTTCTTGGCTTGGCAGTCCTATTCTTTTTGATGGTCTGAGAAGGTATTTGGGGTTCCTTCTCCGCCTCAGCTGCGTGGGCAGGAGACACGGCTGCAGGGGCGGGTGCATCTTTTGTCTTCGCTGCAGGGCAACTTTCTTCTTTGTAGCTGCAGGGGCAACTTTCTTCTTTAGAGGGGAGGCAACAGCTGTTTCCTCAGGGTCAGCTGATTCCCCCTCACTTGTGTCCGCCCTCTTCGCATGGGCTCTCTTCTGGGCTCCTGAAAGGTTAGCCCTAAACATCTTTTTGTTTACATGGAATGACTTTCCATGCTGAAGGGGAATGCCCTTCACTTCCATCAAGTGGCCAATAACTAGGCCATAGCCGAGTGATAATCCAAAGGATCCATCTTCCTTGAATGACTTATTCGCAACATTCTGGCAGAGTCTGATGTATACGAACTCAGCCCAGTTAACTTTCTTCCCTTGCATGATCGCATCCATGACGATCAGCTTAGTCTTTGACAATTGATTGAAACTGCCAAACTTCATATCCACACATTTTGAGACGACATCCATCAGCTTGTGATAGTCGTCCTTCAGCAACTTCTTGTCAGTTGTGTAGACTACTTTCGCAGCACACTCGGGTTTGGCTACTTCTTTCCATGCAGCAGCCAAGTCCACATCAGCTTCATATATCTCCGTCATGCCTTCCGACGGCAGCAAACAGTGCTTCGCAAGGTCCTTAGTAGTGATCATGATGTCCTTGCGGTGGACGGAGGACTTAATCTCTTCGTCCTACACCTCGGCGTTCACATAGAACTGCGCCAACTCTTCCAGGTAGGTGTGCGAGTATTCTATCGTAAAAAAGGCTTTAAGCCCAGATTTTCCAACATAACCGTGATTTTCTTCACAAGGGTTTCATCCGAACCCTGCTTAATCATGCCTTCGAAATCCACTGAGGAACCTGAGTGGATTTGTTTTGATAACTTGACGAAGTCAGTCTTTGGTGTCATTTCTAGAAGATTCTACCGATTAAATCTTGATAAACTTGCTTTGAGAGCTGGTAGGGTTTTCAAGAGAGAAAGACTGGTGAAAATGGGCATATAAGGGTTATGAAAGGACGTGTTTTTGACTTTTGAATTTTGATCGAAATCAATGGCTCAGACTTAGCACGTCACATTGCATTTAATTGCTCGCATTTAATGCAGCAGCATTTATATCCAATCATATGCTTACTATGCAGCTTTTGACTGTACCCGTCATTATTACGTTGACGTCTTCCTTAAAAACATTCCTGCTCATTAAAAACAACTGCGTTTTTGTCACTTAGCTCATAAATGACTCAGCTCACTACACAGGTGACTCAGCTCTACTTGTCTCCTTTCGTATAGTGACTAACATTTGTGTAACCTAACTCGATCTGGTGACTTTCCGATCTGGTGATTCACTTGGCTGATTCATGAGATCTGCTCTATTTTCATCTTTTCACGTTTCATCTCTTCTCATTGAGTCTTCTGAGTGCCAACTCAGCTCAATTAACCCTAGCTCATGCTTAAGCTCTTCAAATCTTGATTCACATAGAGGCTTGGTGAATATGTCAGCTAACTGTTTATCTGTTGAGATATACTCCAAAGTGATGTCTTTCTTTTCAACATGGTCTCTTATAAAATGATATATGTGTTGGGAAATTTATTGTTTAGATTTTGATGAATGCCATGTAAAACTTAGACTAGAAAGTTGGCACCCTATTTTCTTTGTAATTTGTATTGTAATAGATAGGGTTGTATGAGCTGAGTCAAGTCAGCTATGCCTGGGAATACAAGAAGTCAACTGAAGACTAGAATGAAGACTCCGCTGTGAAGCAGCTAAGTATGGCAAGGAAGAGATGTCAAGAACTCGACTGAAGGAGTATCGCCTGTGAGACAGCTGTATGAAGAGTCAGACAAGTCAACTCAAGAAGCCAAGTCTCAAGTTGAAGTGACAGATGAGTCATCCATTGATTGGAAGCTAACTCAAAGTCACCTGGGGAATAAAAAGGATCAAATCAAGTCAAGACAATGAACGAGATCCGTTGATGAAAGTCAAGAATGTTACTCAGAATAGTAACTTGTTAAAGTTGTCAGAGATAAAGTATTAGTTCCAGTTGTGTGCAAAAGGAACGAACCAATGGGAAGATCGCACACGGTGTCGAAACGCATTTGTAATCGCAAGACATTTAATACGAGGAAATGTCAACATCAAGGATCGCAACAAGACAAGCCTAACGAACACAAGTGATTTTTGAAAATCACCTATCTCTTCAACGGGCGATTTTTGAAAATTCACTATAAAAGGCTGAGGAATCACATTGAGAAAAGGTTACCTTGCATACCTGAGATAACAAGCATTATTCATACTGTAACCTGCAAAATATTCTCAAATTATTCAAGCAAAATTCTCAAGCCTAAATCTCAAAGGAAATCGATCCAACACTAAGCTGTGAAGGAAAGACAACTTCAAACTGTTGAAGAGGAAACTTTTGAAGAAGCAAAAGGGGTCTACTTTCCAAGGAAGATTGTAGAAAGGTTCAAGGTCGAACCAATCTCAAGTTATTGGAGGGCTTTGTGTTCAAATCCAAGAAGCTTGAGAAAGTGAGCTGAAGTAGCAAAGGCGCCCGTGAAGTAGTAGCCGAGTCGAGAGAAGCTATTTGTGTGACCAAGGCATCTCGGATCGAGTCCCAAAGGATCAAGTCGGTTGTGTGATCAAGACTTGTATATCGGGTGATAACCACTTTGTACTCTGATCATTACTTAGTGGATTCCTCCAGGAGTTGGAGAAGAGAGGAGTAGAAGAATTACCCCATCTTTAAATCTCTATAAAAATTATTGTGTCATTTACATTTCAAAGATTTTATTTCGCATATCACTTTATATCACGATAATTTGCTATCCAACTGATAACTAACTAAGTGCTAAAATCAAGTGTTTAAAACAAATTAAATCAAATTAAAGGGTGTTAAGTCTTCCGCTGAAAATCTCATCACAACCAAGTTAAGGTTTAGATTAAACAGCTGAGTTATTCTATCAACAACTCAATCGAGTCTGTTGAGTGGCTAAATCTGCTGGTTAACTAACTTAGCTGTCCCCCAAGGACTTAACTGTGTATTTAACTCTGTAATATTTTAAAAGGACTAAAATCGAAAAGTTGGTAAGGTTTATTCAACCCTCCCCCTCATTCTAAACCTTACTCACACCCCTTGGGACCTACAAGTGATATCAGAGCGGTTGGTTCACTGAGCCTTCCGCACTGGTTACTGAACTAGATCTCCAATCTTTCAAAGAAGTTTTTAACACTTGCTTTTTCAAAAGCTATTTTTATTCAGCAAAGTTATTATCATGGAAGCAAATTTGACACGCATTCCTATGTTCACTATTGAGGAATTTGATGACTGGAAAATTCGTATGCAGGCTCATCTATCTGCTTTGCATGATGAAATGTGGATAGTGATAGAGGATGGGCCACTACAAATACCGAAAGTGAACACAGTAGACAGAGAGCGGCCGCGGTGAAGGAGAGAAGAAGCTGCTCTTTGAAAAAAGAAGACCCTGGTTGAGAAACCAAGGACTGAATGGACAAACGAGGACAGAAGAAGATACAACTTGGACAATGTGGCCAAGGACATACTTTACAAAACCGTGGACAAAGCAATGTTCAATAAAGTCAAATCATGTCAAATTGCAAAACAAATATGGGATAAATTAACTTTAATTTGTGAAGGATTTGAGCAAATTAAAGAAAACAAATTGTCCGTTGCTGCACAAAAATTTGAAAATTTTAAAATGCTTGCAGGTGAAACCTTGGATCAGCTGGATGCTCGATTCACTGAGATCACAAATGAATTATCCGCACTTGGGAAAGAATATACACAAAAGGAAATGTGTATAAAGATTCTGAGAAGCCTCCCAGCTGAATGGGAAATGAAGGTCATGGCCATGAGACATTCAATGAACCTCACAACAACATCCAACCATGAGCTATTCTCAGACCTCAAAGCCTACGAGTTTGAGCTGAGAAGAAAAGATCTAGAGGAGACAGCTGTACCCAAAACAGCTGCACTTATAGTCAAGGATAGGAAGAGAGCTAAGGTCAAGGAAGCCATTGACCAGGAGGAAATTGCCTTGATGGTTAAAAGATTCAACAAGTTCTTCAACAAGAACTATAAAAGAAACAAGGGTGAATCCTCCAGGAGACATTCAACTCCCTCCAAGTCAAGGGAAGATAGGCCACCCAAGAGAGCTGAGCATCAAAAGGTTGAATATCAAAGAGCTGATAGTCCAAGAACGGAAAGAGCTGACCAAAGAGCTGAGAACCTGTGTTGGAACTGTAGACAACCAGGACACTTTGCTATTGACTGTCCATATCCTGTAGTCAATAAATAAAGGAATGAAGAAAAAAGAAAAGTCTTCAGAGAAAGAAGACAAGAAAAGAAAAAGGCAATGTTGGCTGCAGAGACTGCTGAGACAACTAAGTCTAAAGAAGCAGCAGACTCAGAGAGTAGTGAAGCTGACTATTCAAGTGATTCTGAAGAAGAAGCAATGATCTGTCTAATGGCTAAAGAACAAGATCAACCTGACCAAGAAGATGAGGTACACTCTAACTCATCTCACTCAGATTCTAGTGATAGTGATTGTGACACACACACATCATAACCCACTGATATTTATGATTCATTAGGCAAAATGATGAAAGATTTTGAGCACATTAAATCCTCACACACACTGATAAACGAGGAAAATAGCCAGCTCAAAAATCAAAACTCACAGCTGACTAAGGAGCTGAGTACTCTAAGTCACATAGCTGATGAGAACAAAGAGCTAAGGCTGAGAATGCTAAACTAATAGCAGAGATAGCTGCTATAGAAAAGAGGGAAAATGATCTCAAAAATGTGATTGCAATATTTACAAAGGCATCTAAATCATTGGATGACCTTATTATGAGCCAAAAAGAGTGTGGAGATAAGACATGCATAGGATTCAATTCCTTTGCACACAGTCAAACTCCCAGAGTGATTTTGGAAAAAGGATCTTCAAGCAATGAAGCATCTCAAAAATCCAAGACACCAAATGTTGCACCCACATTCACTCCAAAGCACAATCACAAACAAACTGGCCTTGGATATAAAGGAAAAGGAAAATAGCCAGTTGAGTATTCTGAAAGGACAGCTGAGAAGAAATCCAGCAGAGTTTCTCAACAAACTCCAAATAGGAAGTACTCTGTGAAGAATAAACAGAGCTACCAAAAACCCCAGAAGTTTTATCAAAGAAACACATATGATGGGAATGGTAGAAATTATCCAAGCCAAGCTGATTGGAATAATGTGAAATATTAGCAAAGACCTATGGAATATAAGCCTAAATGGCAAAGGCCTAGAACTCAGCAAAGGCCATTCCAAAGGCAAAAGAGCTATCATCAGCACACATATGCACCCCGGCATTACACTCAGAAATATCACAGTTACCCAAAGAAGGCAATTGCTAAAACACACACACATGCATACAGACAAAAGAGACAATTGTATGAACCTAATGCCCCCAAGCAATTTGCCAAAGTGAGTTATGATTATGGCACATATAGATGGCAACCTCTTAGAGTCAAGTCATTTGGCTATAGGTTGGTTGGATCATCTTACATCACTAACCCCTCAGGACCCAGACAAGCATGGGTACCTAAAACCTAATTCCCTTGATTGCAGGTTCAAGGAACAACTGAGTGCCAAGGAACCTGGTACATGGATAGTGGCTGCTCCAGACACATGATAGGAAACAAGAAAAATCTGTCAAAATTCAAGGAGATTAGAGGCGCAAAGGTCATATTCGGAGGAAATGAAGCTCCAGGGGAAATAAGAGGCACTGGATCCATCAAGAAAAATGGATTAGAAATCACAGATGTTGCATATGTTGAAGGTCTCAACTTCAACCTGTTAAGCATCAGCCAACTCTGTGACAAAGGCTATAATGTTGGATTCAATATGGGAGTGTGCCAAATTAAAGACACTGAATCAAATGAAGTAGTGTTGCAAGGATCCAGACAAAAGAACATGTATGTGGTAGATTGGTCGACTGCCACACCAAGCACTTGAGAGTACAACCGAATCAAGTTGGCTGTGGCACAAGAAGCTGAGTCATCTGAATTTCAAGACAATTAACAAGCTTTCAAGGAGTCATGTTGTGGAAGGACTGCCAGACTCAGTATACAAGAAAGAAAGTGTTTGTGATGCATGCCAGATGGGAAAGCAGATCAAATCATTATTCAAAGAGAAGTCTAGTCCATGTTCAACAAGGATATTGCATCTGTTGCATATGGATCTATTTGGTCCAGTTGAGCCAGCTAGCATAAGTGGAAAGAAATACGCTTTAGTAGTGGTGGATGATTATTCAAGATATACATGGACAGTCTTCATGTGTAAAAAGAAGGAAACTTTGCAGAAGTTACCTCAACTGATGAGAAGAGTTCAAAATGAGAAGAGTCAAACCATTATAAAGATAAGGTCTGATAGAGGAACTGAGTTTGTCAATGGAATAATTACTCAGTATTGTGTTGAAAATGGTATTGCTCATGAATTATCTGCAGCAAGGACTCCACAGCAGAATGGAGTAGCAGAAAGAAGAAACAGAACTCTCAAAGAAGCTGCAAGAACCATGTTAGTTGAAGCTGGATTGCCAAAGAGATTTTGGGCTGAAGCCATCAACACTGCATGCTATACTCAAAATAGATGCATGATTAATAGACATCTGACAAAGACTCCCTATGAAATATGGACAGGGAGAAAGCCAAATGTAAGGTATTTTAGAATATTTGGATGCAAATGCTTCATCCACAACGATGCAAGGATAATCTAAAGGCTTTTGATGCTAAAGCTGATGAAGGTATCTTTTTGGGATACTCAGCTGGAAGTAAAGCCTATAGAGTGCTGAACAAGAGGACTATGGTCACAGAATAGTCTATCCATGTGGTTTTTGATGAACCTAATGTAAATGGAGAAGACAATGAAGAGTTAGCTGATAAGCTGAATCAACCAACTATGTAGAAGAGTCCCTATGTTGAAGCTGAAGCTGGAGCAATCAATCAAGATGAAGATGAGACTGCTGAGTCTCAAAGACAGTTGGAGAATCTGCAGCTAAATGATGATGAAAGAGCTGTTCAAGAGAACATAGCTGCAAGACTACTAAACCCAAGCTGATTTACTTCAACCTGATGTGAGATGGCTAAGAGACCATCCACCAGAGTTAGTCATTGGAAATGTGAGAGATGGTGTAAGAACCAGATCCAAAGCTCAACAAGAAGCAATGTTCACTTGTTTTATTTCCCAAATAGAGCCAACAGATGTGTCACAAGCATTGGATGACACACATTGGATTCAAGCCATGCAAGAAGAGCTGAATCAGTTTGAAAGAAACAAGGTATGGGAATTGGTGCAAAGACCAACCCATCAAAATGTTATTGGCATAAAATGGATTTTCAGAAACAAGATGAATGAAGAAGGTTCTGTGGTAAGAAACAAAGCAAAATTGGTAGCCAAAGGGTATTACCAAGATGAAGGAATAGATTTTGATGAAACATTTGCACCTGTTGCAAGATTAGAAGCAATAAGGATGTTTCTTGCCTATGTTGCACACAAGAACTTTATTGTATATCAAATGGATGTGAAAAGTGCATTTTTAAATGGATTGTTGGAAGAAGAAGTCTATGTTGAGCAACCTCCAGGTTTAAAGCAGAAGACCATTGGAGATAAGGTGTACAAGCTCAAGAAAGCTCTATATGGATTGAAACAAGAACCTAGAGCATGGTATGATACATTATCTCAATTTCTGACAGATAATGGATTCACCAAAGGTAAAGTGGACAGAACACTCTTCAGAATTCAAGATGGTGAGAGTATATTGCTTGTTCAAATATATGTGGATGACATCATTTTTGGATCCACAAACAAAGAGCTGTGTGATAAATTCTCAAACCTCATGCAAGGCAAATTTGAAATGAGCATGATGGGAGAGCTGACATTCTTCTTAGGACTCCAAGTTAAACAATGAAGGATGGAACCTTTATAAGTCAAACAAAGTACACCAGAGATTTAATGAAGAAATTTGGTATGGAAGAGAAGTCTTCTGTGAAAATACCAATGAATACATCAGTCAACATGGACATGGATGCGGATGGTAAAGTCAGTAGATCAAACAAGATCTGAGCACTTATGGATCATGCTCTATCTAACAAAGAAGCGGGGCGACATCACCTTTGCGGTAGGAGTATCCGCAAGATTCCAATCTGCTCCAAAGGAAAGTCACATGATGCATGACTAAGAGAATCCTAAGATATTTGAAGGGATGCCATGAAGTTGGCTTATGGTATCAAAGGAAGGTGGATTCAAGCTTATTGGTTACTCGGACTCGACTATCTTTGGATGTAGAGTTGACAGGAAGAGTACTTGTGTACATGTCAAATGCTTGAAACAGACTAGTTTCCTGGTTTAGCAAGAAGCAAAATTCAATAGCCACATCCCACGGTGAGCAGAGTACATAGGCTGCGGCAAATTTGTTGTGCCCAAGTCTTATGGATGAGACAACAAATGAGAGATTATGAAATTGAAGAAAAAGAGATTCCAATTATGTGTGATAACACAAGTGCTATTGCAATCACTCAGAATCCTGTGTTGCATTCGAGAACAAAGCACATTGATGTCAGATATCATTTTATAAGAGACCATGTTGAAAAGAAAGACATCACTTTGGAGTATATCTTAACTGATAAACAGTTAGCTGACATATTCACCAAACCCCTATGTGAATCAAGATTTGAAGAGCTTAAGCATGAGCTAGGGTTAATTGAGCTGATTTGACACTCAGAAGACTCAATGAGAAGAGATGAAACATGAAAAGAAGAAAACAGAGCAAATCTCATGAATCAGCCAAGTGAATCAACCGTATCGGAAAGTCAGTTGTATCGAATTAGCTGACAGCTGAGTCACTATACGAATAGAGAGAAGAAGAGCTGAGTCATTTATGAGCTAAGTGACAAAAACACAGTCAATTTTAATGAGCGGGAATGTTTTTAAGGATGACGTCAGTGTAATAATGACTGGTACAGTCAATAGCTGCACAACAAGCATATGATTGGATATAAATGCTTCCGCATTAAATGCGAGCAATTAAATGCAATGAGATATGCTAAATCTGAGCCGTTGATCTCGATCAAATTTCAAAATCCAAAAACACGTCTTTTCATAACCCTTATATACTCATTCTTTCAGTTTTCTCTCTCACATTGAAAACTGTTCATCTTCAAAAATACGAAAGCAAGTCTCTTTTCTCTCAAAAACCCTACCAGTTCTCAAAGCAAGTTTATCAAGATTTAATCGGTAGAATCTTCTAGAAATAGCACCAAAGACTGATTTCATCAAGCTATCAAAGCAAATCCACTCAGGATCCTCAGAGGATTTCGAAGGCATGATTAAGCATGGTTCGGATGCAACCCTTGTGAAGAAAATAGTAGATATGTTGGAAAAATTTGGGCTTAAGGCCTTTTTGACGATAGAATACTCGCACACCTACCTGGAAGAGGTGGCGCAGTTCTATGTGAACGCCGAGGTGCATGACGAAGGGATTAAGTCCTCCGTCCACCGCAAGCACATCATGATCACTGCTAAAGACCTTGCGGAGCACTGCTTGTTACCGTCGGAGGGTATGATGGAGATATACGAAGCTGATGTGGACTTGGCTGCTGCATGGAAAGAAGTATCCAAACCCGAGTGTGCTGTGAAAGTAGTCTACACAGCTGAAAAGAAATTGTTGAAGGACGACTATCACAAGCTGATGGATGTCGTCTCAAAATGCGTGGATATGAAGTTTGGCAGTTTCAATCAACTGTCAAAGACTAAAGCCGATCGTCGGCCGCGATCATGCAAGGGAAGAAAGTTAACTGGGCTGAGTTCGTATACAACAGACTCTGCCAGAACGTTGCGAACAAGTCCTTCAAGGAAGATGGATCCTTTGGAGGATCACTCGGCTATGTCCTAGTTATTGGCCACTTGATGGAAGTGAAGGGCATTCCCCTTCAGCATGGAAAGTCCTTCCATGTAAACAAGAAGATGTTTAGGGTTAACCTCTCAGGAGCCCAGAAGAGAGCCCATGCGAAGAGGGCGGACACCAGTGAGGGGGAATCAACTGCCCATGCAGCTGCAAAGAAGATAGCTGCCCCTGCAGCAAAAACAAAAGACGCACTCCGCCCTACGGTACCGAAGTCAGTCGCCGCCCGAGCAGCCGTGTCTCCTGCCCACGCAGCCGAGGCGGAGAAGGAACCCCAAATACCTTCTACGACCATCAAAAAGAAGAGGACTGCCAAGCCAAGAAAGGCAGCTCCTCAGTCAAAGAAAGTTGCACCGGCTCCCGCCGCCAAGGAATCTGAGGAAGAAGTATCCGAACGTAACTTTCCTCGGTAAGGACAAAAAAAGAAGAAGACTCACCAAGTGCTCGGAGCTTGAGAAGACAAAGTGAGTCTGCGACTCGGTGAGAAAATCTCTCGAGCTCGCCAAGAAATGCGATCTCAGAAGTTGTTAATGAAGCTTGACCAAGTTTCTTTGAGGCCGATCAGCAGAGGCAAAAAGAAGACCCAGCTGAGGAAGAAGAGGCAGCAGAGACAGCAAAATCTCCTGCCGAACGAATTGTGTCTCCACCTGCCCCCGATGCTGCTGCAGGTGAAGAACAACAGAGTTTGCTACCATCCATTCCTGAATCAGATAGACAAGAAGAGGATGAAGATGATGATGTGATAGTTGTTTCTCCTATGTACCCAGATATTCAGCGTCGTCTGCGTGAATGGCGAGCAAGAAAGCTGAGTCGCTCGAGGGTATAGTTTGAACGCCCTGAATTCATTGAGGAAGAGGACGAATTGCTGAATTTCCTAGGATTGACCACCGTGGTTCAGGAACTTGATGAAGATAACTGCCTGAATATCTTGCATATCTTCAAGGAAAAAGAAAAGGAGAGATTAGCAGAGGAAGCTGAAGCTCTTGAGAAAGCCAATATTTGTCCTCTCACTGGAACCAGTGACCATACTCATCCTCACCTTGACATGCTCTCAGACAGTGATGAGGACATGGACCCTATTGCTGCACAGGAAAAGTTGGACATGCAAAGCAAGCGATGCGGGAATCCACATTGATGCATGAGCAACAGCTGATGGAAGGACCAGGAGAGTCTTCCAAATCACAGCTGGAGATTGATCCGTTGGGAGTGGTACAGCAGATTGCCATAGTTATTGCTGCAACCACTTCCCCAATTCACTTAGAGGACGGATCTCAGGGAATTAGCGATGACACTGGGAACTTGGGCACCCAAGTTGAGCCAACCCCTGTTGAAGGTGTCTTACCACCTGCCCCCACGACTGAACACTCAATGGAAAAAACCGGGAGTCTAAAGCAGAGTGACCCCACCATTAGTCAGTCACTCGCTGGTGCGCCAGCTGAGGGGGAAACTCACTCCACTGTAGCTAGGCCGGAGGATGCTGCAGATGACTCCTTAATGAAGGAAGGAGGCGAAGTGGAGAAAGAGAAAGAAAAAGAACAACAGCAAGTTGTCACTGACGAAGCTTGGACAGTTAAGTCTGTCTCAGCTGAAGTGCTAATAGTTTTGCAGGCTGAGGATGCTATTGACGCAGTCGAGGCACAGGATGGATCTGCCCCGGGAGTTAACACTCTGGGCAATGAAAGTGCAATCCAGGGAGTTGAGACTCCTGTGGATGCCACTGCAGAAGACCCTAAGACAGCTGCGTCTGTCAAAGGGAATGTACAAGGCCTTGCTGTAGTTGAGACTGCAGGAGGTAATAAAGGCCCAAGGGAGGTTGAGACTTCCCTGGGTAAAGAGACAGAATTGCAGAACATCCCTCCCATTCATATTGAAGAATCTGAGAAGAAGATTAGTTCTCTTCATGATTCCCAAGACAATCCTGACATATCATTTCTGGGATCTGAAGATGAAGTGAGTCCACCCCTGCTGCACATCAAAAAGACTCAGCTGAGGATGTTCTTCCAAGTACGAGTAAGCCAGATTTCAAAGCTGCTCGACAAATGTTCAATTTTGATGATGAGCCAAGTCCTCAAGTCTCATCATCTTCCGATGACGCTACTGATACGGCCGAGGAACAGCAAACTCAAAAGGACAAACCAACTGAGACCGAAAAAACTGTTAAGACAAGGCGGCTAAAGCATTTAGTCGGGTCAATACCATTAAAGGCCCCCGGTGAATCGATAAGCAAGCAGCTTCAGAGCTGCAAAGAGAAATGACCTCTCGTGCGATTTCACATGTACGAGACGATGCATTTGAAGAGACCTTCCCATTTTCAATCGAGCTACCCGCACTAGAAGAAGAAAGCGCAAAAGAATAGAAGAAGTCGCACACGCGAAGAACCCATCATCCCTACTGACTCCATTGTGCCAGCAGAATTCGATTTCGATGTTGAATGACCGCCAGCTGAATCGAAAGTGACAGATGAAATCCATGAAGTCATTTCAAGAAAATCTGCGGAGAGATTGAGAGGATCGAACGGCATCAGTCCTCATTGGACATGCGGCTGGACAATCGTGATGCTACCCTCACAGCCGACTTGAGAGGGATAGTGAAAAGAATCAGGGAGTGGTGTCAGCAGCAATCTGCCATGCGTCTCAAACAAGTTCGTTACTTCAAGGCACTCTATAACAGGATGCTTGTTTGGAGCGCATACAATGCTGACATGAAGCAGAGAATGCAGGAGTACATTGAGAGGTTGCATGCCTCTCACAAAACCGAAATGGAGCTGCTGCAGGAGTTTCAGAAGAAAGAAATTCTGCGACTTGAGGAGACTATGAATGCCAAATTCAGCCTCCTCATGGTCGAAATGAAACTTGTTACAGCTGAGTCGAAGGCCACCCGTTCTGAATTTCGTACATCATATGCCGCAGCCGACTCCAAGCAGAATTCAACCATCAACCGACTGGACTTCATGCTTGCTGGGATGTTTTCAGGGGTTCCTCTCTCCTTTGATGATGCCAAAAAGGGGGAAGAGGAATACCTGAAGATTTTGAAGGAGACAACTGTTGTAGAGAAGAAAGATGCAGCTGTTGAGAAGAGGAAAGAAAAAGGAAAAGCTGTTGAGGGGGAAAGGTCAAAGGATGTGACCTTAGTGCTTGCTGAAACCCCTCAGCAAGGTCATGTCACAGCTAGCATAATCAGCAAACTTCCTGTAACTCTGCCACTCTATCACTCTATTGTGCCCATGTCTCATAAGAAAAAAATTGTAGAAGCAGAGATGGAGGATTTCGACAAGAGAACGGATGTCCGTGTTGAAGAAATGTTGAAACAATTAGGAGGCATTCCGACAGGAAAAGATACAGATGGCATTCCAGATGACGGACAAGATCCAAGATCTGTTGAAGAATTCAAAACGCTTGAGTTCTAAGGATATTTCAAAAACATGTCCATAGCCCAAGCCTGGGACTTGTACTGGGAGAAAGGTCTGTAGCTGTGCGAAGAAGGCGATAGCGTGAGACTACTAGCGATCACTCTCTTGGTAAGAAGAAGACTCCGGTACAATATACGCCTAGAAGAGAAGGAAGAAGTGGTGGAGGTGGAGGTTTTATACCCAGACCTCTACCCAAAAATATTGAATATATAGATCCAGGCAAGAAAGGAAGGATCTACTGGGCTGGATATGATGCTATAGCCAATCTGGAAGTGGAAAGGAAAAATGCTGAGTATGTCAAGAGAATCGAAGAAGAAAATAAGAGACAAACTCAGCTGTGGCAAGAAAGACAGGAAAGAAAAAGAAAAGACGAAGCTACCAAAAGAGCCTACGAAAAGAAGAAAGTAGCTGAAGATGAGAAGAAGAGAAAGAGAGCTGACGAAGACAGAGCTGAAGAAGAAAGAAGGAGGCAGCGAAGGCGATGAAGTGTTGCTGCCAAACCCTTCATGTATTTTACTTTTGTAAATACATATTTATGTAAGTCTTCTATACATTTAATGAAAAATTTGTATTTTGCGTAGATATAGTATATGCTCTGATTGCTCTGATACACATTGTAAACAGTTGTGTAAAAAACAAGAATGATATGATCAATAAAACGATCTATTCAACACATACATTCTTTGTTTCTGCATTGCCTGTATGTATCTGTGCTGTTTACATTTTACTTAATTTTGTTAAGTTTTGGCATCATCAAAAAGGGGGAAATTGTTGGGAAATTTATTGTTTAAATTTTGATGAATGCCATGTAAAACTTAGACTAGAAAGTTGGCACCCTATTTTCTTTGTAAATTTGTATTGTAATAGATAAATTTGTATGAATTTGAGTCAAGTCAGCTATGCCTGGGAATACAAGAAGTCAACTGAAGACTAGAATGAAGACTCCACTGTGAAGCAGCTGAGTATGGCAAGGAAGAGATGTAAAGAACTCGACTGGAGGAGTATCGGCTATGAGACAGCTGTATGAAGAGTCAGTCAAGTCAACTCAAGAAGCCCAGTCTCAAGTTGAAGTGACAGATGAGTCATCCATTGATTGGAAGCTAACTCAAAGTCACCTGGGGAATAAAGGACTGCAGTCAAGTCAAGACAAATGAACGAGATCCTTTGATGAAAGTCAAGAATTTTACTCAGAATAGTAACCTGTTAAAGTTGTCAGAGATAAAGTATTAGTTCCAGTTGTGTGCAAAAGGAACGAACCAATGGGAAGCACTGCACTAGTGTCAGAAACGCTGCAATGCTGCAAGACATTTAATACAAGGAAATGTCAACATCAAGGACTGCAACAAGACAATCCAACAAACACAAGTGATTTTTGAAAATCAGCCTATCTCTTCAACGGGCAGATTTTTGAAAGTTCACTATAAAAGGCTGAGGAATCACATTGAGAAAAGGTTACCTTGCATACCTGAGATAACAAGCATTATTCATACTATAACCTGCAAAATATTCTCAAATTATTCAAGCAAAATCCTCAAGCCTAAATCTCGAAGGAAATCGATCCAACACTAAGCTGTGAAGGAAAGACAACTTCAAACTGTTGAAGAGGAAACTTTTGAAGAAGCAAAAGGGGTCTACTTTCCAAGGAGGATTGTAGAAAGGTTCAAGGTCGAACCAATCTCAAGTTATTGGAGGGTTTCGTGATCAAATCCAAGAAGCTTGAGAAAGTGAGCTGAAGTAGCAAGGCAGCCGCCCTGTGAAGTAGCTGAGTCGGACGAGAAGCCAGCTGTGTGACCAAGGCATCTCCAGACTAAATCCCAAAGGAGCAAGTCAGCTGTGTGATCAAGACTTGTATCTGGACTGATAACCACTTTGTACTATGATCATCACTTAGTGGATTCCTCCAGGAGTTGGAGAAGAGAGGAGTAGAAGAATTACCCTATCTTCGAACCTCTATAAAAATTATTGTGTCATTTACATTTCAGCATTTATTTCTGCATATCACTTTATATATGCTGATAATTTGCTATCCAACTGATAAGTAACTAAGTGCTAAAATCAAGTGTTTAAAACAAATTAAATCAAATTAAAGGGTGTTAAGTCTTCCGTTGAAAATCTCATCACAGCCAAGTTAAGGTTTAGATTAAACAGCTGAGTTATTCTATCAACAGCTCAATCGAGTCTGTTGAGTGGCTAACTCTGCTGGTTAACTAACTTAGCTGTCCCCCAAGGACTTAGCTGTGTATTTAACTCTATAATATTTTAAAAGGACTAAAATCGAAAAGTTGGTAAGGTTTATTCAACCCCCCCTTCTAAACCTTACTCACACCCCTTGGGACCTACAATCTGATATCAGTGTGCTTTATTCTCGAATGCAACACTGGATTCTGAGTGATTGCAATAGCACTTATGTTATCACACATAATTGGAATCTCTTTTTCTTCAATTTCATAGCCTCTCAGCTGTTGTCTCATCCATAAGACTTGGGCACAACAACGCGCCCTTGATTATGTACTGCTTTTGTGGATGTGGCTATTGAGTTTTGCTTCTTGCTAAACCAGGAAACCAACCTGTTTCCAAGCATTTGACAAGTTCCTGAAGTACGCTTCCTGTCAACTCTACATCCAGCATAGTCAGAGTCTGAGTAACCAATAAGCATGAATCCACCTTCCTTTGGATACCATAAGCCAACTTCTTGGCATCTTTTCAAATATCTTAGGATTCTCTTAGCTGTAGTCATGTGACTTTCTTTTGGAGCAGATTGAAATCTTGCACATACACCTACTGCAAAGGTGATGTCTGGCCTGCTTGCTGTTAAATAGAGCAGTGATCCAATGAGTGCTCTGTATCTTTTTTGATCTACAGTTTTACCATCTACATCCATGTCCATCTTGACTGATGTATTCATTGGTATTTTCACAGAAGACTTCTCTTCCATACCAAATTTCTTCATTAAATCTTTGGTGTACTTTGTTTGACTTATGAAGGTTCCATCCTTCAGCTGTTTAACTTGAAGTCCTAAGAAGAATGCCAACTCTCCCATCATGCTCATTTCAAATTTGTCTTGCATGAGGTTTGAGAACTTATCACACAGCTCTTTGCTTGTGGATCGAAAAATGATATCATCCACATATATTTGAACAAGAAGTATACTCTCTCCATCTTGAATTCTAAAGAGTGTTATGTCCACTTTGCCTTTGGTGAATCCATTATCTGTCAGAAATTGAGATAATGTATCATACCAAGCTCTTGGTGCTTGTTTCAATCCATATAGAGCTTTCTTGAGCTTGTACACCTTATCTCCAATGGTCTTCTGCTCAAAGCCTGGAGGTTTCTCAACATAGACTTCTTCTTCCAACAATCCATTTAAAAATTCACTTTTCACATCCATTTGATATACAATGAAGTTTTTGTGTGCAGCATAGGCAAGAAACATCCTTATTGCTTCTATTCTCTCTTCTTGGCAATACCCTTTGGCTACCAATGTTGCTTTGTTTCTTACCACAAATCCTTCCTCATTCATCTTGTTTCTGAAAACCCATTTTGTGCCAATAACATTTTGATGGGTTGGTGTTTGCACCAATTCCCGTACTTTGTTCCTTTCAAACTGATTCAGCTCTTCTTGCATGGCTTGAATCCAATGTGTGTCATCCAATGCTTGGGACACATCTTTTGGCTCTATTTGGGAAATAAAACAAGTGAACATTGCTTCTTGCTGAGCTCTGGATCAGGTTCTTACACCATCTCTCACATCTCCAATGATTAGCTCTGGTGGATGGTCTCTCAGCCATCTCACATCAGGTTGGAGTAAATCAGCTGGGTTCAGTCGTCTTGCAGTTGTGTTGTCTTGAGCATCTCTTTCATCATCATTTAGCTGCAGATTTTCCAGCTGTCTTTGAGACTCAGCAGTCTCATCTTCATCTTGATTGATTGCTCCAGCTTCAGCTTCAACATAGGGACTCTTCTGCATAGTTGGCTGATTCATCTTATCAGCTAACTCTTCAATGTCTTCTCCATTTACATTAGGTTCATCAAAAACCACATGAATAGACTCTTCTGTGACCATAGTCCTCTTGTTCAGCACTCTATAGGCTTTACTTTCAGCTGAGTATCCCAAAAAGATACCTTCATCACCTTTAGCATCAAAAGCCTTTAGATTATCCTTGCCATTGTTGTGGATGAAGCATTTACATACAAATATTCTAAAATACTCAAAATTTGGTTTTCTCCCTGTCCATATTTCATAGGGAGTCTTTGTCAGCTGTCTATTGATCATGCATCTATTTTGAGTATAGCATGCAGTGTTGATGGCTTCAGCCCAAAATCTTTTAGCAAACCCGACCTTGACTAACATGGTCCTTGCAGCTTCCTTGAGAGTTCTGTTTCTTCTTTCTGCTACTCCATTCTGCTGTGGAGTCCTTGCCGTAGATAATTCATGAGCAATACCATTTTCAACATAATACTGACTTATTATCCCATTGACAAACTCAGTTCCTCTATCAGACCTTATCTTTATAATGGTTTGATTCTTCTCATTTTGAACTCTTCTTATCAGTTGAGGTAACTTCTGCAAAGTTTCCTTCTTTTTGCACATGAAGATTGTCCATGTATATCTTGAATAATCATCCACCACCACTAAAGTGTATTTCTTTCCACTTATACTAGTTGGCTCAACTGGACCAAATAAATCCATATGCAACAAATGCAGTATTCTTGTTGAAGATGGACTAGACTTCTCTTTGAATGATGATTTTATCTGCTTTCCCATCTGGCATGCATCACAAACATTTTCCTTCTTGTATACTGAGTCTGGCAGTCCTTCTACAAGATGACTCCTTGCAAGATTGTTAATTGTCTTGAACTTCAGATGACTCAGCTTCTTGTGCCACAACCAACTTGATTCGGTTGTACTCTTTGCTAACCGACAAGTGCTTGGTGTGGCAGTCGACCAATCTACCACATACATGTTCTTCTGTCTGGATCCTTGCAACACTATTTCATTTGATTCAGTGTCCTTAATTTGGCACACTCCCATATTGAATCCAACATTATATCCCTTGTCACAGAGTCGGCTGATGCTTAACAAGTTGAAGTTGAGGCCTTCAACATATGCAACATCTGTGATTTCTAAACCATTTTTCTTGATGGATTCAGTGCCTCTTATTCCCCTGGAGCTTCATTTCCTCCAAATATGACTTTGCGCCTCTAATCTCCTTGAATTTTGACAGATTTTTCTTGTTTCCTATCATGTGTCTGGAGCAGCCACTATCCATGTACCAGGTTCCTTGGCACTCAGTTGTTCCTTGAACATGCAATCAAGGAAATTAGTTTTTATGTACCCATGCTCTGTCTGGGTCCTGAGGGGTTAGTACTGTAAGATGATCCAACCAACCTATAGCCAAATGACTTGACTCTAAGAGGTTGCCATCTATCTGTGCCATAATCATAATTTACTTTGGCAAATTGCTTGGGGTTCATACAATTGTCTCTTTTATGTGTATGCCTGTGTGTTTGTTTTAGCAATTTCCTTCTTTGGGTAGTTGTGATATTTCTAAGTGTAGTGCCTGGGTGCATATGTGTGCTGTTGATAGCTCTTTTGCCTTTGGAATGGCCTTTGCTGAGTTCTAGGCCTTTGCCATTTGGGCTTATATTCCATAGGTCTTTGCTGATACTTCACATTATTCCAATCAGCTTGGCTTGGGTAGTTTCTACCATTCCCATCATGTGTGTTTCTTTGATAAAGCTTCTGGGGTTTTTGGTAGCTCTGTTTATTCTTCATAGAGTACTTCCTATTTGGAGTTTGCTGAGGAACTCTGCTGGATTTCTTCTCAGTTGTTCTCTCAAAGATACTCAATCGGTATTTTTCCTTTTCCCTTATATCCAAGGCCAGTTTGTTTGTGATTGTGCTTTGGAGTGAATGTGGGTGCAACATTTGGTGTCTTGGATTTTTGAGATGCTTCATTACTTGAAGATCCTTTTTCCAAAATCACTCTGGGAGTTTGACTATGCACAAAGGAATTGAAACCTATGCTTGTCTTATCTCCACACTCTTTTTGTCTCATAATAAGGGCATCCAATGATTTAGATGCCTTTGTAAATGATGCAATCACATTTTTGAGATCATTTTCCCTCCTTTCTATAGCAGCTATCTCTGCTATTAGTTTAGCATTTTCAGGCTTCAGCTCTTTGTTCTCATCAGCTATGTGACTCAGAGTACTCAGCTCCTTAGTCAGCTGTGAGTTTTGGCTTTTGAGCTGGTTGTTTTCCTCGTTTAATAGTGTGTGTGAGGATTTAATGTGCTCAAAATCTTTCATCATTTTTCCTAATGAATCATAAAGATCAGTGGGTGATGAAGTGTGTGTGTCACAATCACTATCACTAGAATCTGAGTGAGATGAATTAGAGTGTACCTCATCTTCTTGGTCAGGTTGATCTTGTTCTTTAGCCATTAGACAGATCATTGCTTCTTCTTCAGAATCACTTGAGTAGTCAGCTTCACTACTCTCCGAGTCTGCTGCTTCTTTAGACTTAGCTGTCTCAGCAGTCTTAGCAGTCAACATAGCCTTTTTCTTTTCCTGTCTTCTTTCTCTGAAGACTCTTCTTTCTTCTTCATTCATGTATTTATTGACTACAGGATATGGACAGTCAATAGCAAAGTGTCCTGGTTGTCTACAGTTCCAACACAAGTTCTAAGCTCTTTGATCAGTTCTTTCCATTCTTGGGTTATCAGCTCTCTGAAATTCAACCTTTTGATGCTCAGCTCTCTTGGGTGGCCTATCTTCCCTTGACTTGGAGAGAGCTGAATGTCTCCTGGAGCTGTAATGGCCCGCCTTCCAGATCGATGACTGTCCCCACAAACCAACACAAGTCTTTCCAGCGCGTTTTGTCCTCACTCACGCGCACCCTGAGAGCAGCTTCCCAGGGGGTCACCCATCATGACATTGCTCCGGGCCAAGCACACTTAACTTCGGAGTTTCTACATGATGAGCACCAGAAAAGAAGATGCATCTTGTTGATATGAGTAGTACCTATCAAATCTTTTAAGCTCTCCTCAACTGTATAGTCCCATACCTACACAGTCTCAGAATCTCCTCTTCTTCGGGTGTGGGATCAGTTCATTCATGTCCCCCTCCGCCTAGAAGCCTGCCAGGAGCCGCTCCTTGTCCGTGCCTTCTTGCACCGGCGATCACTCCCCGCCCTCTTCAGCCCCGGGCGTCACAAGCCCACCAGCTTCCGCTTGGTTCGTCCCCGAACCACACCTTACTAGGAGAGGTCCCGCTCTGATACCATCTTGATTGTAGCCTGATGACTGTTGTTATATGAGAATTCTATCGAAGGTAGATATTTACTCCACTGTGCTTGAAAATCCAGCATACACGTTCTAAGCATATCTTCTAAAGTTTGTATCGTTCGTTCTGATTGTCCGTCGGTCTGAGGGTGATAAGCAGTACTAAACAACAGTCGTGTTTCTAGCGCCTTCTGTAAACTCCTTCAGAAATTAGATAAGATCTAGAGTCTCTATCTAAAATAATATATAATGGCACACCGTGAAGTCTATCCACTTCCTGTATATAAAGTTGTGCGTATCGGTTCATCGAATAAGCTAAGCAAATAGGAATAAAACGAGCGGATTTGGTTAATTTATCTATGATCACCCAAATAGCATCATGTCCCTTGACAATTTTGGGCAAACCCTCTGTGACGCCTACCCTATTACTACTACTGGAAAATATATAAATAGTAAAACTTGGCCACAAATTAAACTCTATTTAAAACTTGTAACATTTTTTTTTTTAAATCCTGTGACATTTTAACAACAAACAAGTAAAAATCATTTTAATTAAAAGATAAGGACAAGCCATGTCCACAAATAAAAGAGGTAACCAACCCTATTATTAAACACAACAGACATCCACGTGATCAAATGCATAACCCACATCACCTAACCATTTAGGTGTACATATCTACATCAGAGTTTTCAAAAGAGGGTACAACCCTAAACCAAAACATAATACAAGACCAGAAGGGAAAGGTGACCCATCAACACAGCCCAACAGGTCGTCATCCATGTACATTGTCCTCAGTAACCTGTAGAAGCACCAGCAGCCTGCCCAGTAAGCCCATGAAATCCAGCATCACAAGATTTACCTACAATGCATGAACTACGTGAGCTAATGCTCAGTAAGCGAAAACCATGCATGCTTAATGAACAATGTAATACAAATGCAAATGCATCCTAAGAAATTTTACCAGAAGTGCACAAAATGCATTGAAATATATTATTTATAATGATTTCTTTACATAGGGCCCTTAACCCACCTGCTATGCACCGGAAAGAGCTCAACACAATATCAATAATCACATGGCCATAATCATATGGACACCGCCTAGGGCCATCTCCCGGGACCACCTGAGGTCCACCCCCTGTCTTCCCCAATGATCCCCCAGGAGTCTTCCCCCTGACGTGTCAATAAGGATACGATCAGTGGTCCGCCCCCTCGTGACCATCGAGGCACACCCCTGTCAACCCTATGATCCTCGAGGAGTAACACCCACTGCACCCTAAAATATATCATAAAAGCACGCCTCGCATGCCTCGGTGCACTAGCAGTGGCCAACCAAAATCTTTTCTTTTCAAAGAAAGTTATCGTGTCGTGCATGCCTCATCTCAACAATGCTCATATATTTACATGCACGTGCAAATGTCAATGAATGACATGCTCAATGCACCAATAATCATCACAATCCAATATCCACCAAGCAACATACGAACATCAAGGTTTCCATAATGCATCAATCAAGATACAAGAATCGCAATAGTATCAATAAGACAAGAAATACTATGTTCATGCATTGTAGTTGCAGATGATTTTCACTTACCTTTCACCTTTGGATATACTACCAAGACATAATAAGACTTTCCTTCCTAGCCAAATATATGAGGCAGCCTGTAACGATATAGGGAAATAATTTTTATTTCTCAAAATGCAAGTTTTACTATGTAAAATCTCACGGAGGCCCCAAAATCTTAACTTTAACCAATTTAAAATAATTAAATCTCGAAAGCAATTTAGACTAAATTGAAGATCAGTTCTCATGCATTTTGCATATATTCTAACATGGTTAGTTAGAAATGGTTAACAATTATTTAATCCCTCTAAAATTCAAAATATTATTCCAACCATTTTCTTTTAAACTTGTATTTCGTGATACGATTAAGCCATATTAATTTTAATATCCAGTTGTCATTAGTATATATACATATATTACTTTTATAAATAAACTATTTCATATATCTATGCTTTATTAATTCTAACCCCCTGATCACTCATCAACACTTTAAATGTAAGAATTAGAAAGAATTTAGTGAATATGTTTAGAGATTTACCGAGAGTTTGATTCTTGTCTGATGACGCTTGTCGCCTTCGTTTTCATTTCTTCTTCTTTTTTCTCGTTACGCCGAGTGCTCTGCTTCTCCGTTATCTTAGTGATCTGCTTGTTTAGGCGCTTAAGTAATATATATATTTATTCAACTTTCAGCAAGGCGGTGGTACCGTAGAAGATAAGCATAGTGCATATATATATTAACTATAAAACTAATTGAATTAGATATATATTTATTTAGTAGAGAGGTACCTTCAGCCATTTATCAAAGTCGGTTAATTGGGTTTGAAGAAACAAATTCTCCAAACACATACATATCTATATTTATATATATATGTATGGCCCACATATACACACACATATATACGTGTGACTAATATATATAAAATTAGTACAAGACTTGGTATTTAGGCATTAAACCTTACTTTATTTTCTAATTATAGTTTCATTTGAATTCCCTTTATTATGGTATTTATTAGTATTAATGTGATTGCTATCACAATTATCATCATAATTATTAAGATTATTTCCTCTTAAGTAAATTATTATTCTTAAATAGTATTTTATCTATCATATATATTTTAGATTTAATATTTGATTCTTTTTCAAGAACTATATTAATTATTTTAACTTATATATTCCATAATAAAATTCCGTATACACTTATAATCGATGCATTTTATCACCTCAAAGTTTACCACGTGCCCCTTAGTGGTTCCTATGTTTCTAATGTTACCACGTGTAGCCCGATAATATCTAATGGCAAATACCTAAATACTTGTATTTAGCGATCGACGAATCAGAAGCTAAGAACTACTATCAATTAAAAACTTTATTGTTAAAATGTTATATAGTATAAAGTGCATCATGCGACGTCAATATCCATGCAAATGGTATGTAGATAGCATGAAATGTATGAACTATATTGGCCTAATAAGTTGTGTGAGACATGGGTATTACATCCTCCCCTCCTTATAAAAATTTCGTCCCCGAAATTTTTCTTACAGAAATAGGTGCGAATACTTAGCCCTCATCTCGTCTTCTCTTTCCCACGTAGCTTCCTCTACTGATTGATTTCTAGAGTACTTTAACTAATAGGATTTGGACTATTTAGGCACATGTAAGAAAAATGTCCCAATGTCCCACACGTAAAACATCTCCTAGTATCTATCGTGCAACTCCTAGTATGTTAAGTCTTGCACCTAGGGCAAAAATAGTGTTATATATGCCTTACTTTGATCAGCTCTTTGACGCTTAACTTGTTCCCATTGTTGTTGTCCTTGACGTGGTTGAAAGTTGGATTTCTGCTGCTACTGAACTTGACAAACTCTCTTCTCCTTGGACCCTATTATATTGGAACATATTTTCTAGAGTTTACAACCAATCCTCTGCTTCTGTAGGATTTGCTGCATCTTCAAAGGTTGATGGATTTAGCATTCGGAATCTTTCCTCTACTATCTGGACTTGCTCTACCCTTTGGCGTGGTTGGTTCATTTCTCCTCTTTGTTCTCCAGCTATATCCTGCTGATGGATGAGTTGTTGTATTCATTCAGAGTGTTGCGGGATGAGTTTTGTAAGTCTATTAACGACATTATCTGGATCACTAGTTAGAATAGGTGTCTCCCCTCCTTGGTTTCTATCTCCATCACTACTCTCACCACTAGTTCTCACCATAACTAAAACACTATCTAAAGGGAAATCTAATAACACATGGCCAATATAATATCATGAAACATAAATGCATCAGACAATAAAGTAAAACTTACTGGCATGGCTGTGCTCCACAAGTTTTGAGTTCATATACATGGATAGTCTACAGAACCTGTAGCTGGGCTCTGATACCACTTTGTGACAGCCCGCCTTCCAGATCGACAATTGTCCCCACAAACCAACACAAGTCTTTCCAGCGCGTTTTGTCCTCACTCACGCGCACCCTGAGAGCAGCTTCCCAGGGGGTCACCCATCATGACATTGCTCCGGGCCAAGCACGCTTAACTTCGGAGTTTTTACATGATGAGCACTAGAAAAGAAGATGCATCTTGTTGATATGAGTAGTACCTATCAAATCTTTTAAGCTCTCCTCAACTGTATAGTCCCATACCTACACAGTCTCAGAATCTCCTCTTCTTCAGGTGTGGGATCAGTTCATCCATGTCCCCCTCCGCCTAGAAGCCTGCCAGGAGCCGCTCCTTGTTCGTGCCTTCTTGCACCGGCGATCACTCCCCGCCCTCTTCGGCCCCGGGCGTCACAAGCCTTGTTTCTTTTATAGTTCTTATTGAAGAACTTGTTGAATCTTTTAACCATCAAAGCAATTTCCACCTGGTCAATGGCTTCCTTGACCTCAGCTCTCTTCCCATCCTTGACTATAAGTGCAGCTATTTTCGGTACAACTGTCTCCTCTTGATCTTTTCTTCTCAGCTCAAACTCGTAAGTTTTGAGGTCTGAGAATAGCTCATGATTGGATGTTGTTGTGAGGTTCATTGAATGTCTCAGGGCCATGACCTTCATTTCCCATTCAGCTGGGAGGCTTCTCAGAATCTTCATACATATTTCCTTCTGTGTATATTCTTTCCCAAGTGCTGATAATTCATTTGTGATTTCAGTGAATCGAGCATCCAGCTGATCCAAGGTTTCACCTGCAAGCATTTGTTCACTTTCAGTATTTGCAGTGGCCCATCCTCTATCACTAGCCACATTTCATCATGTAAAGCAGATAGATAAGCCTGCATACGAATTTTCATGTCATCAAATTCCTCAATAGTGAACATAGGAATGCGTGTCAAATTTGCTTCCATGATAATAACTTTGCTAAATAAAAATAGCTTTTGAAAGAGCAAGTGTTAAAAATTCTTTGAAAGATTGGAGATCTAGTTCAGTAACCAGTGCGGAAGGCTCAATGAACCAACCGCTCTGATACCACTTGTAGGTCCCAAGGGGTGTAAGTAAGGTTTAGAAGGGAGAGGTTGAATAAACCTTACCAACTTTTCGATTTTAGTCCTTTTAAAATATTACAGAGTTAATTACACAGCTAAGTCCTTGAGGGACAGCTAAGTTAGTTAATCAGCAGAGTTAGCCACTCAATGACTCGATAGATTTGTTGATAGAATAACTCTTTCATTTGTTTAGGCTAAACTTAACTTCTTTGTGATGAGTTTTTCAAATGGAAGACTTAACACCCTTGAATTTGATTTAACTTTGTTTTAAACACTTGGTTTTAGCACTTTGTTATTTATCAGTTGGATAGCAAATTATCAGCAGATATAAAGTAATATGCAGAAATAAAATGCTGAAATGTAAATGACACAATAATTTTTATAGAGGTTCGAAGATGGGGTAATACTTCTACTCCTCATTTCTCCAACTCCTGGAGGAATCCACTAAGTAATGATCAGAGTACAAAGTGGTTATCAGTCCAGATACAAGTGTTGATCACACGGTGACTTGCTCCTTTGGGACTCGATCACGGAGATGCCTTGATCACACGGTGGCTTCTCGTCCGACTCAGCTTCTTCACAGGGCGGCTGCTTTGCTACTTCAGCTTGCTTTCTCAAGCTTCTTGGATTTGATCACGAAGCCCTCCAATAACTTGAGATTGGTTCGACCTTGAACCTTCCTACAATCCTCCTTGGAAATTAGACCCCTTTTGATTCTTCAAAAGTTTCCTCTTCAACAGTTTGAAGTTGTCTTTCCTTCACAGCTTGGTGTTGGATCGATTTCTTTTGAGATTTAGGCTTGAGGATTTTGCTTGAATAACTTGAGAATATTTTTCAGGTTACAGTATGAATAATGCTTGTTATCTCAGGTGTGCAAAGTAACCTTTTCTCAAAGTGATTCCTCAGCCTTTTATAGTGAACTATCAAAAATCTGCCCGTTAAAGAGATAGGCTGATTTTCAAAAGTCACTTATGTTTGTTGGCTTGTCTTGTTGCAGTCATTGATGTTGACATTACCTCGTATTTAATGTCTTGCAGCATTGCAACGTTTCTGACATAGGTGCAGTGCTTCCCATTGGTTTGTTCCTTTTGCACACAACTGGAACTAATACTTTATCTCTGACAACTTTAACAGGTTACTATTCTGAGTAACATTCTTGACTTTCATCAACGGATCTCGTTCAGTTGTCTTGACTTGACTGCAGTCCTTTATTCCCCAGGTGACTTTGAGTTAGCTTTCATTCAATGGATGACTTATCTGTCACTTCAACTTGAGACTTAGTTTCTTGAGTTGACTTGACTGACTCTTCATACAGTTATATCACAGCTGATACTCCTTCAGTCGAGTTCTTGACATCTCTTCCTTGTCACACTCAGCTGCTTCACAGCGGAGTCTTCATTCTAGTCTTCAGTTGACTTCTTGTATTCCTGTGCTTAGCTTAGACTTGACTCAAACTTTGTTCAAATTTCTATCTATTACAATACAAATTACAAGGAAAATGGGGTGCCAACTTTCTAGTCTAAGTTTTACATGGCATTCATCAAAATCTAAACAATAAATTCCCAACGATGGTAGTCGTCCTTCAGCAGTTTGTTGTTAGCTGTGTAGACTACCTTAGCAGCACACTCAAGTTTGGCTACTTCTTTCCATGCAGCAGCCAAGTCTACATCAGTTTCATGTATCTCCTTTAGCCCTTCAGAAGGCAATAAGCAGTGCTCAGCAAGGTCCTTATCACTTATTTTGATGTCATTAATGTGGACATAAGACTTGATTTCTTTGTCCTGCACCTCCGCGTTGACATAGAACATTGCGACCTCTTCTAGGTAAGCGTGAGAGTATTCCATGGTTAGAAAAGCCTTGAGACCTGACTTTTCTATCATTTCAGCGATCTTCTTGACAAGGGTTTCATCAGAACCCTGCTTCACCATTCCTTCGAAGTCTACAGACGATCCTAAGTGGATTTGCTTTGAGAGCTTAACATAGTCAATCTTTGGTGCCATTTTTAGAGAGTTTTACCGATTAAAAACTAAAGAACTTGCTTGAGTATACTTAGGGTTTCCGATAGAGAATAGAACTTGCTTTTCCTTTGCTTTGAAGATGAACAGTTTCAGTAAGGGAGAGAGAAGACTGAAAACCGTATATAAGGGTTATGAAAGGACAGTTCTACGGATTTTGAATTTTTGATCGAGATCAACAGTTCAGATTAAGACGTCAAACCACATTTAATTCCCCGCATTAAATGCAACAACATTTATATCCAATCATATGCTTACTGTGCAACTTTTTACTGTACCCGTCATTATTACGTTGACGTCATCCTTAAAAACATTCCCGCTCATTTAAAACGACTGCATTTTTATCACTTAGTTCATAAATGACTCAGCTTATATCAAATATGACTTAACTCTGCTTCTCTTTTCTCATTAAGTGACTCAGCTATCAGCTAACTCGATACAGCTGACTTCCCGATGTGGCTGTTTCACTTGGCTGATGTGTGAAACTTGCTCTTTTCTCATTTTATCATCTTCTATCTCTGCTGATTGAGTCTTCTGAGTGTCAACTCAGCTCAATTAACCTTAGCTCATTCTTAAGCTCTTCAAATCTTGATTCACATAGAGGTTTAGTGAATATGTCAGCTAACTGCTTATCAATTGAGATATATTCCAAGGTGATGTCTTTCTTTTCAACATGATCTCTTATAAAATGATATCTGACATCAATGTGCTTTGTTCTTGAATGCAAAATAGGATTCTGAGTGATTGCAATAGCACTAGTGTTATCACACATAATTGAAATCTCTTTTTCTTCAATCTCATAGTCTCTCAGCTGATGTCTCATCCATAAGACTTGGGCACAACAACTACCCACAGCTATGTACTCTGCTTCAGCTGTGGATGTGGCTATTGAGTTTTGCTTCTTGCTAAACCAGGAAACCAATCTATTTCCAAGCATTTTGACATGTACCAGAAGTACTCTTTCTGTCAACTCTACATCCAGCATAGTCTGAGTCTCAGTAACTAATAATCTTGAATCCACCTTCTTTTGGATACCATAACCCAACTTACTGTCATCCCTTCAAATACCTTAGGATTCTTTTAGCTGCAGTCATGTGGCTCTCCTTTGGTGCAGATTGAAATCTTGCACATACACCTACAACAAAGGTGATGTCTGGTCTGTTGGCTGTTAAGTAGAACAATGATCCAATAAGTGCTCTATATTTGGTTTGATCTACAGCCTTGCCATCTGCATCCATGTCCATCATGACTGATGTGTTCATTGGAATTTTCACAGAAGACTTCTCTTCCATACCAAACTTTTTCATTAAATGTGTGATATATTTTGTTTTACTTATGAAGGTTCCATTCTTCAATTGATGGACTTGAAGTCCTAGGAAGAAAGTCAGCTCTCCCATCATGCTCATCTCAAATTTACCTTGCATGAGGTTTGAGAACTTATCACACATCTCTTTATTTGTGGATCCAAAAATGATATCATCCACATATATTGAACAAGCAGTATACTTTCTCCATCTTGAATTCTGAAGAGTGTTCTATCCACTTTGCCTTTGGTGAATCCGTTGTCAGTTAGAAATTGGGACAATGTATCATACCAAGCTCTTGGTGCTTGTTTCATTCCATATAATGCTTTCTTGAGCTTGTATACCTTATCTCCAATAGTTTTCTGCTCAAAACCTGGAGGTTGTTCAACATAAACTTCTTCTTCCAATAATCCATTTACAAATGCACTCTTCACATCCATCTGATATACAGTGAAATTCTTATGTGCAACATAGGCAAGAAACATCCTTATTTCTTCCAATCTTGCAACAGGAGCAAAGGTTTCATCAAAATCTATACCCTCTTCTTGGCAATACCCTTTGGCTACCAATCTTGCTTTGTTTCTCACCACAGATCCTTCCTCATTCATCTTGTTTCTGAAAATCCATTTTGTTCCAATAACATTTTGATGGGTTGGTCTCTGCACTAATTCTCATACCTTGTTTCTTTCAAATTGATTCATCTCTTCTTGCATGGCTTGAATCCAATGTGTGTTATCCAATGCTTCAGACACATCTTTTGGCTCTATTTGGGAAATAAAACAAGTGCACATTGCTTCATGTTGTGCTCTGGATCTGGTTCTTATGCCATCTCTAACATCTCCAATCACTAACTCTGGTGGATGGTCTCTCAGCTATCTCACATCAGGTTGGAGCAAGTCAGCTGGATTCAGCCATCTCGCAGCTAAGTTGTCTTGAACAGCTCTTTCATCTTAATTCAGTTGTAGACTTTCCAGCCGTCTTTGAGATTCAGCTACCTGATCTTCATCCGGGATAATTGCTCTTACTTCAGCTTCAACATAAGGACTCTTCTGCATAGTTGGTTGATTCAGCGTATCAGCTAACTCTTCAATGTCTTCTCCATTCACATTAGGTTCATCAAAAACCATATGGATAGACTCTTCTGTGACCATAGTCCTCTTGTTCAGCACTCTATAGGCTTTGCTCTCAGCTGAGTATCCCAAAAAGATACATTCATCAGCTTTATCATCAAAAGCCTTCAAATTATCTTTGCCATTGTTATGGATGAAGCATTTACATCCAAATATCCTGAAGTATCCAACATTTGGCTTTTTCCCTATCCAAATCTCATAGGGAGTCTTGGTTAATTGCCTGTTGATCATGCATCTATTTTGAGTATATCATGTTGTGTTAATGGCTTCAGCCCAAAATCTCTTAGGCAATCCAGCTTCAGCTAACATGGTCCTTGCAGCTTCCTTGAGAGTTATGTTCCTTCTTTCAGCTACTCCATTCTGCTGTGGAGTTCTTGCTGAATATAACTCATGAGCAATACCATTCTCAATACAATACTGAGTAATTATCCCATTGACAAACTCAGTTCCTCTATCAGACCTTATCTTTATAATAGTTTGGCTCTTTTCATTTTGAACTCTTTTAATCAGCTGAGGTAACTTCTGCAAAGTTTCCTTCTTTTTGCACATGAAGATTGTCCATGTATATCTTGAATAATCATCTACCACCACTAAGGTGTATTTCTTTCCACTTATGCTGGCTGGTTCAACTGGACCAAATAGATCCATATGCAGCAGATGTAATATCCTTGTTGAAGAAGGACTTGGTTTGTCCTTAAGTGAAGATTTTATTTGCTTTCCCATCTGGCATGCGTCACATACACTTTCCTTCTTGTACACTGAGTCGGGCAATCCTTCCACAAGATGACTCCTTGCAAGCTTGTTGATTGTCTTGAAGTTCAGATGACTCAGCTTCTTGTGCCACATCCAACTTGATTCGGCTGTGCTCTTTGCTAACAGACAAATGTTTCGTGTAGCAGTAGACCAATCTACTACATACATATTCTTCTGTCTTGATCCTTGCAACACTATTTCATTTGATTCAACATCTTTGATCTGGCACACTCCCATATTGAATCCAACATTGTAGCCCTTGTCACAGAGTTGGTTGATGCTTAACAGGTTGAAGTTGAGGCCTTCAACATAAGCAACATCTGTGATTTCCAATCCATTCTTCTTGATAGATCTTGTGCATTTGATTTTCCCTGGAGCTTCATTTCCCCAAATATGACTTTTGCACCTCTAATCTCCTTAAATCTTGACATATTTTTCTTATTTTCTGTCATATGTCTGGAACAACCATTATCCATGTACCAGGTTCCTTGGCACTCAGCTGTCCCTTGAACCTGCAATCAAGGAAATTAGTTTTTAAGTACACATACTTGCTTGGGTCCTGAGGGGTTAGTGCTATAAGGTGATCCAACCAACCTATAGCCAAAGGACTTGACTTTAAGAGGTTGCCATCTATCTGTGCCATATTCATAGTGCACATTAGAAAATTTCTTGGGGGTTTTATGTTCATACAACTGTCTCTTTTGTCTGTATGTCTGTGTATGTTTTAGCAATTGTTTTCTTGGGATAGTTGTGATGTTTCTGAGTGTAGTGCCTGGGTGCATACGTGTGCTGATAATAGCTCTTTTTCCTTTGGAATGAGTTTTGCTGAGGTTTAGGTCTTTGCCATTTAGGCTTGTATTCTATTGGTCTTTGCTGATATTTCACATTGTACCGATTAGCTTGGTTTGGATAGTTTCTACCATTCCCATCATATGTATTTCTCTGATGAAATTTTTGGGGTTTCTGGTAGCTCTGTATACTTTTCACAGAGTATTTTCTATTTGGAGTTTGCTGAGGAACTCGGCTGGATTTCTTCTCAGCTATTCTCTCAGCATACTCAACTGGCTGTTTTCCTTTCCCTTTATATCGAAGGCCAGTTTTTTTTGTGATTGTGCTTAGAAGTGAATGTGGGTGCAACATTTGGTGTTTTGGATTTTTTAGATGCTTCATTGCTTGAAGATCTTTTTTCAAAAATCACTCTCGGAGTTTGACTGTGCACAAAGGAATTGAATCCTATGCATGTTTTATCTCCACATTCTTTTTGACTCGTGATAAGATCATCCAATGATTTGGATGCCCGCAATCACATTTTTGAGGTTTTTTTCCCTCTTTTCTATAACAGCTATCTCTGCTATCATTTTGGCATTCTCAGCCTTCAGCTTTGTGTTCTCATCAGCTATGTGACTTAGAGTACTCAGCTCCTTAGTCAGTTATGAGTTTTGGCTTTTGAGCTGGTTGTTTTCCTCATTTAGAAGTGTGTGTGAGGATTTTATGTGCTCAAAATCTTTCATCATTTTGCCTAATGAATCATAAAGATCAGTGGGTGATGAAGTGTGTGTATCACAATCACTATCACTTAAATCTGAATGAGATGAGTTAGAGTGTACCTCATTTTCTTGGTCTGGTTGATCTTGTTCTTTAGCCATAAGACAGATCATGGCCTCTTCTTCAGAGTCACTTGAGTAGTCAGATTCACTACTCTCTGAGTCTATTGCTTCTTTAGTCTCAGCTGTCTCAGCAGTCTCAGCAGCCAACATGGCTTTCTTCTTTTCCTACCTTCTTTCTCTAAAGACTTTTCTTTCCTCTTCATTCCTATATTTGTTGACTGGTGGATAGGAACAATCAACTGCAAAATGTCCTGGTTGTCTGCAGTTCCAACATAGGTTCTCAGCTCTTTGATCAGCTCTTTCTGTTCTTGGGTTATCAACTCTCTGATATTCAACCCTTTGATGCTCAGCTCTCGGGTGGTCTATCTTTCCTTGACTTAGAGGGAGCTGAATGTCTCCTGGAGGTTTCACCCTTATTTCTTTTATAGTTCTTATTGAAGAACTTGTTGAATCTTTTAACCATTAGGCAATCTCCTCCTGGTCTATGGCTTCCTTGGGTTCAGCTCTCTTTCCATCCTTGACTATCAGTGCAGCTGTCTTGGGTACAACTGTCTCCTCTTGCTCTTTTCTTCTCAGCTCAAACTCATAAGCTTTGAGATCTGAGAATAGCTCATGGTTAGATGTTCTTGAGAGGTCCATTGAATTTCTTAGGGCCATAGTCTTCATTTCCCATTCAGCTGGGAGGCTTTTTAGGATCTTCATACACATTTCCTTTTGTGTATATTCCTTCCCAAGAGCTGAAAGCTCATTTGTGATTTCAGTGAACGGCATCCGGTGATCCATGGTTTCACTGCAAGCATTTTGAAATTTTCAAATTTTTGAAGAGCAACAGACAATTTATTTTCTTTAATTTGTTCTGATCCTTCACAAATTAAAGTCAGTTTATTCCAGATTTGTTTTGCAGATTTGCAAGATTTGACTTTGTAGAACATTTCTTTGTCCAAAGTCTTGTAAAGTATGTCCTTAGCTACATTGTCCAAGTTGTATCTCTTTCTATCTTCATTTGTCCACTCAGTCCTTGGTTTTTCAACCATGGTGGTCTTTTTCAAGACAGCAGCTTCTTCTTCTTTCACCGCACGCTCTTTATTGCAGCCGTGTTCACTTTCAATATTTGCAGTAGCCCATCCTCTATCACAAGCCATATTTCATCGTGTAGAGCAGATAGATGAGCATTCATACGAATTTTCCAATCATCAAATTCTTCAACAATGAACATAGGAATGCGTGTCAAATTTGCTTCCATGATAATAACTTTGCTAAAAATGAAAGATTTTGAAAATGCAAGTGTTTAAAACCTTTTTGAAAAGATAAAGATCTAGTTCAGTAACCAGTGCAGAAGGCTCAATGAACCAACCACTCTGATACCACTTGTAGATCTCAAGGGGTGTGAGTATAGTTTAGAAGGGGAGGGTTGAATAAACCTTACCAACTTTTCGATTTTAGTCCTTTTAAAATTATAGCAGAGTTAACTCAAACAGCTGTGTCCTTGAGAGATAGCTAAGTTGGTTATTCAGCTGAGTTAGCCACTCAACAGACTCGATAGAGCTGTCGATAGAATAACTCTACTGTTTAACCTTAACTTTAACTTGGTTGTATTAGTTTTATCAGTGGAAGACTTAACACCCTTGATTTGTCTTAAGTTTGTTTTAACACTTGATTCTTTAGCACTTGGTTATTAATCAGTTGGATAGCAATAAGTATGCAGAAATGTAAATGTGCTGAAAAATAAATGACAGATAATTTTTATAGAGGTTCGAAGATGGGGTAATTCTTCTACTCCTCTCTTCTCCAACTCCTGGAGGAATCAACTATGTAATAGATCTATTTACAAAGAGGTCTACAGTTTAGAGACAGCCTTGATCACATAGCTGGCTTCTCTTCTGACTCAGCTTCTTCACAGGGCAGCTGCCTTGCTACTTCAGCTCACTTCTCAAGCTCTTGGATTTGATCACGAAGCCCTCCAATAACTTGATACTGGTTCGACCTTGAACCTTCCTACAATCCTCATTGGAAAATAGACCCATTTTGATTCTTCAAAAGTTTCCTCTTCAACAGATTTGAAGTTGTCTTTCCTTCACAGCTTGTGTTGGATCGATTTCCTTCGAGTTTTAGGCTTGAGGATTTTCTTAAATATACTTGAGAATATTTGCAGGTTAATTGCTTGAATATTGCTTGCTTGTTCGTGGTTCAGGTAACCTTTTCTCAATGAGTTTCCTCTGCCTTTTATAGTGAACTTTTGAAATTTTGCCCGTTGAAGAGATAGGCTAATTTCAAAAGTTACTTATGTTCATTAGCTTGTCTTGTTGCAGTGCTTGATGTTGTTATTTCCTCGTATTAAATGTCTTGCAGCATTGCATGGTATCTGATACTTGGTGCAGTGCTTCGCATTGGTTTGTTCCTTTTGCACACAATTGGAACTAACACTTTATCTCTGACAACTTTAACATGTTACCATTCTGAGTAACATTCTTTACTTTCATCAACGGATCTCGTTAAGTTGTCTTTACTTGACTGCAGTCTTTTATTCCCCAGGTGACTTGAGTTAGCTTCCAATCTTTGGATGACTCATCTGTCACTTCAACTTGAGACTTGGCTTCTTGAGTTGACCTGACTGACTCTTCACACAGTTGATACACCTTCAGTCGAGTTCTTGACTTTTCTTCTTTGCCATACTCAGTTGTCTTGCAGCGAGTCTTCACTTCAGTCTTCAGTTGACTTCTTGTATTTCTAGGCATAGCTGACTTGACTCAGCTTTTCCAGCCCTATCTATTACAATACAAATTACAAGAAAAATGGGGTGCCAACTTTCTAGTTTCAGTTTTACATGGTATCATCAAAATCTACAAAATAAATTTCCTAACACCTCCGTCCCTAAAGCCATACACCGAAGAATAAACAATTCATCTACCTGTATGGCTCCTTTATTATCTTCCCGTGCAAACACCGTTTCCGCTAATGTATGTTGCACATAGCAAAAAATGGGGTTCCGAATGATAGATGTCTTAGAGGTACCTGACGTATAAATTCTTTTTCCCATAATCTCCTTCCAAAATTCATGCATATCAAAATCATCATGTTCTTCAACCCCATAAGCTTGAGTTCTATAAATTGCATTCAAATCATCAATTGATACCTCCCTTGGCTCATTGGCTAATCGAAACTGAATACCCATCAAATTCCTTTTCCGGACTACTAATTCAAATGTGCTAAAATATTCAAGAGTATAAACCACAGAAGTAGTCCAATTTCCATTTAGCTATTCATGCCAATCAATACACCCACACAAGGATCGAAAATCATCCAATATACCCAAATTAGTAAGAGTAGGTTCATCAGGGTACCTTGTTGAAATCATGTTTCGAAGATAGAGCATCTCCCACCTAGCCCGATGCGTTTCATCTTTGAGAACGACATTGTAGTATTCCAGGTCATTCACCTCATACTCGGGTTTGGGAGTTCGCTCACTTATCATCCGTGTGTTCCTTCTAGTTTCTCTTTCTCCTCCTTTAGAAGCCATATGTATGTAATTTTTTTTGAAGTCATTAAAATCTGAAATTTGAAGATTGAGAACCCCCAAACTTGAAGGAGAACTTGTGAAAGTTGAGAAATTGAAAGAATTTTGTGATGGGTTTCTTGAAAGGAAGAAGAATTTATGTTTTTGTTTGAAGAGTTGAAGATGATTTTGAAGAAATTTTAAGATGGGTTGAGGTATTTGGGATAGAATTTTTGGATGTTAGGGTTTGGAAGGGAGAAGTGGGATAAGATTTGAGTATTTGAAGTTAAAAAGGGGTAAAAATCCATCTGGCCCATTTTGCACGGCCCGTGCGAGTTCGCACGGTTAGGCCGTGCAACCCTGCATGCTATCTATTGTCTATTGTTGTTGTTCACACAGTCGTGTGAATGGTCTCTGTGTATCAGTTCGCACAGCCCATGTGAAAATTTCACATGGTCGTGTTAGATGATATTTCAATTTGTTTCCATAAAACTTGGAGTTTGTGTGACGCCTCCTACAAAATAACTCACAAAAATAAACTAAACTAAAAATTAAGTTAATAATAAAATCAAAATCGAATTAAAATCAAATTAGACGAAGATGATCAAAATAACTTGGGTTGCCTCCCACAAAGCGCTAAGTTTTACGTCTTCAGGCAGATGTCAGATTTCTAGCATCAATGTCTCTTACCTGTGTCATTTGAAACCCTTTAACCCTCATATTTTGTACCATCCATCAGACGAATGGTATTGCACTGTTATCTCAGATTAAGTTCAGTATCGCTTGGAAATTTGCCCTTTTGATATTGGTCTCCCACTGTAGTAGCGATTTGGGCTACCTGTGTTTCCAAATATTTCAGTCTCATATTCACGTTCGTGTTCAGCTGAGTAACCTGTTCCTCAATCTTGTCTATCTTTGCTTCATCCTTATTTAGTCTAGCCCTGATTTCTCTTATAAACGAGGATAACATATGTTCCACAGATGCTTTCTTATCACTGGACTCCACTCTGCCTTGATTGCCCATATTAAAGCCCGGAGGTGGCTGCAAAACATTTTTGTTATTAGCACATGAAAAGTTCTCATGCTTTCGCAGCCCCGGAAGGTAATAATTGGGTGTCTGATTATTTCTATAGTTGTTGTTGAAGTTCATGTGCTGCCCCACAAAATTAGCCTCTTCTTCAGCAAATGCAGGATCTTTAGGAGCCATTTGCTACATCGCATCTAGTTTCATATTAAGCATGGATACTTGTTCTACGAGCATGGCAACTTTCTCATCCTGGACCTCCGCCACACGTCATACATTGGATCTCTCAGATGGCCACTGGTAACTATTGTTTGCATCTCCTCTAACAAATTCTAGTGTCTCATCTCGGTATTTCCCTAACAATGCACCCCAGATGCAGCGTTTATAATAGTTCATGTGTTGCCACTTAAACCATTACAGAAATACTAAACCTATTGGTAATCGGGATATCCGTGCTGAGGGCACTTCCTCAATAACTCTCTAAACCTATCCCATGCCTCATATAATGGCTCTGTATCTAACTGCCTAAACTGGGCGATATCTGATTTCAATTGCATCATCTTACTAGGGGGAAAATATTTTGTTAGAAACCGCTGACTTAGTTCAGCCCAATCTGCTGCAGGTGGTGATAAAGAGCATAACCATCCCTTAGCCTTATCGTGCAGAGAGAATGCGAAAAGGCAACATCAAATGATATCCTCAGAAACAACATTCATTTTAACAGTATCGCAGATTTCTAAGAATTGCGCCAGATGCGAGTTTGGATCCTCAATGACTCTACCCCCAAATTGGTTTTGTGAAACCATCTGGATCAATGCAGGTTTTAGTTCAAAGTTATTTGCATTGATCAGCAGACGGGCCACACCCCCATATGTTTGACTAACCTCCGGCTGGAAATAATCCCTAACTGCCCTTCTCACGGGCCTTTCCACTATCCGGTCCTGTTTGTCCATCCAAGTGGGTGTTCGTCATTGTTTCTATTGTTCACGACATTCTGATTATTCCCATCCGCCATCCCTTTAGATCTTTTTCTTAATTATTTTGTTGTTTTTTCGATTTCTAAATCAATGGGTATTAGCTGGGAAGATCTGGAACGCATGATCATGCACTATCTGCACTCAACAAAAATAATTTTAGAACCAAAGCAATAAAAAATATTTACAAAAGGAAAAAAATCGAAAAAGATAAAAAAAAAATATTTACAAATTTTTTGCATCAATTAAGATTGAACTACTTACTATTATATCTAAGTTGAATCTTTCGATCCCTGGCAACGGTGCCAAAAACTCGATAGCGATTTTTTTTTTTCGATAAACTGCAAATGTACAACATAGTTTATAGAATAATGGCAAGCAAGGTCGTATTCCTCAGGGATTGAATACGAAACACTTAGGCTATATTAACATCGTATTCCAGTTTTATTGAAGTGACCGAAAATCACAAGTTTTAATATCTAAGTAAAAACAAAAGATGTAAATTTATAAAAACCCAAACTCCACAACTCTTTTCAACAAGTACAAAAGCAACCCTAGGCACCTAATCTTAACATGTTTCTTCAATATTAAATACAATTAATGTTTATCAAAACCAATTCATGTGTTTCTATGGATTCAATTCCTTTATTAGTTTAATCCCCCTCCCGAAGCAAATAAACATTTGATTAATACCAATTGCTAGCATCTCTACCCAACAGTTAATATTAACTCTCAAAAGATCTTTGATTTGACATATAATTCCACAAAGAATTTCCACTGGATTATTTCGTGTACTTGTTCTCAACAAGTACCCACATACATGCACTAGCATCCCTATGCATTCTATCTATGGAATGAGATATTTCTCCTTTTCGAGCATGCATCGCATGTGTAAGTCTCTTGGGCTTATCGATGTCCCATCTCAATGAACTGTTGACTCGGAACATAATTTAAGACCACGATAATAGAGACGTCATTTCATGATTACCATCAAATGCGTAACCACGTCCCGTAGTTAAATATGATCTAGGGACTTTATCCAATTGATAAAACAATTAATGATAAAGATAAACGACTTTATTAATAAATATTATGAATCAGATTGCCTTTACAAGAGTACAAAATGCTCGCCACTAATTGGCTCGCAGGACACTACTCTAATAGTATTACTGGTAGAATTGTTTCATATCTTATTTAATCGGAGTGCACTTGAAGATAAAATCACACACTCGTGTTAAATGAAATATCCAAGTCGAATTGACTAATCATGTGGAATCAACGACAAATTCTTTATACACGGTTTTAATTATAAACTTTATTTTCATTAAGTCCTGCAATTTTGCTAACCCAACAATATATAATGAAATGAAGCATCATCCCAACTTCTAAACTTCTAATTGGGATTAGCTTTTGTTTATACGTTGTTATTCATGTGATGACTACGTTCACTATATAATCATACTTCAAATTGTGTTTCAGTTCCATATTAGCAGTTAGCACCCCATTGTGTTGCGTGCTATTGTGCACAGTCAACCATCTCAACGAACGCTGCACCAACACATACTGGAAATCTCGATATTGCAAAATACCCTAATTTGACTATGTTGTGTGTTGTCATATAGTACGTATGATGACATTAATACTCAACCAATTTTAATATCGCACCACATCGACACTCAACATCCACTAGTAGGTAAATTTAGTTCTAGAGAAATTCTCGGGTTCGATCTCGAGTATGTTCCCTCCCCAAATTCCCCTCATTATACTCAAAACAAAAAATTCTAGAGAAATTCCCGGAAATAATATTTTTCCAGAAAAACAAAGGATATTTTAAGCTCCCTAATTTTTTAGACATTTTTATACTCCTGCAATCTTTCCAGACATTTAATTTATACGCTTGTACTTATTTCTTTGTTATTTTTTGTTCATGTGTTGTGCTTTTACCTATTTTTACACTATTTTTGTTCATGTGTTGTTTTTTTATGACTTTCTAGGTTGTTTCTCTATTATTTTCAATGTTATTTTATTGTTTCTTAGTTGTTTTCGAAGTTTTTAGTGCAACTTTTACCTATTTTTACGCTTCTTTTGTTCTTGTGTTAGTTTATATATTGTTTTCGTTGTTTTTGGGTTGTTCTATTGTTTCTTGGTTATTTCCATGTTTTTGTTAGTTACAATGCATTTGATCAAAAATTAAATTGTGTTTTTTTCTATTTATGTATTGTTTCTAAATTATTTTCAATGTGTTTTGTTTTAATATGTATTGTTTATCTGTATATTTCTTGGTTGCTTAAATGATTACAAGTATAAAATAGATTATTAAATGACAAAAATTGTATTTCGCTGAAATTTTGTTAGCTGAATCATGTCCGACACGATCTTAAAACGTCAAAAAATTCACAAAAATAAAATATGCAAGCGTAAAAATATAAAAAAAACGTGGAACCATAAAAATATCCAAAAAAAAAATTTGGAGAGCGTCAAAAAATTATTTTTTCCATAAGGCAATTGTAATGAGCTTTAGACACAATTGCCCAACATTCCCGGAAAAAAAAGACACTCATTTATGTTCCTATACTTTTTCCTGACTTTTTACGCTTCCACCTTTTTTTACGATATTTTTACGCTCCCGTCAATTTTTTCCGGATTTTTCTACTTTGTTGTTTCATGATTGTTTCAAACATATTTCATCAAATAAAATTTAAGTGCAAAAACAATTTTGTCTCTCATTAAATAATCCATTTTATGCTCGAACTCTTAACAATCAAGAAATATACACAGAAAACAACACATATTGAATATATATATATATATATATTGAAAATAATATAGAAACAACACATGAATAGAAAAATATAATTTAATTTTCGTTCTCGTGCATTGAAAACGTCGAAAACATGGAAACAACCAAGAAACATATGAACAACATTTAAAACTACATAGAAACAATCAGAAATAATTTAAACAATATAGAAAATACTACATCAATAAAAAGAGTTTAAAAATAGGTAAAAATTGCAGCGAAACATTAAAATTACATGGAAACAACAAAGAAATATCAGAACAACTTTAAAAATATTATAGAAAACAACCCAAAAACAAAAAAAAATAATATATAAAATAATGTATGAACATAAAAGAACATAAAAAATAAGTAAAAGTTGTATTGAAACATCAAAACAACATAGAAACAATCAAGAAGCGAATATAAACAACATCAAAACATAAAAATAACCAAAAAATATGAGCGTAAAAAAGTCAAAAAAAAAATAGTACAAAAGTATTTGGGCAGTGTTTTTTCCCCAAAAAATAGAATTATTTCGGCAATTTCTTCAATGAGGAAATTACACAAAATATCCCAAGACAAATATACCCCACCCGGTCATTACGCGACAAATATACCCACCCGGACCTTACCTCTTCAGTTTTTTACCCACCTTCATCAATTTCTTACGTTCCAAAGCTAGGGTAAATTTTTTGTGCACATTATTACTGAATCTCACATATCGGATTGGTGCCCGTTTTTTTTTTTTTTTTTTTTTTTTTTTTGTGATTTGTACAGTTGATCGTGGCCACGTTCCTCACCCTTTTTTTTCAGTTTCAATCCTTCGAGGTCCATCACGTTCTCTATAGGTGTAACTTCTTTGAAACCTCTGGTTTTGGTAGTTGTTTTAATGGCTCCTAAAAAACTCTCCTCATAAAAGGATATTGGAAGTTCTTCGAAGTTGGAAGCACCAGATTCTTCGAAAAAGAGGAAATTTCAGAAGGGTGCTGCTGGTTCAATGGCTTCGAAGAAGAGGAAAGTCGAAAAGATTGTTGAGGAAGAAGCGGTTTTAGATGTTAAATCGCCTTCCAAAACTATGAAATAGAAGGTTGGTGTTAAAGTTACCAGAAAGAAGAAGGTTTCTTTTGAAGAAACGGATGTTGCTGATGTATGAGTTTTGTGTATTCTTTGTTATTGTTATTTCTTTATTTGTAGTTTTTTATTTGTTTCGATGTTGTTTCTTATTTGTTTCTGTTATATTTCATTTGTTCTTTTATGTATTTTAGTTGAAGTGGTTGTTGATTTTGTATTTCTTTTGTGTTTCTGTTTTGTTTCATTGTTGTTTCTAGGGTTTCAAGTATGTTCTTGACCCTGCTGACTGGTTTACTACTCAAGTAAATATTGCCTTCTCCTTTGATGTTATTTACAATATAAATAAAATTTTAACTGACAACTAACTGGAGGCATTCAAGAATACATGTTTTGGATATTTCTTGGACATGAAAGAGGTTGATTTCCAGAATCAGCTTGTCCATTCATTGTTGAAACGTCAAGTCGTCCACTCGAAGAATGACGAAATTATTGTGTTTGTGGGTGGAAAGTTATTGAGATTTGGGGTGGGAGAGTTTGCTATAGTGACCGGTCTTAATTGTGTTGGTGATAGGCCTTCATTGTCGGGGGATGTTCGTAGCTCTGTTATATTTCAAAAGTATTTTGCTAGTAGAAGTAAGTTCAATAGGCAGTTTGAGGAATTTTTTTTAATGCGTGTTTGGGGTGATGAGGATCTAGATGCCCTAAAATTAGCTTTACTGTATTTTCTCCATTTTTTCTTTTTACTTCTACGGGTAGTTCGGTTGCTATGTCATTTTTTGAGATGGTGGACAAGGATATCCATGGGGGAGGGAGTTGTTTGATGTTACTATTCGTGAGTTGAGGCAGCAAATTTTGTATAGAAACAAACTTCAAGGTGAGGAGAATCTTGGTGGGAAACATATGGAATTTTATAGAATTCAAGGATTTCCGTTGGCTTTCCAGATTTGGTTCTACGAGTGTTGCCCAGAGGTGAATGGGAAGTTTTGTGCTCGGGTTGATTGTGAGATCCCGAGGATTTTGAACTGGACTTATTCAATGTCCGGGAAAGACAACAAAGTGAGGGCCGAAGACTTGGAGATGAAGATCTTCAATCGGTCTGTTGAACAGGCAATATGATTTTACTATCTTTTTTCATGTTTTGTTTCATTTATGTTTCAGAACTGTTTCTTTATTGTTTCTGACTGTTGTTTTGATTTTTCTTATTTCAGTTGGGGTTGAAGAATTTGTGGCCGACTGAGGATGAGGTTGTGCAGTTGTGCATTCATACATTTTATGATAAATCAAAGTACACCTTCAACCCGTTTGATGGTGATTTTGTCGTTGGAAAGTTGAAGCGCAATGAATCCGATGTTGGTAGTGAGTCGAAGCATACCGTTGATGATATTGCTAGGAACCAGCAGGTGTTTTCTAAGGATTTTGAGGTTTTTAAGATTTCCACTACAAAATTCTTGGAAGAACAATTTGCAATTGTTTTCTCTGAGTTGGCTGATATTAAGAGGAAACTGGAGGTTCTCATACTTTTTTTTATTTCAATTATAAGTATTTTTTTGTTATCTTTCTAGATTTTTCTTTGTATTTATTTTGTGTTTCAAGATTGTTTCTTTGTTGTTTATTTTCATCACATGGTTATTGTTTTTCATGTAGGTTCGTGTTGGTGTCGAGGAAGCGGAGCAGGTTGACGAGTTTGAGTCTAAGAGTGAAACCGAATCTAATGGCATGTCATTAGGTTCAGGTTCTGAGAAAGATTCAGATGAGAAAAAAGATGGAGATGATGATGTTAATGATGGGAATGCGGATGTTCCCGTTGGGGAAGCTGGGACTGCTATGCCTACGGATTTGAGTGGTGTTGGTGGTCGTGCTAAGGATGTTTCTGCTGTAGTTTTTGAGAGAAAAAAATGATAATACTGGTGAAGCTGATCTGAGTGCTACGGAGGGAGTTGCAGCTAGTGGCCTGGTGAGTTTGGAACAGAGCATGGAGAAGATGGTTGATGAATCAAGCAAGGACGGTGGTGAGATGGAGAAGGTGGCTGATGAATCGAGCAAGGACGGTGGTGAGGAGAACAAATTTCTTAGTTCTCAAGAACTTGACAATCTCACCCCTTCTCAAATTGATGATATATTGAACAGTGCAAGTCAAGCTGCACTGGGAATGTGTGTTTAAATTATAGTTTCTGTTATTTTGTTGTTTTTGAATTTTTTTGTTCTTTGCTATTTTATTCCTTGTTGTTTTTTTTTTTTTGTTTCAGGGTGCATTGAAAAGTCCAGTTGGTGTCTCCTCCAATCGGTCTCCTTCTATGAAGAGGGTTTCAAAATCGTACATTGCAGTGAGAACTTCGTTCACCACTAACTTTGAGTCTTCTGGTGATGCTGTCGCCGAAGGTGCTGAACCTGCGGACGTGGTGGAGATTGGATTGGAAGAAGGCGGGGACAAAGATGTGGATGTGGATGCTAGCGAAAAAGTTCCAAAAGCCTTGGTGAAGGGAAGGTGTCCACTTGATTGAAATTTGGGTGAAGGTCCTAGGATAAGGGCTTTGTCGAATGGGTTGAACGACTGGATTGCAGAAGGGTTTGATTCTCAATGGTATACACCTTTTATTTTCATATTTCTAATTCATAACTATCTGAAAAAATTGTGAAACAATTTTGAAACATATATGAAATAATTACATAAATATTTGTAAATTTGTGATTCATTTATTTTTTGTTTTTTTATTTTTATTTGATACTCTATTTCAGTCCAAATTGTTACTCGGAGGAAGATGACAAAATTGAGCCTTCTTTGAAACTTGGTGTCTGTGAAGTGAATTCCAAGTCATGGTTTCACACCTATATTATGTTGATGAGTACTTGACTTCTTCTGTAAGTTATTATTGTCTTTCATGTTGTTTTTTGAATCGTTCCTTCTATTTTTTGATTGTGTTTTGTGTTCATTTTACAGCATATTGATGTATTTTTCTACTATTTGAGGAAGAAGTTCCTATATGTGAGACGATTTGCAAGCCTATGGTAGTTCTACTTTCACTGAATTGATTTTGAGCGTAAACCCTTTCCATACACTTTGAGAGTCGAGTGATACACGATCTACTTGTAATCGCTATGTCAAGTACCCAAGAGAGTATTGATTATGTCGAGCTTATGAAAGATTACTTCTTGATAATCAATTACATGGTTTACTTGAGTATGAAGTCGAATGAGATTGAATGTTTATAGTGTTCTTGTGTGTTCTTTTCTCCCCTTGAGATTCTTTTTCTTAATTTGCTCGAGGACGAGCAATGCTTTAAGTTTGGGAGATTTTGATGCGTGTAAAATTGATGTGCATTTAGGAGCTTAAAATAGTATATATTTTATACAATTGCATGTATATTCAATGTGTTTTGGTTGATTTCCTTTGTTGGGCGTGATACTGCATATTCTTATAACTTCTTACAGAAAATGGAGCTAAATTGGATAAAAAAAAATATATCACGTTCCAAAGTATAAGTCAAGAGCTAAGATACGAGAAAATATGTGAAGGAGAGAAGCATGGACGATCGAACAAAAGGGAATTAACGTCAAAAACGTCCAAATGCGCTAACAGTTTCCAGCACTTGCAGGGTTTAGTATTGTGGCCATAACGTTCTCCACAAAATTGATATTGAGGTGATTCAAGTAGCTAAGGAAAGCTAAGAGAAAGGGCTACAACTTTTATACAGACCCCAGGACCAAATTCGAACAAAAGCATGTCACACGGCCGGACTGTGTGGTACCACATGGTCGTATGACATACCAGTGTGAAAAATGACATATCTGTGTGAAAAAGGGAAGAAACAGGGGACGGAAACAAGCCGCCCGGCCAGACCGTGTGGAACTCACACGGCGTGTGGAGTTGGTCTGCATAAAACCCACACGGCTGTGTGAGGCTACATGGTCAGGCCGTGTGGGACACTGTCTCGCATTGTTCAGAGTTTTTTTCCCGTTCCAACTCTACAAGTGATCTCTCCAGGCAAATATAAAAGGAACCCAAGGCTTGCACGAAAAATCATTCATTCATAAACTAGAAAACACATCAAATTACACAGGAACATAAGTTCCAAGGTTTTCTGAGAGAAAAAGGCTAGGTCGCGAAGAACACCATAATATTTGGCAAATCTTTCGGATCTTAGGGCATAATCAAAATTGTGGATTCATGATAAATATTGATTAATTGCTTTCATAATTGATTCATGTGTTCTATTTTATAAATTTGAGTGCTTATTTATAAAGTTATAATTATTTTTTATCTGATAAATAATTTGCATGTCATACTCGTTAGCCCATAATCCGGGAGGTGAGTTCTAACGAGACGAAAATTGAATTCAGACATAAACAGAGTAATGTATTGGGAGACTACTTCTATTTGTGAATAGTATTTTAATTCAAAGATCTTTTGAGAATTAATAATAGTTGTGATGGATCGGGAGACCTCAATTATTATTAATCTATTGTTTATGCGCCACCGAGGAGGGGGATAAACTATTTTAGGAATTGAACCCATAGAAACGCATGAATTGGTTATTGAAACTTTAATTGGATTTAATATTGAAGAAACATGTTGAGACTATGTGCCTAAGGTTGCTTCCGTAGTTGTTGAAAATACTTGTGGGGTTCGCAAATTTATTTATGTTTATGTTATTTTCGATTTTTATTATAAAACTTGAGATTCGGTCGCTTCAATAAAATTGGAATGCGATGTTATTGTTGCCTAAGTGTTTCGTATTCAATCCCTGAGAAATACGACCTTGCTTGCCATTATCCTATAAACTACACTATACACTTGCAGTTGTATGATCCAAATATTTTTGGCGAATAAGTTTTTGGCGCCGTTGCCGGGGATTGAAGCTTTTATAAATATTTTTATTTTAATGTTTTTTATCTCGATTTTTTGTATAAATAATTTTTTTATTTTTTTATTTTTTAAAATATTTTATTTTATTTTCGTTTTATTTGTAAAATATTTTTTTTTATTTTCGTTTTTTTTGTAAAATATTTTTTTTTCCGATTTTTGTAAAAAAACAAAATTCGTTTTTCCTTCTTCTGTAAATATTCTTTTTATTGTTTTGTTTCTAACATCGTTTTAGTTGAATGTGAGACTAAAATCTTTGGAGACACAAGTAGCCCAAAATCGCTACTGCAGTAGGAGGCCAACATCAAAAGGACAAATTCCCAGGCGATACTTAATCCGATAGAACAATGCAACGCCATTCGTCTGAAGGATGGTACAGAATATGAGGGCTCGAGAATTTTTACCAACACGGTTCAACAATAGTGATGTTAGAAATCTGAAGTCTGGCTAAAGACGTAAAACTTAGCGCTTTGCGGGAGGCAACCCAAGAGACGTCGCGACAAACTCTAAAGTTAAAAAAAATCAGACGCACATGACCTGACCGTGCGATTTGCTCCTCCAGTTTCCAATTTGATGGACGAGCTCCCGGCCTCCACCACCACAGTGATCCATGTAAGTACTTATTACACATTCCTCTTTCTTTTGATGGTTTCCTCATATGTTCGGGACGAAACACATTTTAAGTTTAGGGGGTTTTCAAGAATACGTAATTTATTACTTTCTTGAATTTTGCATTGCATTTAGGATTGCAAGTAGAGCATATTTGCATTAAAATTTTTGATTTTTTTTTTTTGAAATTTTTTATTTTTATTTTTTATTTTAGCACGTTTATTGCTATATCACGTTTAATTGTTTTTGTGTGTGTTTTAATCAAGATTGTCGAATATGCCCAAAGCTTTTGTATGATTTTACTATGAACATTTAATTTAATGAGATAACATACTTTTGGGAATAATGTGATGAATGGTTGAGAAGATATCATTTATTTGTTTGGCATTAGTTGAGAAAATTGGGTATTTGAGCATGTTGCAAAAAATAAGCTTGTGAACTTTTGTGCCTTAAACTGCTTTACATTATGCAGACTTGTTTTTTCTTGAGTATGTCATTCATGATTGATAGAACTCTAGAACTTGCTCTGGTATCTTCATTGAAGCCATGTGTGTGTGTAATTTTTGAAAATGATTTAAAGCCATCTTTGTTTAGCCTATTTAGCCTAAAAGCCTACCTATGAACTCATGATTCCCTAGTCAGCCAATTTTGAGCCAAAACTTTTTATTCTTAGCCACATTTTGATCTTTAAATTAAAAACATGATTTTGTCCCTGAAATTTCTTGAGCTTATAGAAAATGAAAACGTTTGGGGGAGATGTGATGAAAATTTATGAAAAAAAAGAGGAAGTTGGCAAAGAAAGAGGGATGAGCAGTATATAGGTGAATGAAGAATGTATGAAGCTCGAAAAAGAAAATCTCTAAAAAATATATAGAGAAAATCGAGCAAAAGAAAGAAACATTCTGAATTTTGAAAATGAGAGCTTGAGACTAAAGAAAAAAAAAGGCAAAAAGGCCAGAATGAAAAAAAGGAGAAATAAGGGTAGAGTTGAGTTGAAAAAAAAAGAAAATATTTTTTGAAAATATGAGTAGTATGCTAAAATTGGGTTGGTGAATTGCAAGTCTGTGCGCTTAAATTCTATTTGCTCAAGCCAAGTCACTTAATCCAAATTTTCCCTACCCTTACCGAAGAGCCTACATTACAACCAAATGAAAAGTCATTTTTTATTCTTAAATTGTACACACAAAAGTGGTAGAGATGTGAGACAATTTGCAAGCCTATGGTACTTCTACTTTCACTGAATTGATTTTGAGCGTAAACATTTTCCATACACTTTGAGAGTCGAGTGATACACTATCTACTTATGAGTCACGATGTCAAGTACCCAGGAGAGTATTGATTATGTCGAGCATATGAAAGATGACTTCTTGATAATGAATTACATGGTTTACTTGAGTATGAAGTCGAGTGAGATTGAATGTTTATAGTGTTCAAGTGTGTTGTTTTCACCCCTTGAGATTATTTTTCTTAATTTGCTCGAGGATGAGAAATGCTTTAAGTTTGGGTGACTTTCGTGCGTGTAAAATTTACGTGCATTTAGGGGCTTAAAACGGTATATATTTGATCCAATCGCATGTATATTCAGTGTGTTTTGGTTGGTTTCTTTTGTTGGGTGTGATACTGCATATTCTTGTAACTTCTTACAGAAAATGGAGCTAAATTGGATAAAAAATGATATCACGTTCCAAAGTATAGGTCAAGAGCTAAGATACGAGCAAATATGTGAAGGAGAGAAGCATGGACGATCGAACAAAAGGGAATTTCCATCAAAAAGGTCCAAATGCGCTAACAGTTTCCAGCACTGGTAGGGTTTAGTATTTTGGCCATAACTTTCTCTACAAAATTGATATTGTGGTGATTCAAGTGGCTATGAAAAGCTCAGAGAAAGGGATAAAACTTTCATGAAGATCCCAGGACCAAATTCGGACAAAAACATGTCACACGGCCGTGTGACATACCAGTGTGAAAAATGACATGTCCGTGTGAAAAAAGGGAAGAAACAGGGGACAAAAACAAGCCGCACGGTCGGACCATGTGGAACCCACATGGGCGTGTGGAGTTGGTCTGCATAAAACCCACACGGCCGTGTGAGGCTATACGGCCAGGCCGTGTGGGACAGTGCCACGCGTTTTTCGGAGTTTTTTTCCCATTCCAACTCTACAAGTGATTTCTCCAAGTAACTATAAAAGGGACCCAAGGCTTGTACGAAAAATCATTCATTCATACACAAGAAAACACATCAAATTACGCAGGAACACAAGATCTAAGGTCTTCTGAGAGAGGAGAGCTAGGTCGCGAAGAACACCACAACGCCTTTCGCATCTACGGGAGCACAAGAGCTTCGAAGGCTTAGGAGGGGAATCCATCCTGACAAGAAGAAATTTTAATTCTATGTCTAGATCTCTTGTATGTGCTTTAGCGATGTCATAATGTTGATTTCGAATTCGTTTATGAATTTGTTATCTGCTTGGCTAATCTTTCGGATCTTTGGGGCATAATCAAAATTGTGGATTCATGTTAAATCTTGATTAATTGCTTTCATAATTGATTCATGTGTTCTATTTTATGAATTTGAGTGCTTATTTATAATTGCTTTTTATTTGATAAATAATTTGCATGTCATACTCGTTAGTCCATAATCCGGGAGGTGAGTTCTAACGAGACGAAAATCGAATTCAGACATTAACAGGGTAATGTATCGGGTGACTACTTCTGTTTGTGCGGAGTATTTCAATTCAAAGATCATTTGGGAGTTAATAATAGTTGTGATGGATCGGGAGACCTCAATTATTATTAATCTATTGTTTATGCGCCACTTGGGAGGGAGAATAACTACTTAGGAATTGAACCCATAGAAACACATGAATAATTGGTTATTGAAACTTTAATTGGATTTAATATTGAAGAAACATGTTGAGATTATGTGCCTAAGGTTGCTTCCGTAGTTGTTGAAAATAATTGTGGGGTTCGCAAATTTATTTATTTTTATGTTATTTTCAATTTTTGTCTAGAGATTCGGTCGGTTCAATAAAATTGGAATGCGATGTTATTATAGCTTAAGTGTTTCGTATTCAATTCCTGAGGAATACGACCTTGTTTGTCATTATCCTATAAACTACATTGTACACTTGCAGTTGTAAGATCCAAATATTTTTGGCGAACAAGTTTTTGGCGCCGTTGCCGGGGATTGAAAGATTCTACTTAGATATAGTAATAAGTAGTTCAATCATAATTGAAGCTTTTGTAAATATTTTAATTTTAATTTTTTAAATCTCAATTTTTTTTATAAATATTTTTTAATTTTTGATTTTTCTAAAATATTTTATTTTATTTTCATTTTTTTGTAAAATATTTTTTTTATTTTCATTTTTTGTAAAATATTTTTTATTTTCGATTTTTGTAAAAAAAATTCGTTTTTCCTTGTTTTGTAAATATTTTTTCTATTGCTTTGTTTCTAACATCGTTTTTGTTGAATGCGAGACTAAAATCTTTGGAGACACAAATAGCCCAAAATCGCTACTGCAATGGGAGGCCAACATCAAAAGGGCAAATTCTCAGGCAATACTTAATCCGAGAAAACAATGCAACGCCATCCGTCTGATGGATGGTATAGAATATGAGGGCTCAAGAATTTCTACCAACACGGTTCAACGACAATGATGTTAGAAATCTGAAGTCTGGCTGAAGACGTAAAACTTAACGCTTTGTGGGAGGCAACCCAAGAAACGTCGCGACAAACTCCGGAGTTAGAAAAAAATAGACGCACACGGGCATGTGGACGCACATGACCTAACCGTGCGATCTGCTCCTCCAGTTTCCAATTTGACGGACGAGCTCCCGGCCTCCACACCACAGTGATTCATGAAGTACTTATTACGCATTCCTCTTTGTTTTGATAGTTTCCACATATGTTCGGGACGAAGCATATTTTAAGTTTGGGGGTTGTCAAGAATGCGTAATTTAGTACTTTCTTGCATTTTACATTGTATTTAGGATTGCATGTAGAGCATATTTACGTTAAAATTTTTGATTTTTTTTTAAATTCTTGATTTTTTTTTATTTTTGCACGTTTATCGTTTTATCACGTTTAATTATTTTTGTGTGTGTTTTAATCAAGATTGTCGAATATGCCAAAGCTTCTGTATGATTTTACTATGAGCATTTAATTTAATGAGATAACATACTTTTGGGAATAATGTGATGAATGGTTGAGAAGATATCATTTATTTGTTTGGCATTAGTTGAAAAAATTGGGTATTTGAGCATGTTGCGAAAAATAAGCCTATGAGCTTTTGTGCCTTAAACTGCTTTATATTATGCAGGCTTATATTTTCTTGAGTGTGTCATTCATGATTGATAGAACTCTAGAACTTGCTCTGGTATCTTCATTGAAGCCATGTGTGTGTGCAATTTTTGAAAATGATTTAACGCCATCTTTGTTTAGACTACTTAGCCTAAAAGCTTATCTATGAACTCATGATACCCTAGTCAGGCAATTTTGAGCCAAAACTTTTTATTCTTAGCCACATTCTGATCTTTAAAATTGAAAACATATTTTGTCCATAATATTTTTTGAGCTTATAGAAAATGAATAAGTTTGGGGGAGATGTGGTGAAAATTTATGAAAAAAGAGAGGAAGTTGGAAAAAGAAAGACGGATAAGCAGTGTTTAGGTGAATGAAGAATGTATGAAGCTCGAAAAAGAAAATCTCTGAAAAATATATAGAGAAATTCGAGCAAAAGAAATAAACATTCTGAAAATTTTGAAAATAAAAGCTTGAGGTTAAAGAAAAAGAAAATAGCCAAAAAGGCCTAAGAATGAAAAAATGAAAAATAAGGGTAGAGTTGAGTCGAAAAAAAGAGAATATTTTGAAAATATGAGTAATATGCTAAGATTGGGTTGGTGAATTGCAAGTCTATGTGCTTAAATTCTATTTGGTCAAGCCAAGTCGCTTAATCCAAATTTTCCTTACCCTTACCGAAGAGCATACGTTACAACCAAATGAAAAGTCCTTTTTGATTCTTAAATTGTGTACACAAAAGTGGTCAAGATGTGAGACGATTTACAAGCCTATGGTAGTTCTACTTTCACTGAATTGATTTTGAGCGTAAACACTTTCCTTACACTTTGAGAGTCGAGTGATACACTATCTACTTGTGAGTCGCGATGTCCAGTACCCAAGAGAGTATTGATTATGCCGAGCTTATGAAATATGACTTCTTGATAATGAATTACATGGTTTACTTGAGTATGAAGTCGAATGAGATTGAATGTTTATAGTGTTCTTGTGTGTTCGTTTCACCCCTTGAGATTATTTTTCTTAATTTGCTCGAGGACGAGCAATGCTTTAAGTTTGGGGGATTTTGATGCGTGTAAAATTTACGTGCATTTAGAGGCTTAAAATGGTATATATTTGATACAATGCTTTAAGCTGTGATGTAGCTATTGAATTTTGTTTCTTACTGAACCAAGAAACCAATCTATTTCCAAGCATTTGACAGATACCTGATGTACTCTTCTTGTCCACTCTACATCCAGCATAGTTTGAGTCTGAGTAGCCTACCAACTTGAATCCTCCACCCTTTGGATACCATAAGCCTACTTCTTAGCATCCCTTTAAATACCTTAGATTCTCTTCTTGCTGCAAATCATCGACTCTCTTTTGGTACAGATTGAAATCTAGAACATACACCTACAACAACGGTGATGTCTGGCCTATTTGCTGTTAAATAGAGCAGTGAACCAGTGAGAGCTTTATATCTAGTTTGATCAACAGCTTTGCCATCTGCATCCATATCCATCTTAACTGATATGTTCATTGGGATATTCACAGATGACTTCTCTTCCATACCAATTTCTTCATCAAATCTCTGGTATATTTGGTTTGACTTATGAAGGTTCCATCCTTCATTTGCTTCATTTGAAGACCTAGGAAGAAAGTCAGCTCTCTCATCATGTTCATTTCAAAGTTCCCTTGCATAAGATTTGAAAATTTGTCACACATCTCTTTACTTGTGGATCCAAATATGATGTCATCCACATAGATTTGAACAAGCAGTATACTCTCCCCATCTTGAATACTTAAGAGTGTTCTATCAACTTTTTCTTTGGTGAATCTATTGTCAATTATAAACTGTGACAATGTGTCCATGTATATCTTGAATAATCATCCACCACTACTAAGGTGTATTTCTTTCCACTGATGTTGGCTGGTTCAACAGGACCAAATAAGCCCATGTGTAACAGATGCAATATCCTTGTTGAAGAAGCACTTGGCTTATCCTTGAAAGATGACTTGATTTGCTTTCCCATCTGGCATGCATAAAAAATGCTTTCTTTCTTGTATATTGAGTCAAGCAATCCTTCCACAAGATGGATCCTTGCAAGCTTGTTGATTGTCTTGATGTTCAGGTGACTCAGCTTCTTGTGCCACAGCCAACTTGATTCGGCTGTACTCTTTGCTAGCAGACATGTGCTTGGTGTAGCAGTTGGCCAATCCACTACATACATGTTTTTCTGCATTGTTCCTTGTAGCACAATTTCATTTGATTTTGCATCTTTGATTTGGCAAACTCCCATGTTGAATCCCACATTGTAGCCTTTGTCACATAGTTGGTTGATGCTCAGCAGATTGAAATTGAGACCTTCAACATATGCAACATATGTGATCTCCAATCCATTTTTCTTTATGGATCATGTGCCTTTGATTTCTACTGGAGCTTCATTTCCTCCAAATATAACTTTGGCACCTTTAATTTCCTTGAACTTTGACATATTTCTCTTGTTTCCTGTCATATGTCTGGAATAGTCACTATCCATGTACCAGGTTCCTTGGCACTTAGCTGCTCCTTGAACCTGCAATTAAAGAAATTAGTTTTTAGGTACCTATACTCGCCTGGGTCCTGAGGGGTTAGTGCTATAATATGTTCCAACCAACCTAAAGCCAGATGATCTGACTCTAAGAGGTTGCCACCTATCAGTTCCATAATCATAATGCACATTAGCAAATTGCTTGGGGGTTTTAGGTTCATACAACTATCTCTTTTGTCTGTATGCCTGTGTGTTTGTTTGAGCATTTGCTTTATTGGGGTAGTAGTGGAATTTTTGTGCTTGATGGGTTTTGTGCCTAGGTGCATATGTGTGCTGATGATAGCTCTTTTGCCTTGGGAATAACCTATGATGAGGTTGAGGTCTTTGCCATTTTGGCTTGTATCCCATGGGTCTTGGCTGATATTTCACCTGGTTATTCCAATCAGCTTGGTTTGGATAGTTTCTACCATTCCCATCATATAATTTTCTTTGTTGAAATCTCTGGGGCTGTTGGTAGCCTTGTTTAGCTTTTACAGAGTATTTTTTGTTTGGAGTTTGCTGATGGACTTTTCTGAATTTTATTTCAGCTATCCTTTCAACATACTCAATTGGCTTCTTGCCATTACCCTTATATCCAAGGCCAGTATGGTTGTGATTGTATATTTGTGTGGGTGTTGGTGCAACATTTGGTGTTTTGGATTTTTGGACTCCTTCATTACTTGAGGATCCTTTTTCCATAATCACTTTAGGAACTTGAGCATGCACAAAGGAATTTAATCCTATGTCTGTCTTATCTCCACACTATTTTTGAGTCATTATTAGTTCATCCAATGATTTGGATGCCTTTGTAAATGAAGCAATCACATTTTTAAGATCCTTTTCCCTCTTTTCTGTAGCAGCTAACTCTGCTTAGATCTTGGCAATTTCAGCATTCAACTTTGTATTCTCATTAGCTATGTGACTTAGAGTACCGAGCCCTTTAGTTAGCTGTGAGTTTTGGCATTTAAGTTGGTTGTGTAATACCCAAAAAAAATAAATTGGGGAAAAAATAGAAATTAGGGCTCGATTATTGCATTTGGGCTTAACAAATTAACTTCATAAACTTTATTTTATATCTTGGCACATTAAAAATAATCTTAAATCTGTTACCCAGTCCAAACCCATGTCATCTATCCAAATATGGTAACACCAACAAAACATCAATTATCCTAGCAATCTTCAATTGATTTTTTTTTATTACAATCAAATTTAAATTGTAATAAATTTCCAGCAAATCAACTTTATATCTCATTTCATTAATATTTTCAAAGACCTAATTTTCAAAGATTGTAATGAAGAGATTTTTCAAAGATAATTTAATACTAATTATATCAGTTGTTCCATTGATTAGTTTTAATAATTAGTTAATCAATTAGAGATAAAATTTAGGCTAAAAGTCCTCCTCTGCAAAATTTTCAAACCCAATGATATTACTTATAATGCAAATCTACAGCAAAACTCACAAACCGCAAATGTTCTTCTTATTTCTTCCGCCGTGAACAACCCAAAACAAGAACAAAAAAAATAATAATAACAAAAAATCAAGAAACAGAGAGAGAAGAGATCGGGACAGATGGTAGAAGGAGAAGAAGAGGGATGGACTCGGTCACTCTAATCGTCGCCCATCACTGTCTCGCCACTCGTCGTCGTGGTACTCCGGCATGTGTGTATGCAAGGTATGCGAAAAGAGGGGGCCGAGACATAGAGGGAGCTGGGTAAATTGGGAAAAAAAGAAAGAAGAAATGGTGGGGGGATTTAGTTGGCTATGAAGGGAATTAAAATAGGGGACTTCTGTAAGTTGTAAGTTGTAAGAAATAAAGAAAAAAGAAAAGATTGGTGCGGGAAACAAGAAAGAAAAGAGAGGAAATTTGGGGTGGGATTATTTATTGGAGAAAGGAGAAGGAATGGGGGGTGGGGGCGTGGGGTTGAGGGGGATGGGTAGAATTTAGAAGTTAGAACAAGATGATATAAGGGGAAATGGGTTGGGGGGGAAAGAAAAGAGAAATAGGAGGAAAAGAAAAGGAAAAAGAGAGGAAGAAAAGAGAAATCGGAGAAAAAGAAAATAAAAATAAAAAAAAGGGAAATGATTTGACTTTGAGTGTAGGATTTGAGTACAATCCAATTTTGAGCCAACAACCCAACTTTCATTCAATTAATCTCAAGCCTTTAAAATTTCAGTTCCTATATTTTTATTATTATAATTTATATACATTTATATATATATAACCTTATATAAAAACTATAACATATTAATACTAGTTTAAATTTAATTTGTAGGCAACAAAGATTTCGGAACGTGCATTCTTCATCACATTCTACACTATGATCCTTTCGAGGTAGGGGTTTTTCAAATTCTATATCATTTATCCTTGTTAAGTGTCTTATATATGTTTCCTGATAATTATGCTTCTACGTGCTACGTGTCTATAGTTGTGTGGGATGATACAGAGGTTCGAGGTATAAAAGTTCCCTCCGGTGAAATCCCGGTAGTGCGAGCCATGATTCAATGCAATAGCTACAGCTACAGTTAAATTTCAATTTTAAGCATGTTATTATGTGATGTGTATTTGTGTATTTAGCTTGGACAAATTGTCCCTACTGAGTTGTTGAATGCTCACCCCAAAATAAATTTCTATTTCAGATGGATGATGGAGTTGGCTGGACAAGTGGTGGAGGTGACCCAAAATAAAATTTTAGAATAATAAATTCTAATTTCTATTTTGTTTGTTAGACTATTTCTTTTGAAGCTAAAATTATTTTATGGAATAATATTTTTTGGAAATGTCATTTAATTTTTTTATATTATTATTTGGTTGATAAAAGTTCTTTTAGAATACTTAGAAAACGCTTTTCATATCAAATTGCACTTTAAATTTATAAATCGTATTCTATTTTGAAAATTATGAAAATGGGGTGTTACAGTTCTCCTCATTTAATAGTGTGTGTGAGGTTTTAATTTGTTCAAAATCTTTCATCATTTTGCCAACTGAATCATAAAAGATATGTGGGTGATGAAGTGTTTGTGTCACAATCAATATCACTAGAATCTGAATGAGATGAGTTAGAGTGTACCTCATCTTCTTGATCTTTTAGATCTTGCTCTTTGGCCATGAGGCAGATCATAGCCTCTTCTTCATTGTCACTGGAGTAGTCTACTTCACTACTATCTGAGTCTGCTGGCTCTTTGCACTTAGCTGTTTCAGCAGTCTCAGCAGCCAACATGGCTTTTTTCTTTTCTTGTCTTCTTTCTCTGAAGACTCTTCTATCCTCTTCATTTACATATTTGTTGACCGTGGATAAGGACAATCAACAACAAATGTCCTGGTTGTCTGCAGTTCCAACACAGGTTCTCAACTCTCTGCAAGTCAGCTCTCTCAGTCCTCTGATTATCAGCTCTCTGATATTCAGTTCATTGATGTTCAACTCTCTTGGGTGGACAGAACTCCCTTGTTTTAGAGGGTGTTGAGTGTCCTCTTGAGGATTCACCCTTGTTCCTTTTGTAGTTCTTATTGAAGAACTTGTTGAACTTTTTTACCATTAGGGCAATTTCCTCCTGGTATATTGTTTCTTTTGGCTCAGCTTTCTTTCCTTCACTGGCCATTACTGCTGTTGTCTTGGGCACATCTATTTCTTCTTGCTCCTTTCTTCTCAGATCAAACTCATATGCCTTGAGGTCTGAGAATAGCTCATGATTTGATGTTTTGAAGAGGTCCATGGAGTGTCTTAGGGCCATGACCTTCATTTCCCAGTCAGCCGGGAGAGACCTTAGGATCTTCCTACACATCTCCTTCTGAGTGTACTCCTTTCCCAAAGCTGAAAGCTCATTGGTGATTTCTGTAAATATGGCATCCAGCTGATCCAGACTTTCCCCTGCAATCATTTAAAATTTTCAAATTTTTGGACTACAACAGTTAATTTATTTTCTTTGATTCGATCAGATCCTTCACAAATTAAAGTAAGTTTTTCCCAAATTTCTTTGGCTGATTGGCAAGATTTGACTTTGTTGAACATAGCCTTGTCCAAGGTTTTATAAAGGATGTCCTTGGCAACATTGTCAAGATTGTAACTTTTTCTGTCTTCGTTGGTCCATTCACAACAAGGCTTCTCAACCATAGCAGTTCTGGGCTCTGCTGCAGATCCTCTCATTTAGCTGGTGGTGCTCTTCTTATAGCAGTATTGACCTTTAGAATTTGCAGTGGCTCATCCTCTATCACTAGCCACATCTCATCGTGTAAAGTTGATAGATGAGTCTGCATAAGAATTTTTCAGTCATCAAACTCTTCCACCGTGAACAGGGGAATGCGAGTTAGATTTACTTCCATGATAATAACTTTGCTCTTGAAATAAAAGCTTTAAAAACTCAAGTGTTGTTTCTTTTGAAAAGACTAAGATCTAGTTCAGTAACTAGAGCAGAAGGCTCAATGAACCAACCGCTCTGATACCATTTGTAGGTCCCAAGGGGTGAGTAGTAAGGTTTAGAAGGGGGTTTGAATAAACCTTACCAAATTTTCGATTTAGTCCTTTTAAATGATTTTTTGAGTTACCTCAAATCGGCTAAGTTCTTGAGGAACGATGACTAGGTTGGCTTACTTCAATAAAGTTATCCACTCAACAGACTCGACTGGGCTGTTGATAGTATAACTTAGCTGGTGTCGAATACTTAAATTCACAGTTGATTTGGTTTTTGTTCAGTAGAAGACTTTTCACCCTTAATGTTTTAAACTTGTTTTTCAACACTTGTTTTTAGCAAATGTTATTATCAGTTGAGTTCAGGAGAAATAATTTAACAGCAGATATAAATGATAAGCAAGAAATTAAAGTGTTGTAAGTAAATAAGACACAAGCAATTTTATAGTGGTTCGAGGATGGGGTAATTCCTCTAATCCACTCTTCTCCAACTCCCGGAGGAATCCACTAAGTAAGATCTTGGTTACAAAGCAGTCAATAGTCTGAGTCAGCCTTGATCACACAGATGGTTGCTCCTGGGAATCAGCTTCTTCACAAAATAGTTGTTTTGCTACTTCAGCTCCCTCAAACTCTTGGAATTGATCACATAGCCTTCCAACAAGCCCAAAACTTCTGGTTCGAACTAGAATCTTGCAACTTCTCCTTCAACCTTGGAGAGTAGACCCCTTTTGTTCTTCAAACAATTTTCTTCTTCAACTTGATGAAGTAATCTTTCCTTCACTGAGTGTGTTGGATTCAGTTCCTTCAATTTTAGGCTTGAGGAATGTCTTTGAAAGCTTGAGAGTATTTGCAGGTTTGCTTGAATACTTGATAGTCTTATGAAAATTCGTAACCTTCTCTCACTTGTTTCCTCAGCCTTTTATAGTTCAGATTCGAAAATATGTCTGTTGAAGAGATAGACATATGTTTCAAAATCTCACTCGTAGGTTGTTGGCATGTCTTGTTCTTGCAGCATTAATGAGGATCGTACCATGATTTTAATGCTCTACAGCCTTTCCTTGGTCTCTGCAGGTTTTTAGGTACATCCTACTGGTTCCTTGCTTTTTCCACTCTTTCAGCAAAACAACTTTATTGTTGGCAGCCTGACACAGGCCTATTTCTAGCAAAACCTTTACTTGTGTTGACAACAGATCTCTATCAGCTTTCTCCAAGTCTTGTCTGTTGCAAACCACTTTGACATTCGATTCCAATCATTTTGGAATGACTTATCTGTCAGTCAGCAGACTAGACATCTTTTCTGTCACTGGACTGATCTTTCACTTGGCTTCACACAGCTGACACATAGCTGGGTCTTCTCTTCAATCTTCAGTCGACTTTTATAATCTTCAACTTAGCTGACTCCAACTGAGCTCATATAGTCCTATCTATTACAAGTTTAATTACAAAGAAAATGGGGTGCCAACTTCCTATTCTAAGTTTTACGTGGTATCATCAAAATCTAAACATAATTTTTTCGAACACTTTCTTTGACCAAAACAGCACCGGGTGAGATGGCTCGCAACACCACCAGTCGGAAAATTACTGCCCCTAGATCGTTTGTCAAACAGTTAACACTGTTCAACTTCAACAAACAGGGAAGATTATCTACAAGTTATCCGACTCCTTCAGCAACTGCTCAACACAACCTTGGTTCGTTTTCTACTCCATGTGTATAAGATAATTCTTCAAAGGGATAAATTAATATAATATTATGAACACATGTTGAAGCAAAAAACCCTTTTTATTAAGAACTTGAAGAAATATTTATTATATCAGTAATCTCCTTTTGGGAGGAAAATACTAGTTTAGCCTCTCATTAATGAGGCTTGCACTCGAAAATACATAAAACTTAGAAAACTAAGATACTCAGATATTACAAATTTTTCAATCAGGTTTTTATTACAAGAAAAACAAGGGAAATGTTCGATGTCCTCAGCTTCCTTCAACTCATGTTATTTATAGGCTTGAATCCGCATTTGAAAGGCGGACTCCAAATATTGTTTGAAGTATATGATGTCACTGCTTACGTCACATTCCTAAATTATTGCCTCGCCAGTTGTTTATTTTTTCTTCCGCGTGACTCAGCCCATGTGATGGTTATCGGGGAACCTTTTAAAGATTTGGTTTGTGTGGTCCCCGAGGATAACGCGTCTTGTGAGCTGGGCCCTTATCCTTTCACGTTGTATGGTCTTATCGGTCAAGTTTGGGTCGGAATCATTTCCGAAACTCGGGCTCTTTCTGTTCGGGGCATGCCTGACAGATCCAATCGATCCAACGACCAACATGCGCCATGTTACAGAATTTCAGGTAAGTTTCTTTACTAGCCGAAATCTTGTTTTCCCTGAGAATTCTTCTCTTTGTTTCGAAAAGTTCCTCTGCAGATCCTATTGTTGATCCTGTCATTGAATTCATAAGGAAAGATCCATTTGTGAATTATTGAAAAACTTGAATGGATACTTGACTTTGTCCATTTCAGTTAGACAAACCCAAAGTCCCCATGCTCGCCTTGTAGAAGCTTCATCTTCTGAGATTGTTCCTACTAGTAATGGTACTTCTTCCGGTGAAGCTGCCTTAATATATTTCAAAGCATTTCCATCCGGTCTTCTAAGCTTGATAAAATGAAAAGCTTCATTGAAACCTTTCTTTGCTGGTTTTGGAGCTGCACTGATCAAATACAGTTCCAAAATGTCTCATCTGGCTAAATGTGGATTATTGGCCCAAGTCTCGTAGACTGCTTCCCCAATCCATTTTGGTAACTTGGAAATTTCTGGGTATCCTGGTGACATAGTATATATTGAAGCTAAAGCTCCAAAAGTATACAATTCTTGTACTTTATTTGGATGACTTCCTGGTTTCATCCAAACTCTTGGATATTTGCCTGAGATATCAACCATTATTTTTTCTGGGTTAATACCTCTTCTTGTAATCAATTTCACCCATTGTCGTTGATAAACCTACATTGGAGAAATCTTAATCTCGTCAGTTTGAACCTTAGATTTGCATGTCTGTGGCCTAAGATTCAACTCTCCCTCCTTAACCCTAGAGGTGTTGGGTTGACTTGAAGACTCGGGTTGTGACACTGGAGCTTCAACATTCATTACAGTTTGTACATCCTCAGATGATGCATCACCTGCAACACTTGTGATTATGGTATCTGAATCCATAACCTCCGTGTTAGAGCCCCATTCTCTAATCGCCCCATTCTGCATCGTAGGAGATGCAGCCTGGAGGAGAGGCCCTTACAGCGCTAAGAACAATTGTCCTTGAGCAAACTAACATGCTCGTATTTGACTAGAAATGGATTTCTGGTAAGCCTGTTGAAGTCGTCCAGCAACTTCTGCATTGAGACATAATGCCCCATAATGCCACAACGCGTCCTTCCATCTCGTGTCAAGAAATCTGCAAGAATATTTTCATGAGATTTTATAATGACAATATCATAATCATAATATTGACATTCATCTTGTCATCTAAGTAATATAGCCTTTTATGGTTTAGATTCAATTTTATTTTTCAGAAAAGCCTTGACACTTGAATTATTAAGTTTTAAAGTAAACTTTTTAGCCAACAAAAATAAAGGCCATTTTTTGAAAGCCTTTTTGACTGCAAAGAATTTTTCTCGTTGATATGCCATCCTTCATTTGCTTCACTGTTTGTAAATAGACCGCTGCAATATTTGCATGGCACTTCTTCGTTTGGTGTGGCTTTTGTAAGGACTGATGCCCACCAATAATCACTGTCATCTGTATATAGAACCAGCTCATCCTCATCTTATGGAATTGCAAGTTTCGAAAGCCTTTTACAAATTTCCTTAAGTTACTTTGTCCCTTCTTGATGTTCATCTTCCCATTTGAATATAGCATCTTTTTTGAGTAATGGGTTGAACACCTTCCTGTAATGTGTCAAATTGTTTATGAACATTCCAGCAAAAATAACAACTCCGAGAAAACTTTGAAGTTGTTTCTTGTCTTTGAGTGTATCTAGAAATCCTTGTATCTTTTCCACGATGTGGCTTTGTAGGATGATTCTAGATTCGTCAATTTCAATTCCAAGGGATTCAATATGTCTCATAGCAATCGTTGTCTTCTTCTCTAAAAGCACTAATCCTTCCTTGTGACAAACATCTGAAAACATTGCCAAATATTTAAGATGTTTCTTCATGTTCTTTGATGCGATAAGAATATCATCGATATATATGAACATGAAACTGAAATAATCTTTGAAGAGATTATCCATCTTCCTTTGATATATCTGGGGTGCGCTAGCCAGTCCCATAGGCATTACATTCCAAATATAGTGTCCTTGTGGTGTGGAGAAAGTTGTGAACTTCTTACTTTCTTCCTCCATCTTAATCTGATAAAATCCAGATTTGCAATCGAACTTTGAGAATATTTTGGCACCTTTGATGTAGTTAACCAGATGTTCTCTGATTGGGATATAGTATCCATCGAATTCCAAAATGTTATTAATCCCCTTGTAATTAATAGCAAGTCTTGGCTTTCCTCTTTTGATTTCTCCATGGTTCCTGACTATCTTGGACTACTATATGGAGAGACTCCTGGTGAGATCAACTTAAGGTCCAAATGTTCCTCAAGTATTTTCTGCATATCCTCACGATCCTCCTAGTTCATAAGGATTGGTTTGAACCTCATGAACTCGTATTCCTTCCCGGATATTTTCACAACACAAGGAGAGTGAAATGCCCGGAAGGGTGGCGAGAAGTTGAAGTAATATTTGACATCGCTAACTAAAATATCTTCCCAACGACTCATCGCTTATCATTCTGTCTTCTTTTGGAAAGATATCCTTCTTGACTCAACTTTGAGACTTCGACTTTTATTGAAGACTCCGATTGATCTTGAATTTTCATATCAAACTCCTTTATAGTTAAAGACTCAATAAGTTCGTAGAACCACCCCGCAAAATCCTCAAAGATTCTTGGGACTTCAATAAATTCCTTTCTCAAGAATACTTCTGAATGATGTGTATTCGAGAGAGCATAGGAAATCTTGTGTGTGATCGAGTAAGGTCTATTTTCTTCTTTCATCAAATCAACTCTTTTGAAGTCTTGATGAAGGGTTAAGGCTCTGTTGAAATCTCGATCTCCCAAATTGTATGCAATTCTGAGATAGACATTAAATGCCAATTTTCCTGGATACAAATTTCTTGTGACCGTTCCAAGGCATGATCCTTGAGATTTGAGATTCGTTTATCAAAGATAGCTAGGTTGAGTGGTGAATCAATTCCTTCTTTGAATGTTGCTTTAATAATAACCCTTATGGCTCCGATGTGAATCCATGAGAGTGTATTTGCAACTTCTCTTTTGACTTTGTTTTTATCTCTCGAACTTCTCGATAAGGGACCAATCGCATCTCCATCTGATTACAAGAAACTTCATCGAGATGGCAAATTCTTGGTAGTTACTCTATGGATAATTTGGCGCTTTACATTCTGAAACCCAATCTTATCTAAAGCCTTTTCCATAGCTCCAATTTTAAAACCGTCATAAATCTGAAGCTTTGGATCTTTTTTCATAATACTCATCAGAGTTTTATGAGAAACCATAGTATGAGAGAGGAATCCAGACATATCCTCCCTAACCGTCTGTTGAAGAATTTTTTCTTCACTCTGATTCTAAACTAGATTCACTTCCATCGTCAGAATAGATCTCTTCTTCATAGATGCTTTCATCTGAGGGTAGATCCTCAAATTGATACACTTGTATTAAATCTTGACAATAGACAGCTTCTTCAAATTCCGGTGTAGCTTTGTTAGGAATTTTATTGTTTAGATTTTGATGAATGCCATGTAAAACTTAGAATAGAAAGTTGGCACCCCAATTTTTATTGTATAATGCATTGTAACAATTAGAGCTGGCCAAGCTGAGTTAAGTCAGCTACGCCCTAACATGCAAGAAGACAACTGAAGACTGGAAGGAAGACTCTGCTGTGAGACAGCTGAGTATGGCAAAGAAGAGTAGACGGGAACTCTACTAAAGAAGCAGCTGAGATGCAGCCAAGTGGAGTATCAGTCAAGTCAACTCGAGAAAAGCCAAGTCTCAAGTTGAAGTGACAGAAGAGTCATCCAATGATTGGAAGCTGACTCTAAGTCACCTGGGGAAAGCAAGGAAATGCAGTCAAGTCGAGATAACTGAAAAAGATCCACGTAAATCAAGAGATTTACTTAAACAAGTAATATCTTCATACCACCTTTCTCGAGTGCTCGGTCCCTGCGTGCAAATAAAATGAACCAATGGAAAACACTACACCGTGTCGAACTCGAAAAGGTGAAAGAACAATTCATACGAGGAAATGGCAATTCCAAGAATCGCAACAAGACAAGCCAACGATCGCAAGTGACTTTCAAAAATAAGCCTATCTCTTCAACGGGCAAATTTTTGAAAGATCACTATAAAAGGCCGAGGAATGACTCGAGAGAAGGTTACTCGAACCACGAACATTCAAGAAATCATTCAAACTATAACCGTAAATACTCTCAAATCATTCAAGATTAATCCTCAAGCCTACATTACGAAGTACATCAATCCAACACTCACCGTGAAGGAAAGAGAACTTCAATCAGTTGAAGAGGAAACTTTTGAAGTAAAGGGGTCTACATTCCACGAAGGATTGTAGGAAGGTTCAAGGTCGAACCAAGTCTTAAGCTTTTGGAGGGCTTCGTGATCAAATCCAAAGAGCTTGAGCAAGTGAGTCTGTAGTAGCAAGCGAGTTGCCCTGTGAAGAAGCCGAGTCGCACGAGAAGCCAGGTGAGTGATCAAGGCGTCTCCAGATCGAGTCCCAAAGGATCAAGTTAGATGTGTGATCAAGACTTGCATCCTGGGATCTGTTACCACTTTGTAAACCGATCATTACCTAGTGGATTCCTCCAGGAGTTGAGAAGAGAGAGTAGAAGAATTACCCCATCTTCGAACCTCTATAAAAATTTCACCGTGTCATTTACATTTCAAAGATTTTAATTCTCGCTTTTTAATCGCTTATATATCTTTGATAAATTTGCTATCCATTTAATAATAATACAAGTACTAAAGCCAAGACTAAACTCTTACTTAATCAAACTTAAGGGTGTTAAGTCTTCCATAAAAACAAAACCACATTGAGACTAATTTAGTCAGTCAATTTGAGTTATTCCATCAACAAACTCGGTTGAATCGTTGAGAGACTAACTCTCGATTGACTAAATCGACTGTCCATCAAGGACACATCTGTGAAGAATCAACTCTGTATATTTAAAAGGACTAAATCGAAAATTTGGTAAGGTTTATTCAACCCCCCCTTCTAAACCTTACACTTACACCCCTTGGGACCTATAAGCTTTGAACTGTCTAATTCCTCGTTTTTTTATTTTTTGGGCAATCAGTTGAGATATGCCCTCTTGCTCCGCACGTCCAGCAATTACAATCTTTAAAACTTTCATTCGCTCTAGTGTGAGCTCGTCTGAAAGTTCTCCTTCCCAGGGTCCTGCTGGTACTCCCTTGGTTAGAACCTGATGAAGAGGCTATATTCCTGATTGGTGCTGATCTTTGCCTTAATTTGTAACTTCAGATCTTTTGTTTTAACCAAAATCTTCTGGGTCTCCATGAAGACTTACTCCTTTTGATGCTACTTCCACGGTTGTATGGATGACTTATGTGCTTCTTTTTCTTATGTCTCTGTGGCTGACCTCCCACAACTGTTGGGATGTCATCATCTTCGCAACATAGAGGAATCGTTTTATTAATTCCTCGTAATCTCTTATAGTTCCTGTAAAGTGTTGCCTGGTGGCATCATTCAGATAGCTTGGCCTTTAGGAAAAACATTCTTCTGGCTATTGTATCTAAATCAGTTGTACTCTTGTATTCCCTTATAAGCATTTCTCTCCAAGGACTTGGTATCTTCGCAAAGAATAATTGCAAAGCTTCTTTATCTTCCACCTTGGACTTCCATCGGTACTCGGTGAATAACTTAATATATTTGTCAATATGACAAATATCATGTAACTCAAAGTAGTATAGGGCTTGTTTGTATCTTTTTCTTTTTTCTTCTTCCAATCCCTTAAAATAGCCTGTGCCGATAAAATGGATTTTAAATAATTTTGCCATATTATCGACAATTCCTTTTAATGACTCTCCAGTTGTAACGCTACTTTTCATTTCTGATCTCGTCCTATCCCATGCAATCTTTACAGATCCTTCAAGATTCATCTCAAGGAGTAAGATGAATCCATTCTTCATAAGATCGAGGGTACCTACTGCAATCCTCATAGTCGATGCCCAATCATCGATAAGGACTTCTCGATTTTTGAAATTTTGGATATCCATATTTAGCATCAATCTATATGGATGTATTGGATTGAGCTACGATCTTCCATAAGGCATATTATAAAGATTTGGCCTCTTGGAATGTTGTCGAGTTCCTGAAATAATAGGATCTCCTATCGTAGTAAAAATCTCGGCGTGCAGCATTGGTTCATCTCCATGATGTGAACCAGTACTTTCTGCAATATTGGAATAAACTGGTGGTGGTGGAAGTGGTCTTTGATGTTGGTCAAGAGTAACCAAAGTTGAACCATCTCCTGCGTTCATTTTTAAGTTTACAATTCCTAATCCTGCGAAGGATTCAGCAAGGTCATGTAGATCTTTAAGATTAATCTTCTCTATATCCATCACTTTTTAGTTTATGACGGATTTTCCTTTGATGATAGCAAGAAGCTTTTCATCATCTGTCATTTTTCATACAACTTCGGTTGGTTTCCCATTTTGGTGTAAATAGGGTACTATTCCGAAATTAATACGCTTCTTTCCTCCGGACGAACTTGGTCTGTTCTCCAGATTCTTGACTTGTTTCTGAATGTCATGAAGGATTTCAAGAGTTTTCTTCTGATGTTTGACCATCGTCTCCATCTGGTTTTGGATCTGATGAACTTGTGTGGGTAGATGATTATGGCGGTTGCCATAATTCTACACCGTCTTCTGGACTTCTCTAAGATCTTTTGAGGACTTAGATGTGTCTAGAAGTATCTCGCTCCATTCTGGTACTCCCTCAGGACTCATGATTTTCATGGGCGGCTTCCTGACGATTCATCAGATCCACGTATACTATCTGATTTACCCTAAGGAAACTTAGATAATATGCTGCTTGTTTATCGCATTGTCTCAAGGTTTCCCTATCGACTCCTACGAGTTCTTTTTCAACATATTGATTATTCCAATATGTTATCTTATACTGGTGTTCTTGTGCTACATCGTCAGAATTTGACGATATCTCCTGTAAGGTATATATCTTGGACACTCGTCCAGATCCATTTTCTCGGAGAAAATTCTCCTCATCAATTTTTAATTACATAAAATAATAAATATAACTTAAAGTTCTTTAATAAACCTGAGCCTGATACCATTTTAGGCAAAGCACTTAGTCAAATGAGCCATTGGTGTGAGTAAGGGTATAATTGGTATTATGAAAATATGAAATAACCCGTGTGGACCAATTTTGTAATAACTAGAAACTTATAGGACTGAAATCGCTTAGGTGTAAAACTTATAGGACCAATTTTACAAAAACTTTTAAACTTACAAGACTAATTTTGCAAACTCAATACTTATAGGACCGAAATTGCAAACTGGTCATAGTTATAGGACCAATTTTGCAATTTACCCAATAGTTATTTACATGGATAAGCTTGCATGGTAAGCTTGAATGGATTTTTAAATAGTTACTTGCATGGATAAGTTTCACAATATGAAAGTCAACCCATTTCATTGGGAATTCATTGAAAAGAACAGATTTGGCAAAGGAGTTGATGAATTCTTGTGGCCTTCCATAAGGGCACGCGGGTGCGCACTTGGGCGCCTAGTGGGCGCCATGGCCCATTGTTAGGAAATTTATTGTTTAGATTTTGATGAATGCCATGTAAAACTTAGAATAGAAAGTTGGCACCCCAATTCTTGTTGTAAAATGCATTGTAATAAATAGAGCTGGCCAAGCTGAGTTAAGTCAGCTACGCCCTAACATGCAAGAAGACAACTGAAGACTAAAAGGAAGACTCCGCTGCAAGACAGCTGAGTATGGCAAAGAAGAGTAGACGGGAACTCTACTGAAGAAGCAGCTGAGATGCAGTTGAGTGGAGTATCAGTCAAGTCAACTCAAGAGAAGCCAAGTCTCAAATTGAAGTGACAGAAGAGTTACCCAATGATTGGAAACTGACTCTAAGTCACCTGGGGGAAAGCAAAGAAATGCAGTCAAGTCGAGATAACTGTAAAAGATCTGTTGCACAGAAATCAAGAGAATTACTTAAACAAGTAATATCTCCATACCACCTTTCTCGGAGTGCTCAGTCCCAGAAGCGTGCAAATGGAATGAACCAATGGGAAGCACTATACCGTGTCAGAACTCTGAAAAGGTGAAAGAATAATTCATACGAGGAAATGGCAATTCCAAGGACTGCAACAAGACAAGCCAACGACTGCAAGTGACTTTCAAAAATAAGCCTATCTCTTCAACGGGCAAATTTTTGAAAGATCACTATAAAAGGCTGAGGAGTTTGTTTGAGAATGAGTGACACAAGAGACACAAGATACAAGTGACAAGCGACATAAGTCAGGACCTGAACTAAAAACGTTCAAGCAATTATTAGAAAATCAAACATTCTCAATCCTCAAGCCTACACTACGAAGAACATCAATCCAACACTCACCCGTGAAGGAAAGATAACTTCAATCGGTTGAAGAGGAAAATCTTGAAAAATCAAGGGGTCTACATTCCACGAAGAATTGTAGGAAGGTTCAAGGTCGAACCAAGTCTTAAGTTTTTGGAGGGCTTCGTGATCAAATCCAAAGAGCTTGAGCAAGTGAGTGTAGTAGCAAGGCACTGCCCTGTGAAGAAGCCGAGTCGCACGAGAAGCCTTGGTGAGTGATCAAGGCGTCTCAGATCGAGTCCCAAAGGATCAAGTCATTTGTGTGATCAAGACTTGTATCGGATCATTACCACTTTGTATACCGATCATTACCTAGTGGATTCCTGCAGGAGTTGGAGAAGAGACGAGTAGAAGAATTACCCCATCTTCGAACCTCTATAAAAATTTCATTGTGTCATTTACATTTCAAAGACTTTAATTCCCGCATTTTTAATCGCTTATATCTGCGATAAATTTGCTATCCACTTGATAATTTATAAGTACTAAACCAAGCACTAAACTCTTGCTTAATCAAATTTAAGGGTGTTAAGTCTTCCATGAAAACAAAACCACAGTTGAGTTAATTTCGAACCAATAGTCGAGTTATTCCATCAACGGCTCAGTTGAGTCGATTGAGAGATTAACTCTCTTGAGTGGCTAAATTGATTGTCCATCAAGGACACAAAATTGTGTAGTATCAACTCAGTATATATTTAAAAGGACTAAATCAAAAATTTGGTAAGGTTTATTCAACCCCCTTCTAAACCTTACACTTACACCCTTGGGACCTACAAGTGGTATCAAAGCGGTTGGTTCATCAACCCTCCGCACCGGTTCTTGAACTAGATCTCCAAACTTTTCAAAGTCCGCTTTAGTACTTAAACTCTCAAAACTCTTTTTATCATTAAAATTTATTATCATGGAAGCAAATTTGACACGCATCCCTATGTTCACAATTGAAGAATTTGATGATTGGAAAATTCGTATCAGTGCTCATCTATCAAAGATTACATGATGAGATGTGGATAGTGATAGAAGATGGGCCACCGCAAATCTTAAAGGTGAACACGGTTGTAAGAAGAGCCGGTGAAGGAGAAGAGGATGTTGCTCCTGCACCGTCATGGTTGAAAACCAAGAACCGAGTGGACAAATGATGACAGAAAAAGATACAACCTGGACAATGTAGCCAAGGACATCCTTTACAAAACCTCGACAAAGCCATGTTCAATAAAGTCAAATCATGCAAAACGGCTAAAGAAATGGGGACAAGTCGACATTGATTTGTGAAGGCTCGAGCAAATCAAAGAAAACAAATTATCGGTGGTCATGTAGTAAATTTGAGAACTTCAAAATGATCTCGGAGAGAACCTCGGATCAACCGGATGCTCGGTTCACGTAAATCACAAATGAGATGTCCGCACTTGGAAAGGAATATACACGTATGAAGAAATGTGTATGAAGATCCTAAAAAGTCTTCGGTGAATGGGAAATGAAGGTCATGGCTTGAGACATTCCATGGACCTATCAAAGACATCCAACCATGAATTATTCTCGGACCTCAAAGCCTACGAGTTTGAGCCGAGAAGAAAAGACCAGGAAGAGACAGATGTACCCAAAACAATGCTCTAATTGTTAAAGATGGGAAGAGAGCTGAGGTCAAAGAAGTCATTGATCCGAAGAAATAGCCCCGATGGTTAAGAGGTTCAACAAGTTCTTCAATAAGAACTACAAGAGAGGAAAGGGTGAATCTTCCGGAAGACACTCAAGCTCCCTCCAAATCAAGGGAAGATAGGCCAACCAAGAGAACAGATCATCAAAAAGTTGAGTATCAAAGGGTCGACAATCCAAGAATGGAAAGAGCCGATCAAAAGGTGAATATCTATGTTGGGCGTAGACAACCAGTGTCACTATGCCATTGATCGCTCATATCCTCGTAGTCAACAAATACAGAATGAAGAAGAAAGAAAGGTCTTGAGAGAAAGAAGACAAGAAAAGAAAAAGGCAATGATGGTGCAGAGACTGGCATTAAAACAGCCAAGTCAAGAGAGACAGTGATTCGAGAGAGCTTGATGAAGCCGACTACTCAAGTGACTCGAAGAAGAAGCCCGATCCGCTTGATGGCCAAGGAACAAGATCAACTCGACCAAGAAGATGAGGTACACTCTAACTCATCAAACTCGGACTCTAGTGATAGTGATCGTGACACACACACCTCATCACCCACTCGATCTTTATGATTCATTAGGAAAAATGATGAAAGATTTTGAACACATTAAATCCTCACACACACTATTAAATGAGGAAAAAAAACCTTACTCAAGAGTCAAAACTTAAAGCCGACTAAGGAGCCGAGTACTCTAAGTCAAATAGCCGATGAGAATGAAAGTTTAAAGGTGAAAAATGCTAAATTAATAAGCAGAAATTGCTGCTATAGAGAAGAGGGAGAATGACCTCAAAATGTTATTGCCTCATTCACTAAGGCATCTAAATCATTGGATGATCTTATTATGAGTCAAAGAGAATGTGGAGACAAGATGCTTAGATTTAATTCCTCTGTGCCATGTCAAACCTCAAAAGTAATTTTGGAAAAAGGATCTTCAAGTCATGAAAGAGTGAAAAATCCAAAACTCTAAATGATGCACACACATTCACTCCAAAACACAAAGAACAAGCAAACTGGCCTTGGTTATAAAGGAAAAGGAAAGCGGCCCGAGTTGAGTGCGGCAAAGGACAATTGAGAAGAGATTCATGAGTTCCTCAAAGCAAACTCCAAACAAAAAATACTCAGTAAAGAAGAAGCAGAGCTACCAAAACCCCGAAGAAAATCTATAAGAGAAATACATATGATGGGAATGGTAGAAAATATCCAAGCCAAGCCGATTGGAATAATGTGAACTATCAAAGATAGACCTATGGAATATAAGCCCAAATGGCAAAGGCCTAGAACTCAAGAAAGGCCATTCCAAAAGTATAAGAGCTTTCATCAAGACACATATGCACCTAGGCACTACACTCAAAGACACCACAATTACCCAAGAAAGGCAATTGCTAAAACACATATGCAGCATACGACAAAAAGAGCAGTTGTATGAACCTAAAATCCCCAAGCAATTTGCCAGGATTAATTATGATTATGGCATCGATAGATGGCAACCCCTTGAGTCAAATCATTTGGCTATAGGTTGGTTGGATCATCTTACAATTTAACCCCTCAGACCTGCACAAGTATGGGTACCTAAAACTTAATTTCCTTGATTCGCAGGTTCAAGGAACAGTGAGTGCCAAGGAACCTGGTACATGGATAGTGGATTCCGGACATATATGACAGAAATAAGAAAAATCTGTCAAAATTCAAGGAAGTTAAAGGAGCAAAAGTCATATTTGGAGGAAATGAAGCTCCTGGTGAAATAAGAGGCATTGGATCCATCAAGAGGAATGGATTAGAAATCACAGGCGTTGCATATGTTGAAGGACTCAACTTCAACTCCGAGCATCACCAACTCGCGGACAAGGGTTACAATGTTGGATTCAACATGGGTGTATGCCAAATCAAGGATATTGAATCAAATGAAGTTGTGCTTCAAGGATGTAAAATGAGAAGAATATGTATGTCGTGGATTGGTCAATCGCAACACCCAAAGACACGCTTCATCGGCAAAGAGCACAAATTTGAATCAAGTTGGTTGTGGCACAAAAAGCCGAGTCACCTAAATTTCAAAACGATTAACAAGCTTGCAAGAAGTAATCTTGTGGAAGGACTTCCGAGACTCAAAGATACAAAAAGGAGAGTATATGTGTCGCATGTCGAAGGGAAAACAAATCAAGTCATCATTCAAAGAAAAGACATGTTCATCTTCAACAAGAATATTGCATCTACATATGGATCTATTTGGCCCAAAGTGGAACCAGCTAGCATAAGTGGAAAGAAATATACTTTGGTGGTAGTAGATGACTACTCAAGATATACATGGACAATATTCATGTGTAAGAAGAAAGAAACTCTACAAAACTACCACGGTGATGAAGAGGATTCAAAACGAGAAGAGTCAAACCATTATCAAAATAAGATCGACAGCAGGAACCGAGTTTGTCAATGGAATAATGACTCAAAGATATTGTATTGAAAATGGTATTGGTCATGAACTATCATAAGCAAGAACTCCACAGAGAATGGAGTTGCGAGAGAAAGAAGGAAAGAACCCTCAAAAAGCGGCAAAGGACCATGTTAGTCAAGCAGGTTACCAAAAAGATTTTGCAGACACAAGCAATCAACACACTTTGCTACACCCAAAAGATGTATGATAAAAACAAAATTTGACAAAGACTCCTATGAGATTTGATCGGAAGAAAACCAAATGTTGCATATTTGAGAATATTTGGATGTAAATGCTTCATCCACAACAATGGCAAAGACAATCTAAAGGCTTTTGATGCTAAAGTCGATGAAGGTATCTTCTTAGGATACTGTTTGAAAGCAAAGCCTACAGAGTACTCAATAAAAGGACTATGGTTGCGGAAGAATCCATTCATGTGGTATTCGATGAGCCAAGTGTAAATGGAGAAGACATTGAAGAGTCGGTGATAAGTTGAATCATCCAACCATACGTAAGAGTCCCTATCTTTTCAAGCCAAGCCGGAATTATCAATTCGAAGAAGATGAGATAGTTGAATCTCAAAAACAATTTGGAAAATTTGGCTAAGTGATTACGAGAGAGCGACCACAAAAACACAACTGCAAGTCGATCAATCCAGCCTAACTTACTCCAACTCCGATGTAAGATGGTGAGAGACCATCCACGTAACTTGTCATTGGAGATATAAGAGAAGGTGTCAAAACAAGATCCGAACTCAACAAGAAGCAATGTTCACATGCTTCATCTCGCAAATAGAGCCCCAAAGACGTGTCACAAGCATTGGACGACACACATTGGATTCAAGCTATGCAAGAAGAGTCAATCAGTTTGAAAGAAATAAAGTATGGGAATTAGTGCAAAGACCCATACATCAAAATGTTATTGGCACCAAATGGGTGTTCGTAAATAAGATGAACGAGGAAGGTTACGGGCTAAGAAACAAAGCAAGGTTAGTAGCCAAAGGATATTGCCAAGAAGAAGGGATAGATTTTGATGAAACATTTGCCCCGTAGCAAGATTGGAAGCTATAAGGATGTTTCTTGCCTATGCACTCACAAGGATTTCATTGTATATCGATGGATGTAAAAAGTGCATTCCTAAATGGTTTATTGGAAGAAGAAGTGTATGTTGAACAACCTCCAAGATTTGAGCAGAAGACTCTTGGAGATAAGGTATACAAACTCAAGAAAGCTCTATATGGATTCAAACAGGCACCCAGTAGCATGGTATGATACTTTGTCACAATTCCTAACCGAAAATGGATTCACAAAAGGAAAAGTAGATAGAACACTTTTCGTAATTCAAGACAAAAAGAGTATCATCGCTTGTTCAAATATATGTGGATGACATCATTTTTGGATCCACAAACAAAGAGTCAGTGTGAAAAGTTTTCAAACCTCATGCAAAGTAAATTTGAAATGAGCATGATGGGAGAGTCGACATTCTTCCTTGGACTCCAAGTGAAACAACAAGGATGGAACCTTCATAAGTCAAACAAAATACACCAGAGATTTAATGAAGAAGTTTGGTATGGAGGAGAAGTCTTCCGTAAAAATACCAATGAATACATCGATCAAAATGGACATGGATGCGGATGGCAAGCTGTAGATCAAACAAGATACTGAGCACTTATTGGATCATTGCTCTATCTCATAGCAAGCAGGCGGACATCACCTTTGTTGTAGGTGTATGTGCAAGATTTCAATCGCTCCAAAAAGAGAGCCACATGACAAAGAAATACTAAGAGAATATTGAGATACTTGAAAGGAAGCCAAGAAGTAGCCTATGGTATCCAAAGGAAGGTGGATTCAAGCTAATCGGCTATTGATTCGACTATGTTGGATGCAGAGTGGACAGAAGAGCACCTCGTGCACATGTCAAATTTGGGAAACAGATCGATTTCTGGTTTAGCAAGAAGCAAAATTCAATAGCCACCTCTACAATTGAAGCAGAATACATAGGCATTGCAGCATTTGTTGTGCCCAAGTCCTATAGATGAGACAAGACGGTGAGAGACTATGAAGTTGAGGAAAAGAAATTCCAATCATGTGTGATAACACAAGTGCAATTGCCATTACTCAAAATCTTGTGCTGCACTCAAGAACAAAGCATATCGATATCATATATCACTTCATAAGAGATCACGTTGAAAAGAAGGACGTCATCTTGGAATATATCTCAACCGATAAACAATCGGGCCGACATCTTCACAAAACCATTATGTGAGTCAAGATTTGAAGAACTCAAACATGAGTTAGGGTTAATTGAGATGAGCTGACACTCATAAGAATCAAAGAAAAGAAATGAAACACAAAAAGGGGAAAATTAGGTTGAACTCACAAATTAGCTAAGTAAATCAACCAGACGTCAAGAAAACTGACTACAAGAGTCAGTGGTAGCCGAGTCACTAAGAGAACCGTGAGAAGTAGAGTTAAATCGGCCTAAAGGATAAGTTGGGTCACTTATGAGCAAAGTGACAAAACGCGGTCGTTTGACAAAGCGGGAATGTTTTAAGGAATACGTCGATAATGATGATGTGTACGGACATAAAGGTGCACACCAAGCTTATGATTGGATATAAATCGCCGCATTAAATACGAGACATTAAATGCTAAATAAAGGCGTGCAAAATCTAAGCCGTTGATTTCGATCACATTTCAAAACCACCCGCACGCCCTTTCATAAAACCATACTTAAACCATTTCCGTCCGTTTCTCTCTCACACTACCAAAACTCGTTCATCTCTTTCTCTCAAAAGCAAAGGCAAAAATTCTCTCGAAACCCTATCTATCTTCAAATCAATCTCTTAGTTTTTCTTTGATAAAATCTGAAAAAATGGCACCAACCTATGACTTTGTCAAATTAGGAAGCAAATCCACAAAGGTCCATCATTGGATTCGACGGAATCGGTGAAACACAGGGTCCGACGACACCTAGTGAAGAAAATCGCTGAAAAATTGGAAACGTCCGGTGAAACCATTTTCGACAAGCGTTAGAATATCCGATGACCTATGTGGAGGAGGTCGCACGATTCTACGTGAATGCCGAGATTCACGATGAAGGAATAAAGTCATCTGTTCACTAAAGCGGTGACTATCTCTCGCGAGATTTGGTCGACCACCGTTCACTACCAATCGAAGGAGTCTCGTAAATCAACGAAGTTGATGTAAACTTGGCCGATGCTTGGAAAGAAATAGCAAGCCCGACTATCTTGAGCAAAAAAGTTACCACGGCAAACAAGAGATCTGGCGAAGGAGGATTATCACAAGTTGTTGGACATAGTTGCCAAATGTATTGACATCAAATTTGGCGCTTTTGACCAATCACAAAAGCAAAGCTGATTGTAATGGTTGCAATCATCGCAAAAGAAAATAAACCAAAGTTTGAGTTTGTTCGCAGATTCTGCGAACGTAGGGAACAAATCCTTGAGGAAGATGGCTCATTTGGAGGATCCTCAGGATATGGCCTAGTGATTGGCGAGTGATGATGGAGGTGAAAGGAGTCCCTCTTAGACATGGGAAGGCATTCCATGTTAACAAGAGGATGTTGAGCAAACCTCTCTGGCGCACTTTAAGAGAGCCTACGCCAAGAGAGCGACACGAGTGAGGGGGAATCAGTGACCCTCAAGATCTGATTTTCCTCTCCACCCAAGAAGAAAGTTGCCTCGAATCAAGCTAAGAAGATCACGCCCGCAGCAAAGAAAGCCAAACATGCTCGCTCCCGCAGCAGTCTCTGCCCCGCTCGCAGCTAGCGGTCGAGAAGGACTCACAAATATCTTCTCCGATCGTCAAAAGAGGAGAATCGAGAAGCTCAAGACGGCCCGCTCCTCGAAAAGACACAAAGACCGACCCCGCCGCCCAAGACTCGGAGGAAACCGCCTCTCGAACCGTAAATCCTCCGTACAAACTAGGAGACGAAGAAGAATTGTCAAGCACTCCGATCTTGAGAGGCTGGCCGAGTCACCCACTCACCGAGCAGATATCTGGGAGGCTAGCTGGAGAAGTAGAGTCTCGGATGTAATTGATGAAACAGCCTAAGTCTGAAAGGCGTCACAGAGGCAAATGAGAAGAAATAGTTGTAGTCCGAGCCCTGAGACACAAGCAGTTAAGGCAGAAGAGCCGGGAGAAGTGATGTGATGATCCTATCCCCACCTTACCCGGACATCCAACATCGTCTGCTGCGTGAGTGGAAGAAATGGAAGTTGAGTAAATCGAGGAGCAGTTCCAACGGCCCGAGTTTATAGAAGAAGAAGAGGAACTCTTAAACTTCCTCAGGTAACCATGCTCAAAGATCGGATGAAGACAATCAGCCTGACGACATCCCGGCAGATCTTCAAGGACAAGGAGAAAGAAAAGCAAGGTAGGAAGGTCGAGGCACGTGAGAAGGCCAACATCCGCCTATCTCCGCACCTGAACACACACATCCTCTCCTCCTTGATGTCTTCTCCGGCAGTGATGAGGATCAGGAGAATGCGCCAGAGAATAGTTGCAAATGCGGCTTAAGCATTGCACGAATCCAGAATCCTTCACGAGCAAAGCATCGATGGAGGACTCGGAGAGTCCTCCGAACAATTTGAAATTGATCCAATGGGAGTGGTTCAAGAAATCGCCATGGTTGTTATTCTTTGCCACCACTTCACTACCGGAAGAAGCGATAAGGACATGGCGATGAAACTGGGATAATGGGACCCAGGTGCCAACCCCTATTGAAGGTGTGTTACCACACTGCCCAACTAACAACATTCAATCGAAAGCAGTGACCCGGGAGCTTGGAGACGAGTGACCCCATTCCAAGTCACTCCAGTTGGTGAGCCGGTGAGGGGAAAACTCCCTCCACCGCAAGGTCGGGAGGAGGATGTCCAGATGACTCCACAACGAATCAAGGAGGCGAAGTAGAGAAAATACAAACACAAGAAGCAATGAAGTTGCCATCAACTAAGCAGGCGATTAGCTTGAGATCTCGGTGAGGTGTCAATCGCTTGAAGTAATAATGACGCTGGCGATGCAATCGAGGCATTGAGAATAAAGCGGCCACAGGAGTTAACACTCACAGAGGCGATGAAAGTGCAATCCATGGGGTTGAGACTCCAATAGATGCCACCGTTAGAAGACCCTAAGACACCGACACCGTCGAAAGGGAGGACAGTGCCTCGCCCAGCAGAGAATGCCGGAGGTAATGAAGGCCGGAGGTTGAGACTTCGGGGTAAAGAAGTTGAAGTAGAGAACATCCCTCCTGCTATCATCGACCCATCGAGAAGGAGATAAGCGCACTTCATGATTCCCAGGATAATCCTGATGTAACCTTCGGTATCGGAAGGCGAAGAAGAAGCCGAAATATCCCCCGTGGCGAGATCAAAGGACTCGGTGCGGATGTTCCAAGCACGAAAGTTCCGATCCCAAGACTACTCGTCAAACATTTAATTTTGATGATGAGCCACCAACGAAATCTCATCATCGTCCGATGACGCTCGATAAAGTGCCGGAGACCGATCCAACTAAATCATTGGAAAAATCGGTGAGACCAACGAAGTCGCATTGACAGCAATTTGAGGCTCGGCAAGCTGGGTCCACTTCACAAAAGACCCCACCGAGACATAGTCCATCGCTCAGCTCCCAAAGCCGCAGGTTCGACTCAAAAAAACTCACGCGCACCGCTCATCATCGAACAAATCCCGGTGGCGGTGATGAATCCTTTTATAGAATCTTTTCCTTTTTCCTCGGGAGGTACCCGACCTCCATGAAGAATCAGAAACGAATCGCACACTACCACAGCACCGCCTCCCGTTTTTCCATCAGGCACCATTGTTCCGGTGATTATGATTTTGACGCTGCATGGCCATCACCGCTTGGAAGAATCGGTGAAGTCCAAGTGTTCAAGGCATTATTCGCCGAGATTGAAGCGGATGGAGAGGCATCGAGCCTCTATGGACATGCGGATCGACAACAAAGATGCCAATCTCACTTTGCTGATTTAAGAGGCATAATGATCGGGATCAAGGAATGGTGGCAACAAAGAAGAAACAATGCGTGTAGAACAAGTTAGATATCGCCAGGACATTGTTCAACAAGGCTGCCGTATGAGAGTCGAAAATGTGATGCAAAAACAAAGTCGAGAGAACATATTGAGCATGCATGAAGCTCACATTGCCGACATTAAGTCGCTACGTGAGCAAAACAAGAGTGATCTACTGACGTTTGGAAGAAATCATGAATACAAAATCCTTCTCATACGGCCGAGATGAAGCCGATTTCCAGCTGGAGTCATCCTACTCGATCCAATTTCGTCGCATACTCTGCAGGGACTCGAGACAAAACTCAACTATCGCCAGGCTCGACTTCCCCGCTTGCAAGTATGTTTCAGCGTTCCTCTCTCCTTTGATGATGCCAAAAAGGAAGAGGAATACTAAGCGCGAGGAGATCTAAAGTTGAGAAGAATGAAAGCATTGCGAAGGAAAATCGGTGAGAAGTGTTGAAACAAAAGAAAGGAAAATTTGTTGAGGGGAAGGATTGAAAGATGTGACCTTGATGATTGCTCAAACCCCCAACAAAGTCGTCACGGTGACATTATACACAAACTCCTGTGACTCTGGACTCAACACTCTGCTATATCTATGGTGAAAGAGAAAAACAATTGAAGCGGGGATGAAGGAAGTGGAAGGAAGAATGGATGCCCGAGTTATGAACATCTTGAAAGAACATGGAGGCATTCAGTAAGCAGAGAGACACTTATGCCATTTGGATGTCAGGACAGAGCCACGATCAGTTGATGAATTTAAAACGCCGTGATCCAAGGATACTTTGCAAAAATGTCTCCCCAAAAGAGCTCAAGCTTGGGACTTGTCTTGGGAAAAAGGTCTCTCACGTTATGTGAAGAAGGTGACGAGCGTGACCTAAGCGATCGCTTCTGGTCGGCTCCGGGTCAGTCAATCACCTGGAAGAAGACCCAAGACAATACACCAGAGGTAGAGGAAAAAGTAGTGGTGGAGGAAGAGGTTTCGGACCTAGGCCTCTGCCCAAAAATATTGAATACGTAGATCCGGGGGAAAGAAAGGAGGGATCTACTTTGGGCTGAGCTTGACCAAGTAGCAAATTTGCAAGTGGCTAAAAGTAACGCTGAAGTATGCAAAAGAATAGAAGAAGAAGAAAACAAGAGACAAACTCAGCTATGGGAGGAAAGACAGGAAAGAATAAGAAGAGATGAACTGCCAGGAAGGCATATGAAAAGAAAAAGAAGGCACTGACGATGAGAAAAAGAGAAGAAGAAAGGAAAGATGTTGAACAAGATGAAGAAGAGACAGCGAAGGAGATGAAGTGTTGCTGCCCAACCCTTCGTATTTTATTATGTAAATACATACAATGTAAGTCTTGTAATAAAGCTATAAATCCTTTATTTTTGTAGACAACATGTGCCTCGATACACCTTGTAAAACATTGTAGTAAAAGAACAAGAATGTTATGATCAATAAAAAGGATTGATTCACAAGATACATTCTATGTCAATACACTATTTGTATGTATCTTTGCTATTTGCATTTTTGAACGGTTTAAGTTTTTGGCATCACAAGTAAATTAGCAGAATGACATTTAGATTTTGATGAATGCCATGTAAAACTTGTATCAGAAAGTCGTGGGCACCCCAATTCTTGTTGTAAAATGCATTGTAATCCAGAGCCGGCTGGCCGTAGTTAAGCCTGCCACGCCCTAACATGCAAGAAGACAATCGAAGATTACAGAAGACTACTGCGAGACAATTTTGAAAGGCAAAGAAGCAGTGGATGAACTCTATCAAGAAGCAAACGTAGATGCACTGAGTAGAGATCACTTAAGTCAACTCATACCAAATTGGAAGTGATGTAAGAGTTACCCAATGATTGGAAACTCGACTTAAGTCACCCTGGGGGGAAAGCAAAGAAAATGCAAATAAGCCGAGATAATCAGAAAGATCCTGCTATATTTAAATCAAGAGATTTACTTAAACAAGTAATATCTCCATACCACCTTTCTGAGTGCTCACCCCGTAAGCAGCAACATGTAACTGAAACGCTACAACACG